>CM033715.1:78723702-79104282 GCA_019671005.1 Hibiscus mutabilis | reverse complement strand
TTGAGGTAGAGATTACGTCTCCCTGGGTCTTAAACGAAGTAAAACTGGAAGAAGCTGAATGGGTGCAGGCCAGACTCGACCAGCTAAACCTCATTGACGAAAAAAGACTAAAGGCCATTTGTCATGGTCAGATGTACCAAAAGCGAATGGTGCAAGCATACAACAAAAAGGTGCGCCCAAGAGAATTCAAAGAAGGGGATCTGGTATCAAGAAAATCCTCCCTATCCAGAAAGATTCTCGAGGAAAATGGATGCCCAACTGGGAAGGACCGTATGTCGTAAAAAAGGCCTTCTTAGGAGGAGCCCTGATCCTAACAAAAATGGATGGGGACGAGCTAAAAAATCCCGTAAATTCTGATGCCGTCAAGAAGTACTATATCTAAAAAAATGATGATGAAAAATAAAAAAGAGAACAAAATGGAGAGCTCAGGGCGAAAACCCGAAATCGGGCGTCTTAAAGCAAATGAAGGACCCGAGTTGAAAACTCGTAAAGGGCGGCTCGGGTAAGTTGAAAAGTTGAATATCCGAAGAGAAGGGTATCTTCATGAACATTATGAAGAGAAGGCTTCAGGCAAAAAAAATTCTACACCGGTTGACAGGGTCATGTATCATTCATATCGAAGATAATGAGGGATCTTGTATTTTCATACTTAACTCATGTGTGTCATACCTTTCTTTTTAAGATATCCCAAGCCCTTAATCATAATAAAACCATGTTTTTGAGCATCCATTCCTGGCCTTCTTGTCAATTTCAGTCAAATAAGATAACACAGGCTTATAATGAAACAAGAGATTTCGGAGCATTACTATGATTTAACATTGAAAATGCAGGTGATCAAAGAAAACGATGTTAACTCCATCCTCTAGTTCCCTACATAATGGCTAGGGAAGGTGAGAAGCTTTAAACAACCAGGTAGGATGACCAATGGCACATGTCCTATCTATTCAAGGAAGGCACACGAGATAACAAAAGAGATCTCTTGGGTGAAAACCAGAAGGGCACCCCCTAAAAAAAAACTATCTTTAAAGTGAAAACCCGAAAGGGCACTTTAGAATTCCAAATCGTAATTGGAGAAAAAGAAAGGTTGAGATGGTTGAACCTGACAGTGAGGCGGAGTATTGATGCCTGTAAAAAAGGAGAAAGCGAACATCAAGATCAAATCAGGATCAAAACAAGCCCACCAAGATATTGACACTCATGCATCATGAATAGTCTGACATCACTAGGATTAGGAGCATGTCAATTCATTTGTCATAGCATTTTGTTTTCATCTCAAACAGGTATCTGCAGATCCAAAGAGACATCGAGAGCCATCGTGGTGTTAATCCCGAACGAGAAGACAATGTTTTTATATACAAAAGGCACATGTTTTCAAGCTCCAGAGAGAGGTTCTATATAGGAAGAATCCTTCTCTCCGAGGTTTTTGGTGAAAGTTCTATATAGGAAGGACCGACAGCTCGGGGTGAAGACTCATGATTCTATATAGGAAGGACTCCCGGTCAAAGCAATTCACCCATGACATGCAAGATTATATAGGAAATCTGCTGTGTGTCGAAAGCGAAGAGTTCTATATAGGAAGGGCTCCGAGCTTTATTGTCTTAGAGTAAAAGGTTCTATATAGGAAGAACCTGTAGTTATGAGATTCCAGACGCCAAAAGTTCTATATAGGAAGGACTGATGGCTCCAAGGTGAAGACTCGCAGTTCTATATAAGAAGAACTCCCAGTCAAAGCAATTCACCTATGACACGAGGTTATATAGGAAACTCACAGTCGAAAGCGAAGAGTCTTATATAGGAAAGGCTCTGAGCTTCATTGTCTTAGAGTGAAAGGTTCTATATAGGAAGAACCTGTAGCTCTGAGATTTTAGACGTCAAAAGTTCTATATAGAAAGGACTGACGGCTCCAGGATTTGAAGACTAGCAGTTCTATATAGGAGGAACTCACAGTCGGAAGAATCCATCAGCGGCGCAAAAGGTTTTATATAGGAGAAACCAGCGTTGAAGGCGAAGAGTTCTATGTAGGAAGGACTCCAAGCTTTACTGTCTCAAAGTGAAAGGAATGACTCATAATTCGGGATTTCATAGCGAAGGGTTCTATATAGGAAGAGCCTGTAGCTCCAAGATCGGAAGGTGACGAAGCTCTATATAGGAAGAACTTACGAGCCTGAAGATTCAGCCAAGGAAGAGCGGAGATGTCCAAAAGAATTCGTTTTCCAAAGCTACAAACAGGAAGTCTGAAAAAAAATGAGTGCTTATGAATCTTTGCTTTGTTTCCCATTCCATGAGAACAAGCAAAGAGGGGCAAATCAGAATCACTCATTTTCACTTGTAAATATATTAATATTGCATGTATATTTATTATATTATATGAATGTTACTAATATAAGGTGGTGTGTGTATGTATAAGCTATGTATACGTATTAGGGGGTGTATGTATGTCGCGTATGTATCTAGAGTATGAGCGTATTTGATTAATATATAGATGTTATGTTAATTATATGTATGATTATACGTCGTATGCTAGAATATTATATTAATTAATGATTGTATAATATAAGTATACATTTTCGTATGTATATATATTGTTATTTATAATTATATTGGGCTGGTAAAATGAAAAAATTAAATATATTAAACCCAAATAAAAATGAAGTCCAAGTCCAATTACAAATTCAATTACAAGGCCCGGTTGGCCCAAATCTAAATCTTATCTAATTACAATGTGCAGGTAACTGTGGGCCGTTGGATCAAGATCTGATCCAACGGCCACGATGCAACCAGGAAGTCAAAAATATCTGCCAAGCGCGTGTTCCACACGTATGGACCATTCGAGTGCCACGCGCGGACGCTTTAATATCCCACGCGCGCGTAAGATCCACGCGTTCTGACTCCTCGACTGCGGAGCTCCACGTGTCAAGATCTGGAGCCGTCTCATCAAATCAAGGCTTCATCCAGGCCGATCATTCTTCAAGCCATCTCGACCGTTAGATCAGATCTGATCTAACGGCCGAGAACGTCCGTCACCGGCGAAATGTCCATATCGCCACCGCGCCCGATATTCATCCCGTGTTCGAGAACATGCCCAAGACAACAAGCAAAATTGTCAGTTCAGTTCAGATCTGAAAAAAAGCAAGATGCAACTTGCAACAAAACAGAGACAATAATATATATGAAACGGGAACTTTTGTAACGGGGATAAGAACGAGAGGTAACAAAAAAAAGAGAACAGAGATCTTGTAATACAAAAAAAATCTGAAAGTTGTAAACATCCAAGATAATCAAAAGACAGTCCAGTGGTAAACACTTGTCTCTTTTTCTTACTTGTTTTCTTTTATGCATATACGAAAGAAAAAAAATATAAACAAATAGAAGAAAGTTATCTTACCATCTCTGTGTGTGGGTCTTCTCTTCCCTAAGTGATAAGCCTTTCGGCTTCTCCAAGCCTGATATGGTGAACTAAAGGAGAGGAAGATCCCTGGTCGTTTTATTTTGGTTTAAAAAATATTTTTTTTTGTTTCGTATTTTCTAGATCTAGGGCAAACAAGGGGGTATCCTCTGAATCCAACCACGGATTCATGTTGAGGATGAAATATGGGTTATTTTGGTGTGTTTTGGAAGCTCGCCGGCGCCGGTTAGCGGCGGCCGGCGACGGAGAATACGGCGGCCAGCCGCCGGATTCTGGGTTTTATAAGAACAAACGAGAGAAAAAGAAGAACACAAGTTATGTAAAAATCAGAAAATGAAACAAATGGTTAAAATTTTGATTTCGGCCTAAAAAGAGGGTTTATATAGTTATTATTATTTTGCTAAATGGGTAAATTACACACTTAATCCCACCGCGTTTTCAATATTTTCATTTTTGTCTTGCCGCATGGTATAATCACAATCCCGGTCCCCCTGATATTTCAAAAGTTTACAATCTAGTCCCTAAATTACACCGAATCAGTTTCTGAATGGTAAAATTACGCCCTTAACCATCCCGCGTTTTTGAATTTTTCATTTTGGGTCTGCCCCTTGGTCTAATTACAATTATGGTCCTTTTAGGTTTTGTTTGTTTCGCATTTTTGTCCCTAAATTACATATTATTGTTCATTAATTTCTGCCATTGACTTTTGTTTTTCTTTCATTTCAGTCATGTATTCTTTGTAAATATTCATGTTCGTGTTATAATCGTATATATATTGATATTCTATTATTTTATTTTATGTCCCTCATATATGACTTGTATTTTATGTTTATATGTATATATATGTTAAGAATGATAGTCATGTTTTTTTTATCCAGTTATTCGTATTAAAGCATGCTATGTTCTATCTGACTCGTAAAACAGCATGTTCTTGCATTTTTGTACACATTGTATGTTTTTCTTGGCTTTTAGGTTACGTGTTAGTGTGTCTTCTTTATTGTATAATATATTGTTCATATATGTTGAAATATGTTTTATTAATAGCATGTATGTCTTTTTAAATATTTGTTCGTCTACATATAACGCAATTATTCCTACATTGTTGTTCTAACTTGTTAAAGTTGTTTTTATCTATCATTTAGAATAATATGTATATATGCATGTTTTAATCTAGTATATCATTTATTAGATTAGTATTTTATTATGTGAATATTTACTGTCTTTAAATTATCTGTCATGTTTTATATTTTTGCCACTAAGATTGCATATGATTTATAATTTGTTAATGCGGTGTCCTTTTATCCGAGCGTAAATGGGGCCAGTATCAAGCGTAGTGATAGTGGTTGGGCGCTTATTCTCGGATAACGGGGCCCTTAAAATTTATTCTCAATTATGATCGAATTTTAAAATAATTGTCACTCTAATCCAGAAAATCCAATATTAATAAAGCGGTAATTATTAAAGTACCAATTTTGGGCGGTGTGGGGGTGCTAATCCTTCCCCATCCGTAACCGACTCCCGAACCCAATAGTTTTTGAATCTCTGGTTTTATGGTGTCCGGCCTACCTAAGTGGCCGGTGGCGACTCCATTTTTTTTAAATGCGGTTTCTTTTAAAACCCCACGGAATAAATATTTTATATCCAAAAGAATCACAAACACCTCTCAAAACACCCTTCATAAATCCTCGTTTTTATTTAGCGATGAGAAAAAAGACATCGCTACACCTAGTCATCAATTTCGACTACCATATCACATTTGCTCTTGTCGACAATTGCCCTGGCAACTGGCTCGGCGTCTCTTTCATGCATTGCCCTGGCAACTAGCTCGGCATCTCCTTCATGTATTGCCCTGGCAACTAGCTCTGGCCTTGCTTTGGCAAGTGATCCTGCACATACACACAAAACACACCAAAGCAACATCTTTTCCCACAAAAACTACCAAGTTATGTAATCAAGCTCAACGATGGAAGGAAACATGGATTAATGCATGAATGGCTAATTATGCAACTAATATGAGCCTAAGTCTAACAATAATATGAGTAAAAAGGGTAAGAAAAATAGTACTTTTGAACACTTATCAGTATGCCTAAAGACCAATCATAAGATTATTGTAAATGACATTTGTTTTACCTTGTTTGTTCATAAAGAGGCATTGTCATTGTTATTTTCAGTTAAAATAAACTGAATTATAATAAAGTCCTTAGAATAATATGGTTATTCTAAAATGTCCTTAGTCGAGTATTATTGTGAGCTTGGACAACAATAATGTATTAAGACTAATATGTAGTTGATTGATGAAAAAGTATTGTCATTGACATGGAGATGTCAAAATCAATACATAAGTATGCGTTAGAGAACGACATACTGGACTGACCCGCTATGAGCATGTTTCTTGGATTATTATGTGACAGTCACAACATTGCTCATAGTGATAACTACATGTATGATCCTCAGACTTGAGATCGTCATTATTTCAACATCATGAATGACATATTTTGATGCGGTCAAATGTGTGTCATAACTGACTACACTATAAAGACTGATATTGGATATGTCACAATCTATGTAGTGGAATATGGTTGATCAAGATAAGATTTGTCCCCCTACATAATAGGAGTAATATCATAGGCCATTTGATTGAGTGAGACTAGAAATGCATGACCATGCTCGAATAAGTTGATATGAGATATCATAGTTATTCATTTATAATAGTCTACTCAAAATATCAAGAAACATTAGATGGACTAATACAAGTGACTTTTCCATGACTTGTGTCCAATCTAGATATAAAGGACAAAAGGATGTAATACATAAATAGAGTTAATCACGAAAAGGTTATGTCGAATCTTTATTTCTTGTAACTTAGGTGACAATGACATATTGCTAGATGTCACTCATTGTTTATAATATTATAAATGTTCTATTATTTACTACTAACGTTACATGAACCTACAAGTCACACCCACAGTTGAAATGAGCATATATTAAACGAATTATATATGTACAAATTTGTTGTACACAGACTTAGATAAATTAATATATATATTTGATATATATAATTTAACTATTGGGTAAATATTAAAAGAAAAATAATTATTGTAATTATAACTCTTTTAATATATAAATAATAAAATTCGATTTAAATCAATATATATATTGAAATCATAGTTAAGTTGAATTGGGATTATATATATTTGATACGTATTAAAATCCTAATTAAAGTTGAATTGGGATTATATATATTTAATATATATATTGAAATCCTAATTAAAGTTGAATTGGATTATATATATTTAATATATATATATAGATTGAAATCCTAATTAAGTTGATTTGGGATTATATATTTAATATATATATATATATTGAAATCCTAATTAAGTTGAATTGGGATTATATATATATTTAATATATATATTAAAATCCTAATTAAAATTAAATTGGGATTATATATATTTAATATATATATTGAAATCTTAATCTGAGTTGAATTAGGATTACAAAGGTTATATAAATGCATGAGAGATCTAGCAGTCATTAAAGCTTTTTGGGAAAAACCCTCTAAATAGTTTAGAGAGTTTTTATATGCTCGTTCCTTTCTAAATGGTTTAAAGAGTTGTTATATACTAGTTTCAACTGGTTGAACTACGTAGAGGTCGGAGCGTTATTGTTGAATCGATATCGTGGAATCGTGATTGAATATCTATCTCCTCCAAATTCAAAACTCCAAATTTTAAACATGTAATTCTTCACCCTTATTCACCCCGATTCTTTCCTCGTACATGGATCTCTAGTGGTAATCGCCGGATAATTTTTTCGCTGCGCCATAGGGTGTACCGACGTGACCCAACAGTGGTATCAGAGCCACTTGTACGATACAGATTCGGGTTTTAATTACTTGGGGTGATGTAATTGTATGAGATACATGTTATTTTTCGATTTATTTAGCGAATATATGATATTTGTACGAGCAAATCTATTCAATCACGGTTAATCCGTTAATCCAATTAAAATATGTTCCTAAGATTGATGATTAAGAGTTAATCATCAGAATCTTTGTCGATAGGGTTTGAAATATTATATGTTAATTGTTAATATATTCAATATGGAGTTTTAAGGTTTTAGATGTTAAGTGTTAACATACACGGGTTATAGTTATATATTAGACTAATGGTTAGTTTATAGATTTCGTGCGGGGATGTAACAAGAGTTGTTCTAGTAAAAATCTCGTAGATTTTAAAATCCTGAAAAACGTGATAATATTGATAAAAGTTATCAAATCGTGAGGTTTTTACACAACAATTAAGATGTTGATCTTAAAAAAAATCCCTGCCGCTGACCGGGCAAAGGTAACCCCACCAGCAGCTACAAGTCCGCCGAAACCCCGCAAGGGGCTTGACCCCTGCGTAGGAACAATCTAGAAAGACCTCAATTACAAACCTCGTCATTTCTATGTTGTTTATGCACGGTGTTTGGAATGTATGGTTATAGCCCAATAGCTCATTTAGTTTTATTTATTAGGTTTTATAAATACGACATGCGTGTCGTGTCTTTCTCTACTTCTATTGTAATTCTCTTCTCATCTTACTCCCTCGTATGTAAAACGAGTTTCTAAAATTGTAATCTATACGGAGAAGCATGGACCAGAGGAACAAAAGTGTGGGCCGACAGAAAGATGCTTGAGAAGTGTTTTTATCTTTAGAATAATTTGGTTATCCAATTGGCTTAGGACGGGCCACCTTAGGATATGGGCTATAACTATTGCATTCATATTTACTACTTTTCATGTATATGGCAAAATGAATGTATGAGATGCATGTTAGTTAATTGATAAGATCAAATGTTAAATGATGAGATAATATTCACAAAAACCCTCCATATTTAATTAAAATTAGTCATCCAATATTAGCCCTCGTTAAAACCTTGACCGGTACTATGTAGGTTTTGCCAAAGCAAAATACTTAGATCTATCTTGGTTAAACGCGAAGAATAAGCAAGTGATCATCAGTGGTAGTAATATTGGTTAAACTAGGTTGTTCTAATAAGATTAGAAACCTAAAAACTAATGATTGTTCAAGAACTTTGGTGATTGAAAAACAATACAAAAGTGCATATCTAGGATTGGTTCTTTGAAAGACTTGGTATTTAAGCGTGCCCAGTACACCACCTCTCTTTTCATAAGTTACCTACCTGGTGCACTGTTCATTATTGTTCTTTCTATTAGACCATATGAACTTTTGTTTTTGACAAATAGTTGTTCATCAAATATAGGAATTACATGAGATGTAATTAGCAAGTGTTGTTTACCTAAATAATTGAATTCTAGGAGTAAAGCCAAAGCTGACTTAGAATGAAATGAAATATGGATCTTTACCCACTAGAAATACTTTTAGCATGTTTTTCGATTTTGAGGGTTTTTAATAGTGGGAATGTTATTACTTTATAAACATGATAAATAAGTACTTATAAAACATATTTTATTGTTGTAGACTTATTATACAAAATTGTTATCATTGCGATCGGTCCTCGAGAAAGACAAGTTGAACGACGTAAACTACATTGACTGGTCACTGGAAGGAAAAATGTTTCCATTAGTAATAAGACATGTCATTGTAAAAGGAACTGTCCCATTTATCTTGAAAAGTTAAAAAGGCAAATGAAAGCGGAGCGTCCGCCTCGAATATTTATATTATTGATATTAATTTATCAACACCTACTTCTTGAGTATTGGATATCGGCCGTGGTTTTCATATTTGTACATTTGTATAAGGACTACAAAAGAGTAGAAATCTGAGAAAGGAAGAGGTGGACCTATGGTTTGGTAATGGAGCAAGAGTTGTTGCATTAGTTATAGGAACATATACTTTATCGTTTCCTAGTGGACTTAATTTATGTTTAGAGGATTATTATTTTGTGTCTAGTTTGACTAAAAAACATCATTTCGATTTCTTGTTTAGACAAGATTGGTTTTGAGATAATTATTAAGAATAATTATTGTTCTTTTATCTCGATAATATTTTCTATGGTGTGATACAATTAATAAATGACCTTTATATTTTGAATCAAGAGAATTCCATTTACAGCATAAATACAAAAAGATCAAAACAAATGACTCTAATCAAACTCATCTTTGGCATTGTCACTTGGGTCACATAAGTGAAAAATGCATTTCAAAACTTCATAAAGATGAATTTTTGGATTCATTTGTTTTCGAACAACTTGATGTATGCGAGCCTTGCTTATTGGGAAAGATGACCAAAGCTCATTTTAATGGTAAAAGTAAGCGAGCAAGAGATTTATTGGGATTAATACATAGTGATGTATGTGGACCAATAAATACACAAGCCATAAAAAGGTTTTCAATACTTTATTACTTTCACAAATGACTTCAATAGATATGGGTACATTTACCTAATGCATCATAAATCTGAAGCCCTTGAAAAGTTCAAGGAATTTAAAAATGAAGTATAAAACCAACTAGGAAAAAGTATTAAGGCTCTTCGATCAGATCGAGGAGGAGATTACTTAAGCTTGGAGTTTGGTGACCTTCTTAAGGAATATGGGATTGTCTCACACCTCCTGGTACTCTACAATGGAATAGAGTTTCTGAAAAGAAGAAACTGAACACTGTTAGACATGGTTCAATCAATGATGAGTCACGCTAATCTTCTAGTTTCTTTTTGGGGACATACGCTAAAAATATCTGCTTTCACACTAAATCATGTTCAATCTAAATCAGTTCAAAAGACACCATATGAGATATGGATTGGGAAACGTCCTAGTATGTCTTTTATAAAAATTTGGGGATGTAAAACTTATGTTAAACATAAGATGTCTACAAAGCTCAAACCCAAATCTCATAAATGTAATTTTGTGGGTTATCCTAAAGAGACTAAAGGATATTATTTCTACAATCCTACCGAGAACAAAGTGTTTGTTGCTCAAACATGAATCTTCCTAGAAAGATAATTTATTTTCTGAAAAGGAAGTGGGAGAAATATTGAACTCAATAAAATTCGAGATCAGCCACATATCATTAAATAAGAGATTGAACAACAACAAGTTCCACAAGTTGTTGAGGAACATTCAACAGTTTTAGAAACACAACCACTGGAAAGATCTTTGAGAGAATGCAATACGCATGAGAAATATGGATTTCTTGTCACATTGCATGGTGATGTTCTCTTCATGGATCAAGATGAGCCTATGCCATAAAATTCGAGATGGATTCCATGTTAGAAAACTAAGTTTGGACCTTAGTAGACCCACATCTAGAGGTTAAGCCCATAGGGTGCAAATGGATTTTCAAAAAGAAAACTGACATGAGTGGCAATGTAAAAACATACAAAGTGCGATTAGTCGCTAAAGGTTTTGGTCAAATTCATGGTATAGACTATGATGAAACTTTTTCACCTGTTGCTATGTTTAAATCCATCCAGATCTTACTTATGATAGCTGCATCTTATGATTATGTGATATGGCAAATGGATGATAAAGTCGCTTTTCTTAATAGAAAACTAGATGAGGATGTGTACATGACACAACCTAAAGGTTTTTTTGATCCAAAAGATGGCGAAAAAATATGCAAGCTACAAATGTCCATTTATGGATTGAAGCAAGCTTCTCGAAGTTGGAATCTTTATTTTAACATGCAATCAAAGAGTTCGATTTTATCAAAAATGAAGATGAGTCATGTGTTTTCAAGAAAATTAGTGGGAGCACTGTCATATTCTTGGTAATGTATGTGGATGACATACTAATAATAGGAAATGACATATCTAGCTTACAGTCTGTGAAAACTTGGTTAGGAAAATGTTTTTTGATGAAAAACTTGGGTAAGGCAACATACATATTATGAGTCAAGATCTATAGAGATAGATCAAGATGACTTCTAGGATTGAGTCAAAATACATACATAGAAAAAGTACTGAAAAGATTCAGTATGGAAGAATCCAAAAAAAGGGTTCATACCTATGAGACATGGAATTTCACTCTTGAAGGAAATGTGTCATTCAACATCTTAAGAAAGAGAGCAAATGAGTAAGATTTTATATGCTTCATCAATTGGATCTATCATGTATGCCATGTTATGTACTCGTCTAAATGTATCATACGCTTTAAGTATGACAAGTTGATACCAAGTAGATCCCGGTGAAGGTCATTGGGTCGCAGTTAAAAACATCCTTAAGTACTTAAGAAGAACTAAGAATACATTCCTTATATATGGAGGTGAGGAAGAGCTAAGTATAAAAGGTTATATTGATGTCAGCTTTCAAACCGATAAGGATGATTCACAATCGCAATGGAGTTTTTTTGTTATTCCTTAATGGAGGCACTATGAGCTGGAAAGGTTCAAAGCAAGATACAGTAGCTGATTCTACAACAAAAGCTGAGTATATTGTAGCATGCGATGCTGTAAAAGAGGGTTTTAGGATCAAGAAGTTTATATCTGAACAAGGGGTTGTGCCAAGCATTTTGAATGCTATAAATCTATGTTGTGATAACAACGGAACCATCGCACAAGCAAAGGAACCCAGATCTCACCAACGATCCAAACACATAATTAGGTGTTACCATCTCATTCGAGAAATCATAGATCGAGGAGATGTGGAAATTTGTAGGGTACCAACAAATGATAACATTGTCCATCCACTGACAAAGCCTCTGACGCAGCAGAAGCATGATCGTCACACTAAGTCACTTGGTATTAGATACATGAGTGATTGGTCTTAGTGCTAGTGGGAGATTGTTAGAGTATGCCCAAAGACCAATCATAAGATGATTGTAAATGACATTTGTTTTACCTTGTTTATTCATAAAGAGGCTTTGCCATTATTATTTTCAGTTAAAATAAACTGAATTATAATAAAGTCCTTAGAATAATATGGTTATTCTAAAATGTCCTTAGTCGAGTATTATTGTGAGTATGGGCAACAATAATGCATTAAGATTAATATATAGTTGATTGATGACTAAGTGTTGTCATTGACATGGAGATGTCAAAATCAATACATAAGTATGTGTTAGAGAATGACATACTGGACTGACCCGCTATGAACATGTTTCTTGGATTATTATGTGACAATCACAACATTGCTCATAGTGATAACTATATATATGATCCTCAGAATTGAGATCATCATTATTTCAACATCATGAATGACATATTTTGATACGGTCAAACGTGTGTCGTAACTAACTACAGTATCTTGATCTCAATAGAGAAGTCATGTAATCAAATCAATATCTTTAAAAAACCCAAAAAAAGAAAAAAAAATTAGAAGATCATGCCAAATCTACATTAAGATACAAATTCCATCAATAGATATATCAAACAAACAAACGTCAAATTCAAAATCCACATCTACCTTCAAACAATAAACAAAACCCTAATCTATAAAACAGTAAAAACAAAAAGATAACGCTTATAGTTGAAAAAAATCAATCTCTACATCTATGGCCCGGAGAAGTGGAGATCAAAACAAAGAAAAAACGAAAAAAATGTAAAAAAAAAAAACAATTGAATGAAAATGAGAAGTTGTAACTTTAGATTTTCGTCGGTGGTTGTTCCGGTCATTATATGGCGAATCTTAGCGGTAGACAGTCTTCTTTTGGCGTGAAGAACATCATAGTTCAAAGCGACAGAGGGAGATCGAAAGACGAGAAGTCGAAAAGTTTTTGGCCATATTTGTAGCGATTGAGTCGTTTTTCGATGAAATGAACCCTAAATCCGGACTCAGGAGGTCGAGACGAGGCTGTTGTTGAATTTTAGAGTCAAACAGCCGATGAAAGTGATGACCGTAAAGGCGGATGGTGGAGCTGGTCCCTTGAACATTCTTATATTACGAATCTGGTCCTGCAACTCTGTTCTTATTTTTATTCAGTCTGTATGTATGTTTTATTTGTTTATTACCTATCCAACTTCTGTATTTTCTGCAGTTTAGTCTCTAAATTTGCATGTAAGGTTGTTATCATCAACATCATCATCCAACAACATGCAATTTATTTACCTTAATTTTAAAAATTAATATATTTAATATATTATATTTTTTAGTAGCCTACGAGCTTTAGAGTCGAGTATCAAGTAGCTCGGCTCGTTAAGATCTCGAACCGAATTCGAGTTCGAGCTCAATAGAATTAAGTGTTGACTGAACTTTGACCGAGTCGATTTTGAGTAGCTCGCCATTTATCTCGTCTCATTTATAGCTCTATATACAATTATATTTCCGTTTTCATAAAAAATTATAATTTAATTTCAACAACTAAAAAAATTCTGACATCAGCTCTATTCTTCAAGTTCACGTCAAACCCATTTAAAAACCAATCTTTTAACTTTTGAAAACTTCAGATTTGCTCAAACCGAAGGCGAAACTTTAACTGATCCTCCATTATCAAATATCATTAACATAAAAAAAAACATTTTTATAGTGAAAACCGACGATCAAACTCATTGTTTACTTTTTTAATTTACAACTTACAGTAATTACCATTTCAAAAATAAATCAATTATTAGAATCATTAAATTAATTTGAATTCAAAACCTCTAAATTCTAATATTTTCTTTCATTTTCATGTGGGTTAAATGTTTAATTTGGTTAAAATACTAATTTATTAAGATTAATGGTTGATTCTTCATTTTTATTCCATTATATCTGTTACTGTTTTTACCTTTTCGTTTTTTCATGATTTTATTTTGATTAATTTATATAGATATACGCTACACACTTAATTTAAATAGGTAAAATTTTCAACAAATAACTTTTACATACGATCTCAAAACCTGTCGTCTTTTATTACTTCTAATTTGTCTTCAACTCAGCTTTGGAAAGAAAGATATCATTAATTTCAATTCGGAAACACTTGTCCGTTGTCAACCCCACCTGTTTCTTTGACGTGTCAAAAATCTAACGGTTCATCAATGTAAAGAGTCAACCATCTCCATTTTGACCAAACAAATGAGTATCTCCAAGTAAGCCACGTCAACGTTCACAACTTGCACTGTCTTCCTCTGCTCATCACTTTAAGAGCGCTGCCTTATCCTCTTCGGTGTCTGCATTTTTATACCTTTCCCTCACGAATCATACACTTCGGAATCCAGATTCAATTGGGGATTAGGGTTTGTTGGATGCTTTCTGTTTTTAGTGTTTTGATCGCCCTAAACTAGAAATAAAAAGATCAATCAAAATCCCTGCCATGGAAGGAGAACTACTAGATTGGGAGGTGCTCCACAGCTCGGACTCTGACTCGAATTCTATCATGGCTAACTCGCCAGAGATGAGGAATCTTGAGAGCATCGATGGTGATACTGAAGGGATGATAAGGTCTGATTACTTTTCTCTTGATAATCAGAGTATGTATGCAAAGGAGGGGGATGTGAGTGAAGAAGGCTCTATCGAGTCAGATAATCCGAGTTGGATTGATCCCAAGCCGGTGACTCAGTATAGGAGGAATAATTCGGGCGATTTTTGGTCCGATTCAGGCAGTGATCGGTCGGATGATCGTAAATTAAGTGATTTGGTTGTGAAAAAGGACTTGGAGTTTTCTGAGAACGAGAAAGCCCCGGATTTGTTCCAAGCGATTGGAAAAGCGGAAGCTAGGGCTGAAGAATTGGGTACATTTACGCCTGATGGGACTGAATTTAGTGAATTCGATAGGACAAAGGAGTTAGGCTTTGGTGGGTTTGGCGATATTCAAGATCAAGATAATGATTTGGACAAGTTCTGGCCTGATTCTGGTGGAGATGGTTTGATTTCAATGAAGTTTCAGGATATTGAGAAAGATGCTGGCATTGAATTTAGTGACTTTATGGAAAAGGGAGCTGAGTTGGAGAATTCAGGTAAGCTTGATGATGGGAATAGCTTAACTTTGAATTCGGAAGTAGGAGACGGTAATACAATTGGTAATGAAGGTTCAACTATTGATGAAATGAAGTTGTGTGCGAAATCAGTGAACGAGGGAGACAAAAAGAAGGTAGCATGGTGGAAAGTTCCTTTCGAGCTCTTGAGATACTGTGTTCTCAGGGTTAGCCCTGCTTGGTCCTTCTCTGTAGCGGCGGCTGTGATGGGTTTTGTTATATTAGGACGTAGATTGTATACGATGAAGCGGAAGAGCAGTAGCTTGCGGCTAAAGGTTACCATGGATGATAAGGTCAGTTGCTGCTTATGTGTTTCTGTTATTGTTTTCAGTTATTGATCAATATTTGGAAATTGGATAATGAATTGTGTCTCAGATTTATTCTGTAGTCGGACAATATAAGTTATTGGTTGTCCTTGCTGTTTAATGATTTAGATCTATTTTTGCTATAGGGTTCATGTTGCAATTGAATTTCATTCCCTTTTATACATGAATCTTTATGATCTTTTCGTTTTGCATCATCGCTTTGAGCTTCTCCATGACTAGTTGAGATCCTTTGTTTGATTGATTTGTCAGCGTTTTTACCTGCATCCTCACTAATTTCTTACTTTGGAAAAAATTGATTATTAGGTGCTTTCCCGAGTGAATCTCGTATTTTATTGATTAATAGTTCCTCATCTAAGAATTTTTGATCTTCTTTTTGCCTGTGACTCCACTTGGTTCACTGCAAATAACTTCCTAAAAGAATAATGTTACAGCCATGGATTTGGGATTGAGCCACAGGTGATGGAGGGAAAAAATCAATCAAGCACATCAAAGGGAGCCTGAAACCTTTAGGACTAGTTAGAAGGACCCGAATCTCTTTTTAGGGTTTTGATAAAAATTCTGATTTCTTTTATTCATATCATCTCTTTATATAGAGTTGCTTATTACTGTAATTAATTAAATACAATAAAATAATGAAAGTCATATCAATCTAAATAAAGTCCTACCGAAAAAGAACTTCTAAATAGAGTCCTACCAAAAACTTATTTCATTCTTTAGAGTCCTACCAAACAACTTCTACTCAGCTTCCACAGCACATTTTCTTTTGGGGTGGACGGCTTTGTCTTTTGTATTCATTTCCTCCTTCTCCTCTGTTCTATTCCCCCTGTCACTAACACAACTTTTAACTAAATGCTGAGCATTTATAATAGAAAAGCCAAACCAAGATTCAAACACCAGAGTCTCTCACCATTAAATCGGACTTAAAACTATTTCGCTGACAGCTGAATCATATCTAACGCATTATCGTCGAGATAGTACATGTAATTAATATCTAAGTTAGGTTGGGTTGTCAGGTTTTTGTAGCATATCAAGAAAATTTTGGTTCATTCACTACTCTCAGATGATTGGTTATTAGAAAATGGTCCTAATTGGTTATTAGAGAGGGAGGGAGGGAGTTTCCTCTGAATGTTTGTGTGGATTCCAGTCTAGAATGCTATCTTTGGTCAACTAATAAATGTTAAGATGCTTTTATTGCAAGGTTGGGTAGTTTGGCCTTTAGGTCTTGGCTTAGCCTTTTGTCTAGTTTTTCATGTAAACAGAAGATAACCCTATAGAGCAAACAAAGCCAACTGAAAATGTGATATGTCCCCTACAGGAAAATGACATTGACAGTCCAAACAAAAACCATTCCTGCATTCCAAAAGTGTTACATGAAAAGTTTCTTCCATCCATTTAAAATTTTCAGTTTATTTTTGAGCTTAGAGTTTATCATAAATTCAGGTTCTAATTACACTGAAATTATAATATTTCCATTGCCGGGAATTAAACCCGGTTCTCCTGGGTGAAAGCCAGATATCCTAACCACTGGACGACAATGGAATGATTTTTGTATGATATATATTTGTTTAATATTTCATATCATAATATTGTGGACAGTGCACGTAGAGTTTTCATTCAATAGAAATGATTTCACTATTTATATTGAAAACAACAATATTCTCCATTGACATGATAATGATGTTGGATCAGTTTGAAACTTAATGTGCACAATGAGTACAATTATATTGGTAAATTCAATGGTCAGTTTTGTTAACATATTCATGCATAAAAGTTTTGAAAGTAGGTAAAATTAATTTAAGTTTTACACTAGTACAAATGGACAAATGAATTGTTTACTGCCTGGCATGCATCTAACGTTTTGTTCTTTCCTCGAGTTGTACTTGCAGAAGGTGTCTCAGTTTATGACTCGTGCAGCTCGTCTCAACGAGGCATTTTCAGTTGTAAGACGTGTCCCAATTATACGGCCTTCACTGCCCTCTACCGCTGGAGTGAATCCATGGCCTGTCATGAGTTTGAGATGAAGGTGATACTGTAAAAAAGAAAAAAAAAACAGAAAGACCAAGGAGTGTGCCCACAAGGTAAGCCATAATATTATGTTTGCTTTGTTCTGTTGATGTAAGGATGGTTGTTTTCAGTTTACCCTTTTCTTTATGTATGTATGTAAGGGTTCTGAATTGATCAATATGTAAGACTTGAGACTGTAATTTGTTTCAGTCCCCTTTATGTTGTTGTAAAACCTTGACCAAATTATCATATTATAACAAGTAAATCTTTCTATTTGTTGTTCATTAGTTGGGATTAATCGGGTATAGGTGGGTTAGGGTTGGGTGGCCCAAAAAGCAATCCAAACCCGGTCCATGACCATTCCTAAAAAGGAGGATATTACTATTTAGGGTGTTTGGAGATGTGGGGTGTAGATTAAATCTGTAATTTCTTTGTTCATACTTTACAGACAATAACTCAAATTAATTTAATAGAAGAGAATCCAAATCCATCCAACTCAACTCAAAATAATCCAAACCAGAATTAACAAAATGCTCACACTGTTCTCATGCTCACTGCTGTACACAATTTATCAATGAAATTAAACAGAGACCACTGATGACATTATAAAAATTGGGCACCAGCTCAACTCAATAACACTTCTATTCACACCAGTATAGGGGGGGGGGGTGGAGGAAACAAAAATTCTGAAACATATTTTGTTTGCTGCTTTATCAACCACCGCAGACTGTGAGGGCATGTGAATTTGTGGACATCTTCCCAGTCGTACTTTACGGACTGTGGAGATTTCGGAGATGATCGACCACATCATAGGAAACACTAAGCCTTTGATAATTAGCACGGTGAAGGAGGTTTCCTTGAACTTGTACATGATCTCTAGGCTTAGGATCAATCTTTTTGGTTGGACAGCAGTGACTAACACGGATCCGATGATTCCTTGTCTCCATCATATACCTGCCATGAACTTTGACTACCAATATAGCTTCCTTGTCTCTGTCGTCTTCACACCACCAGTTTTGTGGAAAACCATTGACAAACTCTTCCTGTGTGTGGAATGCCTCTAGATGGATTGATACCTCTTCTACATGATCTGGTTTAATTATGCCAGCAGCTGGAGTAACCTGGGCCAAACATCACAAATATGTTGTCAGCTTTTAGCCCCAAAGACCAACAAGCAGAATAATCCAGATAATGAACACTTTTAGGTCATACTTTTGCAGGAAATTACTAAATTTTTTAAGCCCTATAAAGCTTGTAAACATGTCTGGCCATATTATACATTACAAGATGGACATGAATTTGAGGTTTTACAAACAGAATCGATGCCTAAGCATGAACATTTTCATAACTTCAAAGGAAAGGCCCCTTTAAACAGATGGTAAGACACATCAGATCGAAAAGTTAGATGCGCCTTAAACACCAGAGAAAAACAATAATCCACCTAAAACAAGAAAACTTACCTGAAGCCATCGTGGAAGGCCAAAGGAACCTCTTGGATGATGATATGATGCCTGCCCATCATCCTTGATTGTAGATTCACCTTGACAGACTATGTGGAACAAAGCAAAGCTTTCGGTGCATTTATTTGTGATTGGCAAAATTGTTGTGTCCTGGTTTTGGAGGAGTATATTGTTAGTGCTGACAATTGTTTCTGGAATTTTGCATAATTCTTGAAGCTTGCATCTAACTTCCTCATTTGATCGCACTATATCTCCAAATTCTTGTCTCCTTACTGACTCGTCAATGTGGGCAATTTCAACAGAAAAAATGCAAATGACAGGCTTGTGATCACTGTCCGTCACATCCATGCAAGACTCGTACCTATTCAAGAGTATCAGGATTTATTCAAGATAATTATAAATAATATGAAGAGATGATAAGAGATTGCAGTCTGCCCCGAAAAAACAAAAGCTGCAAGTTCAAATGGGTAAATACTAACCAACTTACCCCATTTTTAAAAAAAAAAAAAAAAAAGAATAGAAGGGGGAAGGAGAGGAGGACAAGAAACCATTGGTCTGCCATGACCTTTTCAAACACAACCCTAAAAACTTGATATCTACATCTGTGACTGTTTCAATTTGTTCTAAATCCATCTCTCCATTGACATTTTAGCAAACTTATAGAATTCCCCATGAGGAACTTTAATGGATATAACATGAAGAAAATTCTGTCCCTATTCTGACAATGAATTGACAGGATATATGGATTTGAACCAAATTCAAAAAGATGTGAATAAATGATTCAGTCAGCTTAGATCTCACATAAAACATGATAAATTGCTAGATGGTGAAATTTACTCTGGTATTCAAATATCTGGATCCGAAAATAATCAATGTGTGAATCTTTTTGAAAAAGTTAATAAGCACCGAGGCTGTTGAAGCATTGCCCTCACCAGAAAGGATCACAAGAGATTATGAAGGGAATCAGAGCATACAATTATTTTAAAGATATTAAACAAACCCTAGACATCACCAAAATAGAATCAATAGAACTTACTGTGATACTGAAGGTACAACAGGACACTCTAAACTGCATTCAGATCCCAAAGTTCGTCGGCTATCACGGTATAAGATTCTGTCACACCAGGCAGGAATGCGTTTCTTTTCACCAGAATCATAGCCTTTAAAATAAGCATTACAAATGTACTTTTAGCAAATCAAATACATTAAATTTCATAGGAATAATAATAATAAAACCTTACGAATCATAAAATGCACAGCATCAGCCGATGGAAAAAACAAACACTAATAGACTGATATTAAGCTTATAAGGTACCTGATAAACCAGCTACATGTTTATCAAATTTGTACGTGGGAGCAAAAGTGATAACTGCTCCCCGCATTCCCTGGAAAACATTTCCAGCTTCCATCTCTGCTCGGAGTTGATCTCTTTCTCTAAGCCAATCAAAGCTTCTTTGAGATATAAAATCTCTTGCTTCATCATATGACACATCATCAAGCCGATAATTAAAATCACCAAGAAATACAACCATTTCTGCCTCAGATAATTCAGGCCTTCCTTCAACAGACTGGGCACCCATAGCCTGTATAAGAATCAACTCTCACACACTAACCGGAAAAGAAGAATAATTTAGAAGGCAAATGAAACAAAACCATAGCATATACATACATTAGCTCCACGAGCCATTTGAACAGCCGACGAAGCACCAGCTGCAATAGAAAGGACCAATGGCAAGCTAGATCTCTAAACAGGCCAAAATAAATATATTGAGCAGGCAAGCGTGCAACAGAATAACAGGTACAACACCATACCAGCACCAGCATTGAAGAGATTAGATGGTAGGCTAAACGACATCGTACGATATACATGGTCAAAATCAGCATTTCGACGACCGACAGCGTCCAAATGACCAGCGAAGTGACAATTAACAAAGCAAAAAATCCTGTCATACACTCTTAAGCCAACAGCTCCCTGGGTGAACAATCAAAATGTATGTCATTATTAAACGAAAACCTATCAATTGCTAAAGTTATCATTTCTACGCAAACTTTATTTCACAAATAAAAAACAATGTATTTTCTTTCTTATGATTTTTGTAGCCAATCACAAGCAAACTACATATCCACGGAGTTCTGTATAACTCTTTTAATGATTCTAATCAATAGTGTTTATGAATTTAGGAACTACACAAAATAGCAAAACAAAACAGATACAAAGTTCTTCTCATAGGCAATTATAATCTATTGTCCCGACCTTAATCTAAGAATCACTAGAATACTAAGGAAAACCCATTTTTCCGTTTCCACAATAACTCAGTTTAATATTGAGACTGGAGAATTTCTTTCACTATAACTTTAATGATAAAGTGCATGATATACATTTCTCATAGAAGAAAATATACTTGCACAAGATGCATGAGATTATGTTTATTTATTGATATCTACATTATATAGAACCAAATTATTTAGAGATAAGATTGTGTGTATACATTAATTTTTCAACTACTTATTAATATCTCGGTTACATAGAACCAAGTTGCTTGCATATCATGCATATTTAAGGAAGAACAATACCTTGTTACCAATCGCACGCCCAAAGCCACATGGGACTGCAGCAGCATCGATATCCCCAACATGTGGTTTAAGATTATCCTTAACCCTAAAACATAAATTCAACCATTAGATATAAAACAAATCAATAAAACAAGAACTAATAAAATACGAAAGGAGACTTGTGTAAATGGCCACGAAAAAGAAAGAGTTCCATAACAAGACTAATCCTAGCATATTAGACAGAAGGTTTCTTATGGGATTCAAATCATTTAATCAGCAAGCTTGAATAACTTTTCTATTTATTTTTAAAAAATGAAAATTCTTAGGAACCGATAGTTTTCCTATTGTGTTTTAATAAAAAAAAAATGTCAACTTAGCAAGTATATAGAATAGAATGATCTAAGTGCTCCCTTAGAAGCCTAATCTGCAAATATTTCAAAACAGTTCCTTTAATAACAATGCATGCATGAGCATTGGAGTCTAATCCATCATTAAAACTGCACAATCTCTTTACCACTCTCTTTCCTCATTGATTTGAGAAAGAAATCAAATAACAGACAGCATTGGAGAAAGAATATTCATGTAAACAGGATTACCACAGTTTTGAATAAAGGAATGCCATCATTGTGATGAAACATCAATTAATTCAAAATCGAAATTTTAGAAAAGAATGGATCTGAATCAAAACAATGTTCTTCTTCGAATTCTATCAAAGAAGAAGCAATATTTTCTTAGAATCTTCTCGAGGAAGAATCTCAAAAACAGCCATTTTTAGAATTTTCTCGAGGAAAAGTACAAAAAAACAACTTTTCTTATGGCAAAAGAAAATGAAAATACAGAAGTGAGATATCCTTGCACTAGAGTTTTAATATATGGGTTTGTACACAAATCCTTTGGTTTTAGAATAAAACTTATTTCTAATTGTTAGTTTAGACGAAATAAGAGTTATTTTTATAGTTAAATTATATTAGTAGAGTCTATATTAAAGTTGTATACCTTAGGATAGAGTTAGTAGTTAATCTAAAGTAGGACTCCTAATGTAACCTAAAGTTCTAGGCTATAAAAGGATGAGTTATATGTAAACCTAGGAATTAGTAATTTTTACTCGGAAATAAAATAAACAGAACAATTTATGTTATTCTTCATGGTATCAGTCTAATTCGATTCTATCGAATTTCTTTTCACTTTTCATGGCAAACCAATCGAGTTCAAGTGAACTCCAGTCTCTTTCTCTTTCGACTGCTCCAATGGCAGATTTTTCAGACTCCTTTGGTTCGACTACTCTTTGTCATCGATTTGTTGGCACCAATTATATCTCTTGGTCCCAATCTATTAAGATCTTTCTGACTGGACGAGGAATGCTTGGATACATCAACGAGAAAACCAAGAAACCCCCTGTCGATGACCAAACTTTTGAGAAGTGGACTCAAGAGAAAGGCAGGGTTATGTCCTGACTGGTTAGTACAATGGCCCCTGAAGTTGGTTCACAATTTTTGTTGTACGAAACAGCAAGAGAAATTTGGGATGCTGTGCGAGATACTTATTCAAGTTCAAACAACAACTCTGAGTTGTTTGGAATTGAAAATACAGCCTCCACCTTGAAGCAAGATGCGATGAATGTTACTCACTATTTCACAACTCTCACCAATCTGTGGCTACAGATTGATCTTTTTGAAACTCATGACTGGGAGACTCCTACATATTCTGCGCTTTATAGGAAAATTACTAAACAAAAGAGAATTTTCTAGTTTCTCAGTGGTCTTAATCAAGACCTGGATCCAATCAAATCTCGGATTCTTGGTGCCAATCCTCTTCCTTCCCTTCAAGAAGTTTTTTCCGAAGTTAGACGAAAAAAGAGTCAAAGGTTGTACATGATTCTTGAAGCTCCTATCCCTGATAATTCTGCGTTGGTCACTCAGACATCTTCTTCTCCCAAGCCTAGACGAGGGAGAACTCGGAGTGACTGCAAAAGGCCCGACCATCTCAAAGATAGTTGCTGAAACTCCATGAAAAACCAGCTGATTGGAAGGCTCCAGCCAATAGGGTACAAAAGGACATCTCGTCAAATGATGCTTCTCCAGTATTCACTAAGCAGCGAATGGCCCAGCTGCAACTGATGTTCAGTAAATTCAATCCAACCAGTGAAGAGAACCTAGCCTCGGTTGAACCTGGAGGTACACAGAATCCTTCTGGTTCTACTGCCCTTCTTTCCCTTTCGACTCAATCAGCCTGGATTATAGACTGTCAAAAGCCATGAATTTTATTGTATTTCTCTCACACATAACATACATGAAACTTTTAAATAAATATACAAGCCTATGTCTTAACTTAGGTAACTTCTAAACTAGGAAAGAGACTAATTCTAGTAAAAACAATCCCTTAGAGATAGGGATCCTAACATATAAAAGATATTTACAAATCTTACTCAATCTCCTTAATTTAGGAATCTAATCTCTGACACTCTCCCTCAAGCTGGGGCATGGATGTCTTCCATCCTCAGCTTGTTTGTTAACTTCTGAAAACACTTACCAGGTAGTCCCTTGGTAAGTATATCTGCAACTTGATCTCCAGTGGTCACATAAGGAGTACAGATCAAGCCATTGTCAAGTTTCTCTTTTATGAAATGTCTATCCACTTCAACATGTTTTGTTCTGTCATGTTGAACTGGATTATGAGCAATGTTGATTGCTGACTTGTTATCACAGTATAGCTTCATTGGTCCATTCCATTTTACCTTCAAGTCCTCTAAAATCATCTTCGGCCATAATAACTCACAAATTCCCAATGCCATGGCTCGAAATTCAGCTTCTGCACTGGATCTAGCCACCACATTATGTTTTTGCTTCTCCAAGTAACTAAGTTTCCTC
Organism: Hibiscus mutabilis; assembly: GCA_019671005.1. Lineage (NCBI taxonomy): Eukaryota > Viridiplantae > Streptophyta > Magnoliopsida > Malvales > Malvaceae > Hibiscus > Hibiscus mutabilis. The sequence goes on along the minus strand of CM033715.1, from coordinate 79,079,812 downwards.
CAAAGAAAGTGTTGTAGCCTGAGGTTGACCTTCTATCACTTATGGATCATGCATAGTCTGCATCCGTGTATGCTTCCAGAGTCAAGTTCCCCCTCTTCTAAATAGAATTCCTTTGCCTGGTGTGCCCTTCAAGTACTACAAAATTTGGACTATAGCCTTTAGGTGTGATTCTTTAGGATTGTGCATGAATTGGCTCACAACTCCAACAGCATATGCTATGTCTGGTCTGGTGTGTGACAAATAGATAAGCCTTCCCACGAGTCTCTGATATGAACTTCTGTCAACTGCTATATCATCTTCCTTTGTCTCTCCAAGCTTGTGATTGACTTCTATAGGAGTTTCTGCTGGTTTACATCCTAATTTTCCAGTTTCCTTTAGCAATTCCAAAGTATACTTCTACTGAGATATAAAAATTCCTTGCTGTGAGTGTGCCATCTCAATACTAAGGAAGTATTTTAATCTTCCAAGCTCCTTCACCTCAAACACTTTTATAAGACACTTCTTTAAACTATCAATTCCTTTATAATCGTTTCCTGTAACAATTATATCATCCATATACACCAATAGTACAGTTACTCCCCCTGAAGGAGAGTGTTTCACGAACAGAGTATGGTCACCCTGACTTTGTTTGAAACCTTGCCTTAGCATTACTTTAGTAAACCTTCCAAACCAAGCTCTTGGAGACTGCTTTAGTCCATATAGAGCTTTCTTCAATCTGTAAATTACCTATCCAGTATTCGAACCAAATCTAGGTGGAATATCCATGTACACTTCCTCTTCAAGGTCCCCATGCAAGAAGGCATTCTTAATGTCAAACTGTTGCAAACTCCATCCCTGAATAGCTGCTAAGGAAAATAGGACCTCACTGTGGCATCTTTGCAACTAGGGCAAATGTTTCAAGATAATTGATTCCATAGGTTTGAGAGCACCCATTTGCCACCAATCTTGATTTGTGCCTTTCCAAAGAACCATCTGACCTATACTTGACAGTAAACACCCATCTGCATCCTATTGTTTTCTTCCCTTCTGACAGCTTCACTAAATCTCATGTATTATTCTTCTCCAGTGCCTCCATTTCTTCTTTCATAGCCTTTTTCCAGTTCTCATTTTCTAATGCCTCGGATATTGTTTTAGGAGTAGTAATGTCATTTAGGCTAGTAAGAAAGGCTCTGTGATTAGGAGATAGGTTTTTGTAGGTTATAAACAAATATGATAGGTGTTTGATGGTGCAGGTTCTTTTTCCTTTTCTAATAGCAATGGGAAATTCAAAATCAGAAGCAAATATAGCATTTTCAGCCTCATTTTATTCAAAGGGAGTTTCAGAATGTACCTCAAATTGTATAGGAGTAGGAGCAGGAGCAGGAGAAGGGGATGATTGAATCTGCATAGGTGCCTTCCTCCTCGAATAGGTCCTGAGGGGACAAGTAGTGCCTTGAATATTGGGATGTAGGGTATTAATGTTTGTTTGAAGAGTTTGAGGAGTATGAGTATTAGGTTCTGAGTGAGGAGAAGATGGAGTAGGATATATAGGGGTAGGAGTATGAGTAGAAAGATCAATAAAGGGCTGAAGTAAAAACAAATATGCATCCTTATCTTCCCTAAAAGATATCTCCCCCTGAATATAAGAGACTGTAAAATAACTCTCTTTTTCAACAAAAGTGACATCGGCAGAGGTGTAGTATTTCCTTGTAGATGGGTGGTAGCACTTGTAGCCCTTTTGAGTTGAGGAATAGCCAATGAATATACATTTCACAGCCCTTGGATCAAGTTTACCTCGGCTTTGAGAATGGATGTGAACAAAAGCAACACACCCAAATACCCTCGGTTTTAGGTTAAAAGATGGACTGAAATTGGGGAAAAAATTGTAAGGGTTTGAAGGGGACTTTGGGATGCAAGGACTTTAGTGGGTAGTCTGTTTATTATGTAAGTGGCCGTTAACACAGCCTTCCCCCTGTACCTTTTAGGGACCTTGTTTTAAAATAAAAGAGCTCTAGTCATGGCAAGAAGATGTCTATTCTTTCTTTCTGCTACCCCATTCTGTTTGGGAGTATTTACACAATAGGGTTCGTGGATTATACCTTTTTCTAAGAAATAAGGGGATAGGACTTGGTTAAAGTAGTCCTTGGCATTGTCTGATCTGATTCTCTTTACTTCAGTCTCAAACTGAGTCTTAACCATGGTGTAGAAATTTTTAGAGGTAGAGGTAACATCTGATTTTTGTTTCAGTAGGTAAATCCAAGTAACCTTAGTACAATCATCTATAAAAGACATAAACCATCTAGCTCCAGTTATGTTAGGGATAGTAGAAGGCCCCCAAACATCACTGTGAATAAGAGTAAAGGGACTGTTGGTCTGGTTATTACTTGTTGGGAAAGAAGAACATTTATGCTTTGCAAGTTCACAAACTTCACAATGAAATTCTTCAATATTTAAGGATTTACACGAGGAGGGAAACATAGTTTTTAAAAGTCTAAAAGGTGGGTGACCAAGGCGAAAATGATGTAGCCAGATTTGGTCTTTATTGGTTGTAGATTCAGATAAAAAAGACAATGGTTGAGTAATCAAAACTCTAGCTGGTCCACCAAGATCTTCAAGGTAGTATAGGCCATTTATTTCCCTAGCACGCCCAATCATCCTCTTCATTTCTTGCTCCTGAAAAATGCATTGTGTAGGATGAAACAAAACACTGCAGTTAGTATCTTTGATAAGCTTCGAAATAGAAATAAGGCTAGTAAATAGTTATGGCACATGTAGGACATTTTTAAGTAGTAGGGTTTTACTAATGGCTATATCTCCTAGACCAGCAACTGTCACTATAGTACCATCTGCAACTGTGATTTCTTGTTGCTAGGGCAGGGTGTGTAGGTGAGGAATTTTAGTGATGAATTAGTCATATGATCAGTGGCTTATGCTTATGAGTCAATTACCCAGGAGTTTTGGGTAGGTATGTGGGTGGAAGATTCCAAGGCATTAGAGTCCTGAGAAAAGGAAGAGGATATACCTAAAAAAACCAGATTGCATGTACCTGTAGAGGATGGTTTTTCTAAAGATTCCAGTAGGTTCTTCAATTTTTCTACTTCTTCTCGGTTTAACTCAAAAGATTGTTCATCTGACTCCTTAGCCACCTGTTTGATTGCATAAGCTCTGCTCTGTCCCCTTGCAAAGCTTTTTTTTCTCTGTGAAGTTCTTACTTGCTGACTGAGGCTTCCCATGTAACCTCCAGCATTTTTCTTTGGCGTGGCGAGGTTTTTTGCAGTAAGTACACCATAAAGAGTCCTTGTTCACAGTCCTTGTTGCTTCTAGTCTGCCTTCAATATTTTGTTGTTCCAGACGTGTTGGTCCTTCAGAAACCGCCCTAGTAACCAATGCTGAACTTTCTATCTGATTGTTTTCAACAACCATCACTCCTCTTCTTCATTCTTCAGCACAAATGATAGAAATAGTTTCATTTAATGAGGGCAGATCTTCTTTTCCTAGAATCTGGACTCTCACTGCATCAAATTCTATATTTAGTCCAGCAATAAAATCGTAAATCCTATCTTTTTTGACAAATCTCTTTAGAATTGCTGCATCCTCACTGCATTTCATCTGAATACATTGATAATGGTCTATTTCCTGCCAAAGATTCTGTAGCAGATTAGAATATTCTGTAATTAATTTGTTTCCCTGTTTGGTGGCTGAAATCTTGCTCTTGATTTCATAAATCTAGGCAGCATCTCGAACCTTCGAATAGGTTTGTTTTACAGCCTCCCATATCTCCTGGGTTTTTCTAAGAAACATGCAGGTATCACTAATTTCAGTCACCATTGAATTCCATAACCAAGACATAACTAATGAGTCTTGTTCATCCCAAGCCTCGAATCTGGGATCTCCTTCTTTAGGACCCATTCCAAGGAGATGACTGAGTTTACCCCTTTTCTTTTATGAAGGTTCGAACCAATTGTGACCACTTAAGGTAGTTCTTACCATTTAATCTATAGGCAGCTTGTATGTTTTGTAAGTCACCTATCGGATTAGAGTGACTTCCCTCACTCATTGTGATTCTTTGAGCGGTTTCAGTACTGCTGTAATCAACCCCATCGACCATATTTTATCAATCAAATACCCTACTCTCTCAAGGGATGATACGAACTAAAAGAAACTGTTCAACAAGAGAATTAAGACCCAAAAACGAGTGCCTCTGATACCATGTCAAAAGCCATGATTTTTATTGTATTTCTCTCACACATAACATACAAGAAACTTTCAAATAAATATACAAGCCTATGTCTTAACTTAGGTAACTTCTAAACTAGGAAAGAGACTAATTCTAGTAAAAACAATCCCTTAGAGATAGGGATCCTAACATATAAAAGATATTTACAAATCTTACTTAATCTCCTTAATTTAGGAATCTAATCTCTAACATAGACTCTGGTGTTTCTAATCATATGACTGGTAACAGAGATTTGTTCTTCAATTTTCAACAGTCATCATCTAAATCTTCGATTAAGATAGCAGATGGTTCATTCTCACCTATACAAGGCAATGGCTTTGTGTTTATTACTGATGATTTAATCCTTCGAGATGTGCTATTTGTGCCTAATCTGGACTGTAATTTGTTGTATGTTAGCAAGCTATCTAAAGATTTACAATGTGTTTTCCAGTTCACTGATTCTCATTGTTTTTTACTGGCACTTAACTTGAAAAAGAGGACTGGCAATGCTAGCTTGCAGAATGGTCTCTATGTTGTTCAAAGTACCAAATCTCCTACCACTTCCTCTTTTCCATCTTGTTTTACATCCTTAGGACAATCTGATGTTATGCTATTACATTTTCGGTTAGGCCACCCAATACTACATTGAAAAGTTGTTCCCTGCATTATTTGTCAATAAAAAACCATCTTCTTTTCAATGTCCTATTTGTCCTCTTGCAAAACAAACTAAACAATCCTATTTACCATCTAATTACAAACCCTCTCATCATTTTTTCTCTTATACATAGTGATGTTTGGGGTCCTTCTAAAGTGAAGAATGTTACAGGTAGTAAATGGTTTGTAACCTTTATTGATGATCACAGTAGAACGACCTGGACTTACCTATTAAAAGAAAAATCAGAAGTTGCCAATGTTTTTCAAACTTTTTATACCATGGTTGAAACCCAATTTCATACAAAAATTCAGACTTTTAAATCTGATAATGGAGGAGAATTCTTTAATCAATCTTTAGGTGATTTTTTCAAAGAAAAAGGGATCGTGCACATTAATTCCTGTTGATACACCCTAACAGAATGGGATAGCCGAGAGAAAGAATAGGCATTTACTAGAGGTAACCCGAGCTCTTTTGTTCACCCACAATGTTCCTAAATATCTATGGGGCAAAGCCTTGTTAACCTCTACTTATCTTATTAATCGTATGCCTAGTCGTGTTTTAAACTTTCGAACACCTAGAGATGTTCTTCTGTCCTTTTTCCCTCATTTTAAGCCCTTGTCTTCTAATCTTCCTTTGAAAGTATTTGGGTGTACTGTGTTTGTTAAAAATTTAGATCCTTCTAGATCCAAACTTGATCCTAAATCTCTTTAGTGTGTCTTCATAGGGTATTCTTCACTAAAGAAGGGCTACAAATGTTACTATCCTCCTTCTCGAAAATTCTTTGTTTCTCTGGACCTTCAATTTTTTGAACAGGAGCCTTATTTCTCAGCGGCTGTCATTCAAGGGGAGAATGTCGATAATTTCCAGCCTTCTCAAGCATAGGTTCCTTTTACTTCTTTTCCCTTATTAACACTTATCCATTATCTCTTGAGCCTCAGAATTCTTCTACTCCCTCTATTATTTCCTCACCTATTACCTTGTCTACCCCACACTCTTCACCTATTGGTACATCATCAGAAACTCGAAATTCAACCAAATCTCATCCACAACCTCCTAAACAATTACAGGTGTACACCAAAAAAAGAAAAACTATTCTAGAAACTATTTTGCAATCGGGTACTTGTCAAGAATTGAATTTTAGTTCAGTTGCCTGTGAGGACAATAGAGGTAATGATTCTACTGGTATTCCTCCTCATCTTCTCGAGTTTGATTATTTACCTATTGCTAAAAGAAAATGAGTAAGACAGTGTACTAAATACTCTATTCAGTGGTATGCTGCTTATGGGAATTTGATGTCGTCTTTTAAAGCCTTTACAACATCTTTAGATGGTGAACAAATCCCTAGAACTGTTGAAGAAGCTTTGCAAATTCCAGAGTGGAAAAAAGCTGTTGAAGATTGAGGCACTTGAGAAAAATGGCACATGGACCATTACAGACCTTCCCCAAGGTAAGAAACCTGTTGGATGTAAATGGATTTTTGCCATTAAGTATAACTCAGATGGGAGTATAGAGAGGTATAAAGCCAGGTTGGTTGCTAAAGGTTTTACACAGACTTATGGTATTGATTATAAGGAGACTTTTGCTCTTGTTGCCAAACTCAATTCTGTTAGAGTGTTACTTGTTGTAAATTGTGATTGGCAATTACACCAACTTGACATTAAAAATGCTTTCCTTAATGGTAATCTTGAGGAAGAGGTCAACATGGAGATTCCACCAGGGCTAGAGGGTGCTAGACAAAAACGGCAAGTTTGCAAGCTTGACAAGGCACTCTATAGCCTAAAACAGTCCCCTAGAGCATGGTTTGAGAGATTCACAAGGGTTATTTTGGAGAATGGTTACAAGCAGTCATCGGCAGGCCATATCTTGTTTTCTAAGATAACATCATCAAATAAAAGGGTTATCCTTATCGTTTACGTGGATGATATAATTCTAACATGTGATGATGATGAAGAACTGAGACGATTAAAGGCACTGTTAAGCAAGGAATTTGAAATCAAAGACATAGGGAAACTCAGATATTCCTAGGCATGGAGGTTGCAAGATCACGCAAAGGATTAGCCATAAACCAAAGGCGATATATTCTAGATTTACTCACAGAAACTGGGTTACTTGGATGCAAACCTGTAGATACGCCCATGGAAGCTGGTTTAAAATTTAGCAGGGATGACAGTAGTCCTAAAGCATATAAAGGCTTATATATGAGATTGATAGGTAAATTAATTTATCTATCACTAACGAGACCAGATATAACCTTCCCAGTTAATATTGTAAGTCAACACATGACAAACCCAAGACAGGAACATATGGAAGCAGCAAAGAGAATATTGCGATACTTGAAAGGTACACCTGGACACGGTTTAATATTCAAGAAGAGTTTTGATAAAATTGTTCAAGTTTTTACAGATGCTACATGGGCCAGTGAACTAACGGATAGAAGGTCAACTAGTGGATACTGTTCGTATGTTTGGGGCAATTTGGTGACTTGAAAAAGCAAGAAGCAGACCGTGATCTTCAAAAGCAGTGCAGAAGTTGAATACAGGGCTTTAGCCTTGGGGATGTGTGAAGGTATTTGGCTAGTGAAGTTACTTAAGGAACTGGGAACGATGCAGGCAGAAAATTTTTAGGTTTTTTGTGATAATCAGTCAACTATTTAGATTGCCAAGAATCCTATTCAACATGACAGAACAAAACATGTTGAAATAGACAGACACTTCATTGCAAAAAGATTGACAAGTGGAGTTGCTTCAATAGAATATGTACCAGCTGAAGAACAAGTAGCAGATGTACTCACCAAAGCTCTGTCAAAAGCTCTTTTCGACAAATTTCTATTTAAGCTGGGATTATACAATGTATATTCTCCAGCTTGAGGGGAGTGTTAGTTTAGACGAAATAAGAGTTATTTTTATAGTTAAATTATATTAGTAGAGTCTATATTAAAGTTGTATACCTTAGGATAGAATTAGTAGTTAATCTAAAGTAGGACTCCTAATATAACCTAAAGTTCTAGGCTATAAAAGGATGAGTTATATGTAACCCTAGGAATTAGTAATTTTTACTCAGAAATAAAATAAACAGAACAGTTTCTGTTATTCTTCACTAATAGTTGCTGTTTTTTCACACGAAACAAAATTCAGAAATTAGAATAAAAGAAGCAATCCTGAAATATCTTTCAGGCAGCTTGCAAGAAACAAGTCATATGAACAATGGTCCTATAAATTCAACAAGTAGTCGAATATCATGCCATGAAGTACACTCACCAAACAGCAATAAGCATGCCTGCCAACTGCCTGGATCCAACACGTTCAAATCTTCGCTGATGCGATTGCTTTCTCATCACATCCTGTGACTTTCTTTCATCATATCATGCAAAGTATCATCTATCATATCCAACCACCACTGTCCAATAGCACTCCCGTCAAGTCCCACCTGTGGTAAACAGGAGATGTTAGAAAATGCTTAAAAATAAAGGGTTGAAAAACATAATTTGTATACAAACTCATCGCATACAGCACAATAATTAGCCCTTCTTTTTCAGCATGTAGCTTCAATAATAGATCGATAGTTATGGTTAAAATAGTAGGCCTCTCTAGGGAAGATTCTAATCCTTCTTTTCTATAATTTTTATTTTCATTCCTGTTCTCCTTCTTGGTCATAGTTCCTTTTAGGAAAGGTCCATTACAAACACCCAGACTGACCTAATCATACATACAGATTAGGTTGATAGGGAAAACTACTGCAGGCTATATAGGAAGGCAAAAATTAAATCTGCATCATTCCAGCTGATATTAACTAAGTTATAGGTCATCTCAACTTGGTATTTTCTACCCCATTTCAAAAGATAGCAATTGATTTCAGCATAAAATGGTCACTTAACCATCAGCCGTCTCTCTGAATGTGGAAGTCACTGAAAACGAGGGTTTTCCTAGAAAAGGTAAAATAAGAAACACAAGTTGCTCAGATATCTAGTTCTTTCTTTTCCCCATATTTCTTAATCCTCTTCCTTATAAGCTCCAGTTTCCTGTTTCAACTATTAGATCCTTGGCTTGTTTAAGCAAATGACAACGGTGAAGCATGAAACTTGTCCCTAACCCTATGTTTGAGTTGATGTTAGATAGGGGGAAGGAAAGAAAGGGAAGGAATTTGGATTGAGTTTTCAATTTAAGGGAAAGGATGACCAACATATAACTAGTCGTTTTAAGATATAAAATATCTAATTTTATCCTCATTTGCTTTTATAAATCATTTAATGAAAAGGTTATGATTGTCAACATAGACTACAATTTATCATTTCCTTTCCTTTCCACAGTTTAGCCAAACAAAAATTGTTAAAATAACTTTCCTTTACTAGTTGAGTAATTTTTTGATACACCTGTTGTGTAGAAAAAAACCTACACAAACCTTCATATTTACTCTTTTAGAAATAAAATCTAAATCCCTAACCTTAAACTAAACCCCTAACCCTAGACCCTAAAACAAAGAGGATTGTGTAGTTTTAGACTACACAACATGTGTATTGAATAATTTTCCTTGCTAATTTTACCAATCCAAACAAGATAATATGTTATCTTTCCTTTCTTTAACCTCCCCTCTTTTGCTTCACTTTCCTTTCTTTTCCTTTATTACTGTTAATCTGGACATAGCGTAAATACCCCCACCCTCCTTTTCATTCTCACAAATCTGTGCAATGATTTTTAATTACCCTTGATAGGACCTAACATGCACTTTTCCTATTTATTACTAGTAACATAAGACAGATGCACTCCAACTAACAAAATCTATAAAGTCCAATTGGTCTGTGAAACATTGTCTGACTGAAACCCAGACATTTCAACCCTTGCATGATTGCGTTATGAAACAGCATTTATTTAACATGTATTGCAGACCCAAACAGATCACGTTCTACCGAAATCAATTAAGCACCCGCTCTTTGTTTCTGAAAAATTAAACTCTACAATCATAATGCTAACATTAATGCATTGCAAACCACGATGAAGATATTTTACAGATTCTCTCACTGCAGACATTGCAAGAAAGCCTGCACCCATTTCAACTTCTTGCAATCCAATAACAATAACTCCAACATCTGAAACAGCAGAATGTAGCCAAGACTCAAGCGAGCTCTTAGATGCTCGCCCCTGCCCAACATTCCATGTACCGGTTAATATAGTTAAATTTTCTATCCTCGTATATAGAAATCCTTTTGCAGTCAATTCTGAATACAATATGCCATCAAGAGTTCCAGGGGATGTGATACTCCATCCACGTATCCCACCGTGCTTAGCCAGGGTGTAAATATAACCAGCACCAATGGCCATCTTCAGTACCGAACTGCTGTGAGCAACCCATTCTCCAAGCATATTACCATCAAGGTCTAGGGCATGGACAATACCACTTGCATAACCAGCCCATATTTTTGATCCAAAACTGCATAAGCATAGAACAGCAGAAGGATGAGGCTGAATATCTTGAATACGATTTCCATTTCCATCCCACTGGATAAGCAAGCCATTTGCACAACCAACCCATATCATCCCATCAATAGTTAGAGTGAGTGCTTCAATCCTCCGGCTATCATCAAGAAATCCCCCTTTTGCTGCAACTCAGCAAACAGCATCAGCTGCTCCCATGATAGCATTACGGGACTGCTGAAAGAAACCAAAGGAACGTTGTGCTTTTTCCTTCTTTGAACTTGCAACAATCTTCATCTTTATATCATTTTCCATAGCAAAATCTGGAACTAATGACAAATCTGCTCTATTTTCAATTTGACCATCAATGTTAAAAACTTTGAGTAACTCCCTCGTCCGAGCATCCCTGAGATTTTACAATTGTATGAAAACCCAACAAAAGAAACAGAAAAGGAGACAAAAAATAAAAGTATAAAACTCGGTCACAAGAGTAGTGTAAGATCAGATGATTTAAATTCAAAGGTGAAACCAAAATAAAGAGAAGTAACTAGAAATTCTAATGGCACAAGGAGTCAACTAAGATCCACATTCTTGTTTTTGCAACCTCGAGTATCTAAAAAATAAACAAATATACATTAAAAAAACTAGATCCTCTTAGCCTAGAAACAGGAACAGCATACAGCCAACATTTGGGGTAAAACTGGATTGATCTATTAATTATAATTCAAAAACCATCCCATATTTTAACAACTTTATATGTTATTTCATGTCACATTTTTCACAAAAATGAGACAATTATCTCCTTATCTGTCACAGTTTTGACATTTGATTTCGTTACAGATCTTAAATGGGCAATGGCCTTTTCGTCCTTGACACTTTTAAGTGGTAAGGGTGACGATGGCTTGTTCAAATATTTAAAAACAGGTTAAAGTAAGCAGAATAACAGTGTATTAGCATGAGGTTCGGTATCATTGTACCAGATCTAGACTATCAATAAAGGGGTTAAAGATCTATATAGCTTATTATTTATCAAAGAAGAATCAAACATATAATAAAATAACTTTGTTAACTTAAAGGGTGCAGATTTCATGGTCTAGACATACCACAATGCAAAGGAAAGATAACCAGAACTCCATACTTTAGCTCGAATATTATTAGACAAAAGGCACTTGATATATGAATTTAATATAGAACTGAAGCCATTGACAGCGATTTGGCTCCTAAGATCAACAAATGATCTTCCTATTAACAAAGAAGCCTTATGCCGTTCTTCCATTGTCACAGAGAGTGCATTTTGAATACCTTCCCATGGCCAAATTCTGATATTACCCCCTTCTGAACCAGACCACAAATCCCCTGAATCAAAGTAAAACAAAAACAAAAATTACAGCAGATAAGATCAAGTCAAAAGATATCATCACTCTTACCACTGGAAGCAGGCATGCAACTGTAACAGGAAACCAGAAATAGTTCTCAAAGGGACATTTTGTTCTTCTTGACATCTATATTTTAGGGATGGATCTCTGCAGGGAAAGCGTTTGCTACTTTGCTTTTCAGAATTAAAATTGGAAAAGGGTGATGATAATCAGAACTTCCAAAATCTAAAAACAAGATAATGTGTTCGTAATCAACCGTCCATCAAAATATCATGTAGCATATTGAATAGAGGTTATATTTGAGGGTTCTCATTTTTATATTTATTACAAGTAATCTATTAATTTCTTGTAAATGTTTATGGCAGTGGATCCAAATTAGTAGGAACAAAAACCATAGCAAAACAGTGGTAGAGAAAAAGCAAAAGGATTAACAGACCGTAACAAGTGAAAACCATGGACAGTACTGGGCCACGATGAGCCTGCCAACACCACCCTTCCTTAAACCCACCACTCTCACAATCCATCTTCCACCCTCTGATCTTCCTATCCCTATGCCCACTCCAAACGACTCCATTCCCCTCATCCCCCACCATACAAATCACCGCTGCATTCCCGTTCCCGTTCGATGATATCACCGATGATTCATATCTGGAGGTAAAAAATCTAATAAACAAGTAACTTAAACCAAAAATCTAATAAACAAGTAACTTAAATGTTGCATATCTGGAGGTAAAAATGAACTTGTGTGGGCACAAAAGTTCTAAAAAAATCCTATAGCAAAGTGATTTAAATTATCACTATAAGAGAACTTTCAAGATTTACAATTTGTCAAATCAATCACTTTTCTTTACCACTTTAAAAGTGAAACAACACAACAACCTGTAGGAAGATATGTCGAGAAGAGGACGCCACTTACCAAATCATGTGAAGAATTCTTTAATTCAGATAGAATAGTGGAGGAGTCTGATCTAATAGGGCAGTTAAATACCTGAAAAATAAGTTTTGAGAAGGTGGTGAAAAAAGGTAACTAATATCAATATTTTGATCTAAACAGGGCAAACATGTCCAGCAAACGAGCCAAAAAAAAAGTTGTACAAAGATGAAAGAATTCATTGCTTAATGCTTACCGCAAAACCAGAAAATGTGAGGCTAGACTCTACAGTATCTCTCTCCATGCTTCTAGCTTCACCAACCTACAGGAGATGCACAAGTTAAAACATAACACATGAGATCAGAAGGTTGTACAAATTTACAGGTAAAAGAAGTTAAAACTGCTGATCTTTATGGTCCGTCGTGCTTTTTAAGAAACTTATTATCTTACATAATATATTGAAAAGCTTCACTGTTTCCTACTTCTGGTTTTATCCTCAGGAAGAGGGCGTCCAAACTCTAAACACTTTTCGTGAGCAAGGTCTCTTAACTAGATTTGAGAGTATCTAATGAAGTCCTCGGGTGTAAAATGAGAGAATTAATCCCAAGTAAAAACTAGTTTCAACTAATCTAAAACTTATTAAAGCAGTGATGCAAGATTTTGGCACCTGAGTGAGTCCATGGCCAAGTAACAGAAGTGGTTAGAACTTGGGAGTATAATTATATCCCATAAGGAAATTGGTCACTTGGGTTAAAACTGAGTTATATATAAGTTCTCATTAAACAAAAATAAGTTCATGAAGTTCAGATTTTCAAAAAAAATCTAACAAATTGAGATTAAGCAAATTTAGATTGTGTGTTTTACTTGTTTCAGATAACTTCTTTTTTTTATTTATTTCTCTATCCTAAAGAGAGGCCATGTTATTGCAAAGGCACTGTCCACCATGAAATTTGTTGGAAATGTTTGCAATTGTTGGGAACAAATAATTCTATCACGGGAAAATTTAGGTTTATTGAAATTCTCACAAAAACAGGGGAGGCCGGAGGGAGGACAGAATTACCAAAATTGGGCCAGAAGTGGCATCCAGCTATTAGTTATAATCTAATTGAAACAATATTGCCAGCAATGTTATGAGATTCACAGCTACTGCACAACATCTTATTTTGCTTGAGAAAGGGAAACATAAAAAATAATAAGAAAAAAGGCTAGGGGCATGTTCAATATAGAATCCATATAAAACTTACTGTCATATCTGGAAGAGACTTGTAAGCAAGGGCAAGCACACGAGATCCTTGTCGTGTATATTTCTTGTAGGTTTCAACATATATAGGAGGCAAATCAGTGAGTCTATCTTGGATAGTCTCAGGTGCACCCTACAAACGTAAGTTCACGCTAATGAGGAAAAATATTGAATATTTTCTTCTTTCTAAATAACTATTATACATGGCATATATCAACTTATGCAAGCTAGCAAGTGCATTCTGGAAGATCCAATTATTATCCCTCAATCAGATGGTGTTTTGAGAAGATGAGAAATATAGCTTTAAGTCTTTAACTAACATACAGAACAATATCAACCCTTAATGGCTAGCGATGCTTCAAACATTGTAGAAAGTAGTGAAAACAAAAGAGAGAGTGTTCTGTTATTCAATATCGAATAGGTTACAACATAGAACTCTTTTATAGAGTCCTTAAGAATTTATCTTTAACTAGGAATCCTAATAATAGAAGACTTCTAATCCTACTAACAGATAACTCTTAGTTTTTATCCTACTAACAGATAATTCTTAGTCTTTTACATAACTTACAAGTCTTTTACATAACTTACAAGTCGTATTATCCTACACTCCCCCTCAAGCTGGAGAGTATACGTTGTATAGTCTCAGCTTGGATAAGAACTCATCAAAAACTGAATTGGGTAAGGCTTTTGTAAGTACATCAGCTAGCTGTCCTTTTGTAGGGATGTATGACAAAGAAGCTACCCCATTGTTAATCTTTTCTGAAATAAAATGCTTGTCTATTTCAACATGTTTTGTTCTATCATGTTGAACTAGATTCCTAGCAATTTGAATTGCTAATTGGTTATCACACAAAACCTCAAACTTATTTTCTTGGTCTATGTTTAACTCCTTCAGTAACTTAAGTAACCAAATTCCTTCGCACATTCCTAGTGCCAAAGCTCGGAATTCTGCTTCTGCACTGCTTCTGGAGACAACTGATTGCTTCTTACTTCTCCAGGTCACGAGATTTCCCCAAACAAAAGTGCAGTAGCCATTGGTTGATCTCCTTTCAGTGAGTTCTCCAGCCCAGCTAGAGTCAGTGAATACTTTCACAGATCTGTCATGTGTCTTTTTAAACAATAAACCATGTCCAGGAGTCTTTTTCAAGTACCTAAAAATTATGTTTGCTGCTGCCATGTGTTCTTCATTGGGATTGGTCATATGCCGACTTATCACGTTTACTGGAAAAGCAATGTCTGGCCTGATTAGTGATAGATAGATCAATTTTCCCACTAATCTCTGAGACCTGTCTTTGTCAACTAAAGAGCATGTTTCTTTAGTAAATTTCAAGCCAGCTTCCATTGGTGTATCTGCTGGTTTACACCCCAGCATTCCAACTTCATTTAGTAAATCAAGGACATACTTCCTCTGATTTATCACCAACCCCTTACTTGACCTTGCAACCTCCATGACCAGAAAGTATCTAAGCTTCCCTAAGTCCTTTGTTTCAAACTCTCTATTCAGAAGATTCTTCAAGCAGCTAATTTCTTCATCATCATCCCCTGTTAAGATTATATCATCCACATAAACAATCAAGATAACCCTTTTATTTTTCGAAGTTACCTTAATGAAGAGTGTATGATCACTAGTGATTTTGTATCCATTCTTTAGAATAACTCTAGTAAACCCGTCAAGCCAAGCTCGAGGGGACCGCTTTAGACCATAAAGTGACTTGTTGAGCTTACAAATTTTCTGATTTCCTTCAACCGATTTGGACGGTGGGATCTTCATATAAACTTCCTCCTCTAACTTCCCATTAAGAAATGCATTCTTGACATCAAGTTGGTGTAGGTTCCAATCATTGTTGACAACAAGACTTAACAAAACTCGAACAGTGTTGAGTTTTGCCACTGAGCAAAAAAAAGTTCAATATAATCAATCCCATAGGTTTGTGTATACCCTTTAGCCACGAGCCTTGCTTTATATCTCTGCAAACTGCCATCAGAGTTATATTTCATAGAAAAAACCCATTTACAACCGACAGATTTTTTACCTTGGGGAAGATCCATTATTGTCCATGTACCATTTTTCTCAAGTGCTCTGATCTCTTCTTCAGCAGCCCTTCTCCACTTTGGATGCTTTAGTGCCTTATCAACAGTTGTAGGGATTTCTTTTTCATCTAAACTTGCTGTAAAAGCTTTAAAAGATGGCATCAAAGAACATGGCGACAAATTTACGGATAGGATGTTTAGTGCACTGTCTAACTCCTTTTCTAATAGCAATAGGAAAATCATCCAAATTAGTAGTAGACTCACTGATCAAATTTCCTTCATCTTCCATATTGGCAATTGGACTCGAATCCAATTCTCGGCAAGTGTCAGATTGCAAGATAGCCTCGGGTATAGTTTTCTTTCTCCTTGTATAGGTCAAAAGTTGTTTGGGAGGAGTAGGTGTTTTGGAAGGATCTTGAGAAGTTGCTGGTGTGTGTGAAGGGATTGGTAAAGAAGATACAAGTGAGAAATTTGAAGGTGTTGTAGGCAACAAGGATGGATTTGTGGAGTGAGTGAATGAAAAGTCTGGACGTATAGAAAAACTAGAAGTTACCTGGTGTTGGTAAGAAGGCTGAAAATCATCCCAAGTCTCCCCCTGTATTGCAGCCTTAGTAAAGTAAGGGTCCTGTTCAAAAAAGGTAAGATCCATAGTAACAAAAAAATTTCGAGAAGGGGGTGATAGCATTTATAGCCCTTCTTAAGTGAAGAATACGCTACTAGCACAAGATCTAACTTGGACCTATTAATGGCTGAATTATGAATATAAACTGTACAACCAAAGATCTTAGGAGGTAATGTACAAGAAAGAGGCTTAAAGTGGGGATATTTTTCCAAGAAAATTAATCTAGTCAGCTTCTATGAGAGAATTAATTTGGAAAACGGTCCCATATGAAGTGCAACATATATACAAACCAAATTGATCTAAAATAAAATCAAAATCTATAGGGAAAGAATTTAAAGGCAAAAGCAGAAGTAGGCTTAGAAAATACAAAATTTTCAAGTCAAATTTATAAGATTGCAATACTAACCATAAAGAGAAATATAGTTAGTTCCACGACAGAAACTTTATATTCAATGATTGAACTCCCACAACAAAGATTTTACACAACTAAACATCAAATACCAGATGCCTAAGGGATCAATGTTGAATATTAAAAGAGGAAATAAGAAAGGAATTAAGAAGAAGAGATCCACCTTCCATTGGGGAGTAAACTCGCCCGTGAGAATGGCTTCATTCACAATAACACTTCCAGATAGTATAAGCATGTCTGCTGGAACAGATTTATCTTCTTCATTTTGACCAGATGGCCGACCAATGGAGACAACATCCCCAGGCAATAGATCTGTTCCAGATAGTTTCACCCACCTGCAACTCCCAAAGTTTGAATGATAAATATAAAACTCCAAAAAAGCTTAAAAATAGTAGTAGTAGTAGTAATAATAATAATAATAACAAAATCACATACACACTATACGAAACAATAAGCTGATGTTTACAGAAACATACTTCCCACATCGATGCACCATTAGAGTCTGGCTGTCCACTCTAACACGTCTTAACTCACTTAAAGTCTTCAACCGACTTTTTGCCATTGTTGACTCAAACATGAACAGCATGAATAAGGTGAACAAACTGTAATACCAATACTCATCGAGACACCAAAGACCAACACAGAAGACCTACAAAAAAGCAAGATAAAAATGCCACAAAAATGAAATTTGGTCATCAAGGAAAAAATACTCAACATGTTAAAGACATTCTAAACAAGGGGAAAACCTGAAAGACAAAAAAGGGCTCCATGCAATGCTCTTTCATTAATTTCTGAAAAGTAGGTTGTGGATATTCAAATCTGCATTATATAATCATATCCATGCGAATATGAGACAGTCGTATTATTATAAAATATTAGAACATAACCCAGATTGTCATATTCTACAAATGTAGTCCAGAAATCATAAGTTCACAACTGATGTCTGAATAATCATATAAAATTGAAGGGGGGAAAGAATAGTGCTCTGTAAATTAAATTAGGTAATAATAAAAACAAAATTGAAACATTAGAGCAGGGGAATATTGACACTCCAAAGAATCCAACAGAAAAACCATTAATCCATTGCTAAGCGCAGTAGCTACTATCAAAAGGTTACTTGAAATAGCCATATATATCCAACTCAAGTCAAATCAATACAAAATGAAAGGCTAAAGTGAAAGTTATTATGATAGCTACATACACATTGCGTCCCCATTTTTCAGTTGCAGAAGAACTTTAGCATCAGAGCCATGGCCAGTACATTTTAGGTAATAGCCAAATGTTTCCTTGGTGGGATATGGAAGCTTGCAAAAGGTATCCTCCTCCTTAGAATAGATGAAGCACTGCTTCCTGAAATCAAAGTGAATCTCCTCTACATCTTTCGCAGATGAAGAACTTGCTACCTATGCAATTAATCAAAAAAAATGTAAGAACCCGAAGTGGAGGGGAAGGAAGGGCAAAGTAGGGAGCACTGGAAGCAAATCCTGAATCGCACAATTCATATGAATTAAGAGAGTTGAAAAGGGAAGAAAGACTTCGGATCCAAATGGGGGGGGGGGGTAGAGGGGCAAGCAGGGAGGCAATAATTAAATCACACAGATTACACAAACAAAATTCCCAAAAGGAAAAACTTATAATGCAAAACCAATTCTAGCCTAAATATTTTATATAAAACTAAAATCATGCATTTGGTTCTGCATAAAAGAGGAAACCACATACTACTGTTACTACTAATAATATACAACTATTTTCCCCCTGAAATGCACAATTTGCTTTTCAACTTGCATACTAACAAATAAAAAACAAGAAACAAAAATAAACTAGACAACACCTGCATAATTAAAATGAAAACAGATAAATAAAATAAGAGAGAGAAAGAGAAACTTGCCTGCTTACGAATATGAAGTAGCACTACCTCTTTTGAACCACAAAACTTCGCCGGAGTAATTTTGCAGACATCAGCATCGCGAATATTATTAACCTGCTCACATCATTGTATTCAAAAAATAAATAAGTAAATCAATAGTAGACTTGTACAAGACCGGAATTGCAATAGAATCTTTATTACCTTGCTATATTGCACAAAACACTTGAAATCCACGGACCAAGCCGTGAAAAGCAAGACCAATATGTGAGTGACAACAAGACCGCCAAAGACAATGGCTGCATCAACGAAATCTATGCTAGGAACTACCATAGTTAACCAAAGGAAATATAGCATTGCGAAAGGCTAAACGTCTAATCGCCATTCTGTGTGTTTCTTTCTAAACAAATCGACTTTGTCCACTACTTTCCCACCAACATGGAACCTTGACATCTCAAATCCACCGCCCTGTTTGTTCACCGATAAAGTGGGTGCAATGAATGGAGGGGAAAACAAAGGATAAGAAAGTGAAGAAAACCGATCGATTCGGGAGTCGTTAAAGTGATTATTAATCCGAAAACTCGATTGAAGGAAAATTGATATAAAGGAATTCGTAAATTTACCTGAGACAGAGAGATCTGAAACCCTAAAATCAAAACGAATTAAAGTTGAAATGAGACGGAAAAGGGAAAGAGAGACCACCGCTTTGGAACAAATATAATATAAAGTTAAATGAATCGATCAGTCTAAATTAAATTTAGGGGAAATTGCTCAAATCACTTATGGGGTTAGTTTTAATATGACCACCATCCACGTAACTTAAAAGTATCAATCAACCCGCACACAGTTAAAATCTTACAAAAATATATATAATTATATATTTAATCTCTGCTATTTACATATTTTATTAATTTAATCCTATTTAAATGGTTAAATGGTTAATTTATTGAAATTAATGAGAACTAAATGTATAATTTTATAAATTTTTGTTAACCGTTACCTAACTCCTTCCGTTAGGTTTTAACTGTAGATGACTTGATTGATACCACTTAAATAATTACGTCGTCAAACTGACACAATTGAAAGTATGGTGATCATATTAAAACTAATCCCATAATTAAGTGACCATTTAAGTAGTTTATCATTAAATTTATTAAAACAAAGTAGATGATAAAAAATGAACATATTAAGCATGTAATAATTTAACACTGAACTTGTAAATGACAATATTCCAACCATCAGAATTTTTATTTTCAAGATTTATGAGAAAAGATTCAAGCTCGAGAGTTGGTCGATCGATGATCCTTCACCAAACCTGAATTCTTTTTCCGTGTCCGATTTCAACATCTCCGGATCCCAAATAACGGCCATCTGGGAGGTTGGTTTCTTCTCCACTAAAGCCAGTGAGTGCTGCTGGTATTAAAACAACGCTGTTGTTTCTGCTTTCTATGAGAACCGGCTCCTCTCGGAAGCGCCTGCGCCAAGAATCAATGTCTCGAAGGAGACACAATCTTCCACCATTTACATTATCGTATTGGCAAAAAGAATCGAAGATCCCCGTGTTGCGGAAGACATTGCGAGGGACTGGTCGGTGTCGAGAGTTGTGGCTTTCACCGTCCGGTTGTTGGGTGCATTATTTGTTACCTGTCATGATTATCACATAGTAAGCAAAAGCAACGTTCTCAATGTCACTTGTTCCGACATTAAGGTCGGCTTTTCGAATTGACCAAGCTCCCTTGGGACAATGGTGGTTCAACATTCTCCGAACATTACCGGTGATGAAGAAGCTGTTAGTCGTTGTTCAACATGGTTGGATTATTACTAGATCATATTAAGTTTGTCGGAATTCGGTCTTCTTTAACTTTCTTTCCTTTTTTTGGGTACTATATAAATGGTTTTACCGGTAGTTTTAGTTGTTGCTAAATTACATATTATTATGATGTTGTCTATCTGTCGAAACTACGTGGTATTAGGCTTGTCGTTTACATGATTTTGGTTTTTTATTTTATGTTACCTAAATCGCTATTTCGCTGACGATTTTCAAATTGATACGAACAAAACACTAATGATTCAATTTATTAAATCTATCAATTCAGTTGCATATAGTTTATTATAGATTTTATTAAACGAAACAAGGAAAATATGTTGATATACAAATTTAAGTTTACATAAGTTGACATTTTCTCCTCCTTTAGGTTGCGGGTTCTAGACTCAATAGAAGCAAAATTTTTTCTTCTCTTTCCTCTTAAGTTGAAATTGTTCCAAAAAAAACTTTAGGATTTAGGATTTAGGGTTTATAGTTTAAGATTTAAGGTATATGGTTTATAGTTTAAGATTTGAGATGTTAAAATTATGTATTTAAATTTTATACAAATAGCTGTGTAATTTTTTATACATATTGTGTATAAAAAATGGCTCATAAAACAAACAACTTATAATATATGTTTTCTTTTTATTTTCATTTAGTTGTGTAATTTAATGTTTTTATTCGCAAACCGATAACTGAATTTTATTTGGTTCGATTAATAATTTTCAAGCAATTTTTTTAATAAGATTAAAGAAAAAAATTAGTTAATTTAATTTTTGCTTAATTTGATTCAATCACCGACCGAATTAACATAATGAACACCCCTAGAATTCACTGATATTGTGCTTCATTCTCAAACTATATTTTTTAGTTGTTATATTTAAATATTATATAGGAATATAAAAACATCCTGTTATATGTACACATACATATGGTAGGGAGAGATTTTGGAAGCTACACTGTAATAGAGCATAATAACAAAACGGCAAAATGAAGCAAACACGATGGATAATGATATGCAAGTGCGATAAATAATATATGGGATAAGATACGTTTACAGTGTAAAATGTAAAAATTTTAGATCTTTGAATGTGCAAAATGAATAGTTGAGAATATGTGAAGATTATCCATTTCACCCATCCAACAATCGGAAAAAAGTTTGAAACTTACCCCTAAAACTATGAACGTCAAAAGCAAAAAGAAAGAAGAAGCCATTTCATCTTAACCTTCGATTTGTTATCCAAGTTGCATACATAAAAGTCATGAAATGATGCTGGGAATGAAGCAAAGGAAACAGAGAAGTTCAAATAAGATTCAAATTTTCATAAAATGTACCGCTCATGATCATTCATATGCATATAGGATAAAACAGCCAACATCATGTAAGAGACAAGCCTCTAACATACCACCATGTAGTTTCGACAGATAGGCAACGACCAATTACATAGTTAAACCAATATCCGGCTGGTTACAAACGAAGCAACTTAATCAGACAGGGCTTAGCAATTGATAAAGTTGGGGCTTGGGTTCGGAGTTCATGCCGATAATGATGACCAGAGGAATGAAACCATAGTGAGTTACCACTTTGGCTTTCTTCATAGCCCATGTGCTCCACTCTTTCAAGCATTGTGCAGCTGATTTCTCATCCGAGCCCTTAGACCCCTTCCCTCCTTTGCCTTTAGTCTTCAGCGAAACTCTAGATGCCATTCAAAAAGTTTGGTTTGTCTTTTTCCTATAAACTTATTACATTATAAGAAGAAAGAAGCAATTAGTTCAGTAATTTTAGAAAATGCTCAGTAAAAGCTGCCAAAAAAAAAGTACTACACATTATCTAGAAACGTTGAAAAACAAGAAAACCAATTATTTTACACTTCTCGTAAGATTGTTCTCGATCAAACTTGTTTTAAACTAAATATCCAAAATCCAGCACAGATTTTATCAGAATCTGGGAACCAATAAACTGGATTCGGCAGCATGTAAGGTACCGACTGAATCCAATAAAAAACAGGGAAAATTTTATTCTGATATACAAACCCTACCCGAAATAGATAGAAAACTAACCGATAAATACACGATCCCATTGATTCTCAATTAAAGCCGACTTATTTCGAACAAAAAAAATTAAAATTGTACTTTACTCGTGATTAACCTCAAACACCCATATTCAAAACATTGAGAAAACCCATAAGAAGAACACTAAAGGATACGCTTTAGATCAGGCACGCATACAAAACATAATAAAAGAAAGAAAGAAATGTAATCAAACAAATCAAATTCTGTCCATGATAACTTCACCAGATTCCCATTTTTGTTACTTGCAACTCTAATTCATACCTAATTTCATCTCAAATTAAAAGTGAAAACAATAATAATTTTGAAATAGGCAAAAAAACTTACAAATTAGCAGAAAGTGATCCGAGGAGCTAATGTCATGATTACAAAAATGGAAACGCGTGATCACAATAAATCAACGACAAGATGCGTTTTCGGTGCTTACCTCTACAGCGGAGCTCAAAGAACCCAGGGAAGAATGCGTATCTTGAGGATTCGTGAGAAGAAAATATCTTAAGAAATGGAACGGTGGTTGGGAGGAATGAGGGCGTAAAAAGTGACGCGGCTAAAATCTGCTAGGGTTCAGTTGCATTATTACTTTATTATCCTCGTAAATTTAGAATGGGTAAATATCTATTTTCGCACTTGAATTTGGCCAATGTTCAATTTGGTACTAGAGCTTTTTTATTCCAATTAGGAGCATATATATGAGACTTTGTAGGGTGTTTAGAGATTAAATTTAAGGAAATATGTCACGTTCAAAAATATTTAAGAATTTACGATAAAATAAATAATGAGCGGAAGACATTACTTACGGGTGACGTCCTAATATTTTTTTAATTGTTTTTTTTAAAAATTACCATACACTAAACACTTTATATTATAAAAAATATTAAAAAAACTTATTACGCCATTAGTAAGTGGTGTCTTCTAACTCGTACTGTTTAATTTACCGTAGTTTTCAAAATAGAATTTAAAGATCTTCAACTCCGTAAATATAATTTCAAAAAACAATATTCTCCTAATTTCTCTTGTATATGATCTCAAGCCTTTTTTATTTAATTTTTTAATTACGGTGTCATCCCCGTAATAAATATTTATGGTGTCCGACTGGAATTAATAAATTAGAAATAGGTGGTTAAACTTAAAAAAAAAATGAACAAACAAACACGTGCCGGCGAAGCCCAACCCAAAGAGCGCGTATGTCCAATCGTTGGATTTCATCGTCAACCCCAGCAAGCCTCAACACTTCAACTCATCCACTGACCCTTTTCTTCCTCTTTCTTTGCCTTTCTCTCTACCAATCCAGACCGCATTCCTTTTTCCCCGTCTCTTCAACAGTAAATGGCGTCTTCACTCTCAACAACACCCTCCGCGTCCTTCTCATCCGCCGTTAAAACCGCCGCCTCCTCGCCTCAGCTTCTTCTCTCCAAGCTCTCTTTTCGCGTCTCTTATAGGCCAAACCTCCGATTCTTCTCTAAGATAACCGATTATTCTGGATTTTCTCTCCATCTCATTCTATTTTTTTGGTATTAATTTTAGTTGCTCGGAATCCGTTGATATCAAATTCCGGAGTAGGAAGAGACAATTGATTTATTCTTCGAATCTTTTATTAGAATTTTTCTCTTTTGTTTCCATGTTTAGATTTGTGAGAATTAGAGTGTAATCTCCATTGCTTGATCAATGTTGAGCTTCAATCCATGCATTTTTGCTGATAAAATTAGTAGCAGACAGAGAGAGATGTATGTTTTTCTCCGCATTTAATTCTTCTGGCTTTTAGAAAAACAGATGGATGCTGTTTTATTTTCCCAATGCCCTCATAATTTAGGCTCTGGTTGATATTGTTTGATACGGAGATAACTTTGATGGATCACGAATTAGATATTTTAACTGTTTTGATATTGCAAATTGTTTATATACATGTGGCAGTTTAGCTATCTCCATGTTTAAATCAAATATTAATTTCCTCTTAGCAGCTTTTGGGAAAGTAAAAACAAATATCAATAACGAAAAGAAAAGAAAAGATGGGATGCTTGTATTTTTGAGTTTGGAATTAAATAGTTTTTTTCATTGCTCATTTTTCTTTCATTTTTCAGTGACTGAAATCTAAGTAGTTTATCCAATAATCTAGGAGTGGATAGGAGAATAAGGAAGGAAAGCCAAAAGCTTTTAGTTCCCTTTTCTGATTTTGTATTCATACCTCAAAAAATAATAGCTTTCTGTCGCAGCATGGTATGGTCTGGCCTTTCTGTGCCGTGAAAGAGTTAACTGTATTATTGGATTTATATATCGCCATTTAGATTATCATTATAATTCCATTAGCTTAGTTGACTAAGCTGAAGCTGGTCTTTTTCTGAATGACATTCCACAGATGCATTTGCCTGAGATTTTGTGCGGTATAGTACTCAGACCTATGTGAAATATGTCTCAGAAATACAAGATCATAGATTCGTAACATTCTTATTTGTACTGACAGAACATAAGCATTTTCCTTCCTTTCTGAAACTTTCGTGTGCATTTTTGCTCCTGTTTTTCTATGTTGGACTAAAATTTTACTGTTCTCTGCACTACAGAGTTTGCAGACTGGTCAGAACTGTTCTGTAGTGGTGAAAGCACAATTGAATGAGGTAAGATTCTTTAAATGATTTTGGCTAGAGGATCTGTTTTCAAATTTTACTCCCTTCCTGGACACATTTTTGGGATCATCTGTTGCCTTCAAGGTTGAGGTAGATGGATCATCAAATGCTTCTACTACCCCTCCAGTCGAATCAGGGTTATCAACAGAAAAACTGAAAGATGCTAAGCCATCAGACAATGCCTCTCCTCCAGCTTTGGCCTCAGAAGAATCAATCTCAGAGTTCCTTAATCAAGTTTCAAGTCTAGTCAAGTATGCTGATCTTTGATAGGTTATGTGCTGTTTCTCATTCCCCCTAAGTTTAATCAATTTGATGGCTTTTTATCTGTTTTCTTCTAGGCTTGTTGATTCAAGAGATATTGCGGAGTTGCAGCTGAAACAACTTGACTGTGAACTGACAATCCGAAAAAATGTGGCCTTGCCCCAACCACCCTCTGCAGCTCCTGTTTCTATGATGCAGGCATCCTCTCTACCAGCAGTAGGGCCCCCAACCCAAACTGCCCCTGCACCTGCTGCTGCAACTCCAGCACCTTCTCCAGCTGCTCCCAAGTCAGCCAAATCTTTGCTTCCACCTCTTAAATGTCCTATGGCTGGTACTTTCTACAGAAGTCCAGCTCCTGGTGAACCA
Organism: Hibiscus mutabilis; assembly: GCA_019671005.1. Classification (NCBI taxonomy): domain Eukaryota; kingdom Viridiplantae; phylum Streptophyta; class Magnoliopsida; order Malvales; family Malvaceae; genus Hibiscus; species Hibiscus mutabilis. The sequence continues at coordinate 79,054,019 of CM033715.1, read as the reverse complement.
CCATTTGTGAAGGTGATACATACATGTTGGTTTTATTGGATTTTCATGGCACTGTCATTATGTTTATCCTACAATTGCTTCTCTTTGTCTCTTGGGGCTTATGCAAAAGGCTTTCTCCGTAGGTTGGAGACAAAGTGCAAAAGGGTCAGGTCATCTGCACAATGAAGTTGATGAATGAAATAGAAGTAAGTTCTTATCCATTTTGTTTGGAAAAAAGATTTTCTGTTTTTAGTCATACAAATATTACCATTTCTTGACATTTTCTTTTTCCCGTTATAATCTTAGAACTTTTGTATCTCAAATCTAGAATAAAATTGACTAATGTAAGTCTGAACATTGAATCATCGATCCTAGAGTAAGCTTGAAATCAAGCTTGAAGCTCTTGGAGTCACGAGTGTGTTTTAATTTATGTCTTGAGTGCTCCAAAGTCCAAATAAAATGCACAGAAGTTAGAATACAAATATCTTTATGAAGGTTACTTGCCTATGATTTGGCATATAAGTTGTTAGGACAGCTAATCTAAGATGTTGAACAAATGTCCTGTTCCCTTTGACAAAAAAAAAAATTCAATGTCTCTAGTGCTTGGAACATTGTAAAGGACCTAAAGGTGAGAAGGAATCAGATCTAATGTGTGTGATATTATACAGAAACAAATTGGTTAAGTGCTCTCTTTTGATTAATATTAACAGTGGCTTTTGTGGCTAACAAAATTAGTTGGTTGTAGCACTGAAAGTTTTCTAGTGCTTTTGGATGACAAAGCTGGGAGAATGAGAAGAGAATATCAACTAGATTGCTCCATTAATACAATCTAGTTCTTCCCTTGCAACTTGCAAGTGTGTTTTGTCAAAAAAGGTTTCATGTTACCAACCCTAATAAATCTGGATTATGGCATAGTTGAGTTATCCCACATCAAGAAATTCCAAATAGGAACCGTTTTTGGTATACAAAAACATGTTTGATCAAATGTAGAAAACTGGTAACAGGAAGATTGCAGTACATGGGTGATAAAATTATCTTAAGATACCTTGAAATTATTAGAACTTTGTTGTGTAGGAGGAGAAAACATGCAATCTTATGTAAACTGTGAGAAAGGATGCTTTAATGATTTCGATCATAAGCATGCTTTATATGCATTCTGTTGAAAAATGAGTTGGTTAATGAAATTTCAGTGTCGGACAAGGGTATGCTTTAACAGAGGCAGAATGGAAGGAAAAGATTCATGTGGTTAAAGTGTAATCCAGTTGTTTTTCCATTTCTTGGTTGAACGGTCATGCTTCCTTGATTACACTTTAACCTCAAAGAGACTTGATATTAAATTTCCTAACCATAAATGAAAAATCATTGTTTCCTCAGGCTGATCAATCGGGAACTATAGTTGAGATCGTTGCAGAAGATGGCAAAGCAGTTAGCGTTGACACAGTGAGTATTCCTTTACGACCTTGATTTCAAATAATATACATGTATGGGTGGATATATAGAATTGTAGATTTGAAGTAAGTTTGATCTTTTTTTAATGGTTTTCTGGGATGATCGTGTTTGTATCTTTACAGCCTCTGTTCGTGATTGAACCTTGAAACTCAGACTCTCGAGTCGGCAAAGTCAACCCAGGAAGGACAGGCAGACTAGTTGAAATTTAGTGTTTTTTTTTCTGGTAATGTTGTGAGATGCGGCAGCTTGAGTACTTGGAAAATTCTCTTTTTTAAAGTTCATTAACTTGAGTAATAGTAACAGATTCGGTGAAGCTTCCTTTATAGTGTGGTCGTGCTAATTGTCACGGCCCAAATCTTTTGGTCCGAGACAGTTGCGCAAGGATCCGCCCAAGAGGTTTAAAGCGGATCATCGGACTTGCCAAGACCACCAGACTTGGCCCAACACTTGGAGAATGCTAGAGAGCCCGATCACACTAGCTCTTCGGAAATGGCAAGAGACAAGAAGTCAAACGAGGAATCTTGCCATATCGGGTGTGATCAACTAACTGAGGAAAGAAACCTACTAATTGATGTAATTAGGTAGGATTTGATATTCTTTCCTAGATTAGAGATTCTTGTAAGGATTTGGGCTAATCCTGGCCATCTATGTAAATCGATCCGGACCATTGATTGAGTGGGAGCTCAACTATAAATAGAGAGCTTCCCACTCTCATTTGTATCATCCAACTCATTCCATTCATTCTCTCATTTGAGAAGAGTAATAAGACTCTGAGGCATTTACTCTATTTCTCCTTTTGTTCTTTCAATTGTCTTCGTTCCCAAAGCTCTTCGAGCTAGTTGCCTCTCGAGTGGCCAAGAGTAGTCACCATAGTGCTTAAAGCGCTTCCGCATCCATCGAAGCCTGGAGGATTTGTCCGAGCCGTTGCCGAGCAGGAGTACTCGCAAGGCTGGTTGAAGGCTTACTTAGGCGTGGGAATCGACCGATTAGCGTCAAGGGCGTCTAAGGCTGCACGGATCACTAGGGTTGAGCCCTAGCCCCTGACAAGTGGTATCAGAGCGAGACGAGGGAGCTTGCGTTCGAGCCTACTTGGTGTTGCAGTCAAGATAGGCGAGGATTTGCGTTCGAGCTAGTCAGAGTGAACAAGCTAGTTCGTGGCAAAGAAGTGACCGAGATGGCATCACAATGGAGAAGAATGACAATGAACGATGTAAAAGATTTTATTGAAGATCTTGATGATAGAACATTTACTCTCAGGTCTCAGATAGAGGACGTGTCCCAGAAGGTGGATTCCTTCAAGAAGGAAATCACCAAAGAGGCCCGAGAATCTCTCAACTTGACGATTGAACATATCAAACGTCATTCTGAGTGGGTACCGCCGTTGACAAAGAGGGTATGTAGGCTTGAAGAATCCGAAGAGGAAGCCAAGCAAACCCAATGTGTTTTCGAGTCCCGCCTTAACCAAGTGGAGTCCATGGAGGGCCGGTTTAAGGACGAGACACGACGAGTTTTCAACGAGTTGGTGAATGTTCGACAAAGTAATGCTTGCGAAGCCGAGGTGAAGGCTTTGCGGATCGAGGTGAATGAGCTCAAGGAAGAGCTACTCAGTTGCAAGAGTGCAATGAGTGAATGGGGTTGCGCTTGCCACCATCTTCGAGGGACTTAGGCCTGGGGCGAAGCTTGCATTGGAGCAAGGAGGTGCCCAGATTCGGGAGGCCAATGATGCGGCCGAGTTGCTGATCGAGCCTGCGGGAGACAAGCCAGTCAGTGCCGAGACGTCCAAGCCCACGACGAGTGACTGTGGGAATGGCGAGGCTAAGTCCGTGCCAAAGAAGAAGGCGAGCAGGAAGATGAAGTGCTACTTCTGCAATGGCCCACATGTGATAAGGAGCTGTCCCGAGAAGAATCGCCTTGCTGCACTCATCAAGAGATAAGATGAGCCAGAAAGGGAAGTAGTGCGACTTGGCGCAATTGCGAGTGTCAATAAGCCAAGGGAAATTCAAGGTGCGACTACGAGTGCCAAAGTAGTCAAGCCAAGGTCGAGCCACGGTGCGATAGCGAATGAGAAAGCCGTCAAGCCGAGGGTGAAGAAGAAGCAATTGGAGTGCTACCAGTGTAAGGGGCCTCACAAGTTGCGGAGATGCCCAGTTCGAGCCAAGGAGTCCAAGATGAGGGACAAGCCCGAGGGAAGCGAGGCTACAAAGCTTGGTTCGAAGCCGTCTAGTTCTGCCAAGGCCAAGGGAGACTGAAAGCAGAAAAAGGTGAACATGTCCAATAAGGCTAGGGGAGTGCTTACCGAGGATGTTCGGGGAAAGAACATCGCTTTTGAGACCAATACAGCGTCGAAGGGGGCCAAGCTGAGGGACATTGCAACCTTGGAGACATCACCTATAGGCAAGGTGGGGATCGAGCGAAGGACTTCGGGTAAGAAGTGCCAACGCAAGAGGAAGCACCGAACTTCAAGGAAGAAGGGTCGATGCAAGAAGAGTGCACCAAACTTCAAGTTAGAGGGGCGAGTGCAACGAGGGGCAACGGACCTTAGGCAAAAGGTGCTGATGCGTGCAAAGAACTTCAATGAGGGAGGTTCGATGCAAAGGGGGCCAGACTTCGTGGAGGCAGAAGGGCTGACCCATTTTAGAGTAAATACAACCGAGAGAAAGGTACATCTCAAACACCACTCTAGTGTTTTTGAGTTTGATTTGCCGAGTTTGATGAGCGTAGGTTGAGTTGGACCTAACCATCAGTGCGGAGGAGACAAAGCTTGGAAGGGACCTTTCAGATTTCTAAGGAGCCAAACTAATGGGCTGACGAGTCTGAGAGTTCGTCTAGTGTTCAACGTGGTGACACCCAAGACTTTACCGCGGGATCAAGGCAAACCAAGGCTTGTAGGAGAAAGCTCCTACATTGGTAATGTACCCGAAGGCGTCATAGCACGCGACATCACTTGGCGGGAAGAGTCAAAGCGAGCAGTCCTTATGGGGGACATGAGCAAGCCGAGACGTCGAGAAGCCACCAAGACGATGTGAGTAATGGTGCAGAGGATCAAAGGATTCCAAGGCGGCAGGAGCCGAGGCGAGCAGTTCATATGGGGGAACAGCACTAAGCCGAGGCAACAAGTAGCAGTATCCAAGGAGGCCCTACCCAGGATCGTTCTAGTGCAGCGACGAGGGCGTCGCCAAGTTCAGTGGGGGAGAATGTCACGGCCCAAATCTTTTGGTCTGAGACAGTTGCGCAAGGATCCGCCCAAGAGGTTCAAAGCGGATCATCGGACTTGCCAAGACCACCAGACTTGGCCCAACACTTGGAGAATGCTAGAGAGCCCGATAACACTAGCTCTTCGGAAATGGCAAGAGACAAGAAGTCAAACGAGGAATCTTTCCATATCGGGTGTGATCAACTAATTGAGGAAAGAAACCTACTAATTGATGTAATTAGGTAGGATTTGATATTCTTTCCTAGATTAGAGATTCTTGTAAGGATTTGGGCTAATCCTGGCCATCCATGTAAATCGATCCGGACCATTGATTGAGTGAGAGCTCAACTATAAATAGAGAGCTTCCAACTCTTATTTGTATCATCCAACTCATTCCATTCATTCTCTCATTCTTATTTGTATCATCCAACTCATTACATTCATTCTCTCATTTGAGAAGAGTAATAAGACTCTGAGGCATTTACTCTATTTCTCCTTTTGTTCTTTCAATTGTCTTCGTTCCCAAAGCTCTTCGAGTTAGTTGCCTCTCTAGTGGCCAAGAGTAGCCACCATAGTGCTTAAAGCGCTTCCGCGTCCATCGAAGCCTGGAGGGCTTGTCCGAGCCGTTGTTGAGCAGGAGTACTCGCAAAGCTGGTTGAAGGCTTACTTAGGCGCGGGAATCGACCGATTAGCGTCAAGGGCGTCTAAGGCCGCACGGATCACTAGGGTTGAGCCCTAGCCCCGTGACATTATTCTGTACTTCCAAGTTTTTTACCTAAAGTGAATAGATGAATGAAGAGTTTTTCTTTGTAAACTAAAATCCTATATGTTTGGGTGGAATTTATTGCACGTTTCGTTCATTGGATCCGAATAAATGTTAATTGAATTTTTATATGAAAATAATTTTATAACATTTTATGTTATAATTTAATTAAAAATATTAACTTTATATAAAAAATATGTTAACAAAAAGATATAGAAATGCTAGGAGCCTAGAGAGAGTCCATCTTAACCTAGGTTTAACCATTCCCGTTAGTTGTTAAAAGCAGCAGGAGGAACCACACATAACAAATATTTTTTTGGCTTTTTTAGTTTAAAAAGAATTAATTAAACTCCTGAATTTTTTACACTTAATTAAGCCATTGAATCAAGAAATTTAATCAATTAAGCTTTTAAATCAAGAAATTAAATTAATTAAGTCATTTGACTAATTTCGTCCCTTAAATTTTTACATTTTTTAGATTTATTGGTGTAGACACTACTTTATATTTTTTATTTTTTTATTTTATTTAAAAAATACTTTAAAAGGTCTAAAAATTAAAAAAAACTTATAAAATTTATAAAAAATTAGAAAACCTGTAAATACAACATGATAGAATTGTAGTGTATCATATTTTAATAATATCTAAAGAAAAAAAATATCAAAATTTAATGGTCAAAATTGGTCAAAGAGCCTAATTGAGTGTAAAAAAATTTAAAAACTTAATTAATTTTTTTTCAAAGATTCAAATACTTCTTATACATTTAAACTATTTTTTATTTAATACTCTAATATAATATTTTTCATTCAAACTACTAGTTAAGCTCGGTCGAATAATTAATCTTAAATGTGTCATATAAAAGAACATTAGTAATTTTTTGTTGAAAGAAACAAAAAAAAAAGACTATTAGTAACATTTTTGTAAAATGGTCGGTTTTCCATGGATGGTAGTAATTTGGAGGGAAAAAATTCCACGCGAGAAAAAAGCTCGTATTAGGCGCGTGTTTAACATCTCCACGAAACAGCCCGATAAAATCCAAACCCTTAGAAAATAACCGTTCCTGGTAGTTTCCGTTTTTCTTCAACCTTAAATCAATCGGAAGCATCAGCAGCAATCGAAGAAGCACAACCAAATTACTTCTGTTTTTGGGGAAAAAAGAGGAGGAAATAAACCCCAACCATGGGAATTTCAATTTTCTCTCCTTTCCCCACTCTTTGCCTGATTTTTTTTCTTAATTTTCTCACCGCCCAATCATCATCCCCTCCTTCAATCTACGACTACTTGAAACAAAACGGCCTCCCTGTGGGTATCTTCCCAAAGGGAGTAACAGATTTCTCAGTTGATCCCGAGACGAACCGTTTCCATGTGAACTTAACCCAACCCTGCAACTCCGACTCCGAGATCCAATTCCATTACGATTTCAACATTACCGGAATCTTATCTTTCGGGAAGATCGCGAATTTGTCCGGTATGTCCCAGCAGGAGCTGTTCCTATGGTTTCCCGTCATTGGCATACGCGTCGATGATCCAGCCTCCGGTTTGATCAACTTTGATGTCGGCGTCGTTGATAAACAGCTCTCCTTGTCCTTGTTCGAGACTCCTCTTGATTGCACCTCTGTTGATCCTAATGATTCCTTCTCGAATTATCAGGTTGATTCTACTTAAGAAAGACTTATTTTGCTCATTTTTACATGATATTTTCTTGCTTTGGACTGCACAAATTCATTTTAGGGTACAAAAAGTTCATAGCCTAAGAAGGGATGCGGATTCTAGAATTTGGATCCCAAACCTATTGAACACACAATATGAACCAATGAGGGTTAAGCTTCAGGTTCATGTTAATTTGGTTTTATTAATCTAGCAAAATAAAATTCTTTTGATTACTTGTTTAGCTGTTTGCTTCATGAATTTCTACCAATTATTATGTTGTTTCCTCACGTCTATCCTATAGTATACTCTGTACTTATTCTAGTCTTTGAAAATTTTGGTTCTTAGACATGATTGAAGTATGGTCATTTTCTTTCCCTGGTAAAGTGTTTTTATGTTCGAGCTTGATGGTATCCGAATTCCCAAGTTCTTATAATCTGTGTAATTTTATTTTCTTGAAAAGTTTAATGCTTGCAAAAAATCTTAATTTGGTTTTGGTTTAAGTTCCTATCTAATTGTGTTTAAATCCTGTATATTTCTGGAGTTCCTTGTTTAGTGGATTCTGATTAGTGAGAATAATGCTTTCACTGTTACTATTTCTTTATGGATTGATTCTTTTTTCTGGTTTCATCAAAATCGTATTACTCATATTGTCTGAGAAACAATAATGAACATATATGCAATTCTTTTTATGCTGCATATAAACCGAATTTTATTCGGATAACTTTGTACCTAAAATTTCTGGAATTCAATTTTCTGAAATGTGCATCCACATACACATGCACACGTTAAAAAATTCCTGATGAACATAGTTTGTTAGGCATGATTCATAATATGTTAAAAAATTAAACATTTCACATTATTTTTGTGTAAATGGCACCAAATTGTGCAATGCGATTTGATAATTTCCTAATTTACCATGCAAGTTTCATTTTCTCTCTCAAGATAATAAGATGGATTATATTGTCTTTGCCTCTGTATGTTACTCACACTATCCCTATAATCCAGACACCATTCAAGTTACGTGGTACTGAAGCTGCAGAAGAGCACGAGCTGAGGGCCACATCATAGACTCTGGAGGCAGAGGTAGTATACTAAAGTCTCGAGGTTGTTGATACACGTGTGTGTTTCCGTTCTCGTATAAAGATTCTGTTTTAAGAGTATATTTTGATGGGTTCCGGTTGTGTGTGCGCTCTCTCTATGTTGTTCTGACTATTCTAGCTAATACATCTGTGATAGTGAGAATAACATTTTTGGTGAATCCAAATGGTGAACAACAACCTGAGTCTTGTATTCATGAGTTGAAGTTGGATGTGGGTCATTTGTTTGGCTTAGTTAATATTCTAGAAATTGCTGTTGCTTATTGTAATGGAATCACTGGACATACAAATGTACTAATGTTGTGCTCTGTAAATGGAAGTAACTCTTTGTACTCATTTTGTTCTTATAACATTTAGTTATAATACAATAAAACTATAGTACAAGATATTGGAGGTAGTTTGCTATGATAATTCAATCAGTGATGCATACATTAATGATGAAAGGAGCGAATTGAGTCGGAAGGATTGCTCTCATAATGAACTCTTGTAATATTTAGTTTGGATTAGTTAGTCAACGATTCGATCACCGATGATTATAATAAATATATTTAAATACAATCTTATAAAGAATTAAAAATTTAATATATTTTGAGAAATTTGATATATGTTGTATTAAAATATAACAAATGAAAATAATAAAGATATATTATCTTAAAAATCAAAATGAAATTTGATATATGTTGTTCAAAACCTGTTTGCTGTTGGAACTGGTTGGCAAGTACTCACAGTTGAGGAAATATGGGCAGAGCTGAGGGAGAAAAGAGAAAGGATAAGCTGGCACAGGCTTGTATGGTTCCCACTCCATATTCCCAAACATGCCATCTTCTTATGGATGACAATCTTGAACATGCTGCCAATTAAGGATAGATTGACGAGGCCATGGATGCTGATGGATGGAATTTGCTTGAATTGTGGGGTGGTGCAAGAATCTAGGAATCACCTTTTCTTTGAATGTGCTCAGAATGTGCCTTTTTGCACAGGACTGCTATGTGTTGGGATGAGCAACTCATTTGAAGGGAAAATCCTTGTTTTCATTTTAAAACTTGTTTGGGGGGCTTATGTGTATTACATATGGGAGGAAAGGAACTATCAATAATTTAGGATTGTTTCCAGAAGTGATGATATCTTGCTAGGCCGTGTACATGATGCGATTCGTATTCGTTTGCATAAAGTTTTTGCTAGGCCGAGTACATGTAAATAGAAATCTTTATGCAGCTTGGGGAATTCCCTCTTAAGGATGGTTGCCCAAGTACATATATAGGATTCTTTTGTAGCAGCTATGACGCTTTCCTTGATAATAAAACACACAACATTTATCTAAAAAAATCTAAACGAATAAAGTATGGAGCATAACCAGCTGATTAGAAAAGTGCAGGCATATAAAACTAAATTAATTGCTATAACTAGTAAGTTAGAATGCCATGAAAAAAAAAAACAAGACAAGACTGTATATCGGACAGTGTGGGGAATATCTACAAATGATTTTCCATGGGATGTTGGAAAATCTGATGGTTGTGAATTATCTGCTCGCTGATATTGTCTACCGTAGGCCCAGTACTCTCAGATCATGTGGCTGTGGATAAAAAAAAACTTCCAATCCCTTAATGAGGAAATAATAAAATCAGGAATGTTGATTTCCTCATTTGGTATATAACATTCACTGCTGGAGTGACTATATATGCAATATTATGCATGATTGATGCTTGGGACAAACCTTGTACCGAACCACTACATATACCTGCAAAATATGGAATTTTCGGAGGCAATTCCACTCTCAGACATCCATTAATTCTTGCTTCTTCTTTTTTCTAACTTTTGATTGGTAGCAGATGATGATGGAAAATCCAAGAGTAATGAACACGATGAATGGAGTCCGAGTATCTGCAGATGAAGAGGCAGAGATTAGTATTTTTGATGCCAAAATATGCTTCAATGAAAGCAGCAGCGATCCGACAGTGTGCAAAAGAGAGTCTCCACTTGATACACCCAATCTGGTTCATGTTTCATCAGAGCACGGAGCCGTAGGAGATAACTCTGCCTTGGCCTTTGACGGTAGATTTTCCTCGGCTTCGTCGGCTGCTGACGGGTATGGTTATGGGTGGACATTCCGAGTTCGTTCCTTCCACGCAACACCAACGCCTTCATCGGAGGCTAGCTGGAATAGCCAGACTGGTCTGTTGTCAAATCCTACCGGTGCCATTGCAGTTTCTATGACCACGAGAAAAGGGTCTGGTGAAAAACGATGGCTTTGGCGACCATGCTGCCCCTGCTCGGGGAAGAAGTCGGTTCAAGTTGAGTCCAAAGAACACTTGAGTCTGAATCCAAAGCAAGAGATACCACTAACCAGCAACTCTCACAGTATCTCAGAAGAGAATCAAGAGTTCCATTCGAATTTAGGACAACTTGTGGTAGCAACAACAGTAAGAGCACCCCTTGTAATAAGTAATGGTTCAGGGAATTCTGGCTTCTCGTTCCCAATACTTAACCAGCAACCAAAATCATCCCACGTTAAAATGGCAGTGAATAGGAATCATAGTTCCCTTGTTGTGGATCATGAAGATCCACCTCGAGAGTCGTTGGATGTGTTCCTACCACCTAGCGAATCACCATAGCGGACGATGATGTCGCAAGCGATACCAGCTCGGACTTGCTCGAAATCGAGAGCTTATCCACAACAACCACCCAGGGCCAGACCACCATGCCATATCCGATGTACAGTCGTCGAGATTCCTTGGACGAGGCCTTGCATTTTAATACAATAAGATCGGTATCAGGTGCCTTGGGGTTCGGGTGTCCGTAATCGGCGATGGTGACGGAGGGTTATGAGCCGAGCGAAGCGAGCATAGAGTGGAGCGCGACGACGGCAGAAGGGTTGGAGAGAGGGTCAGAAGTGGAGGAGATGAACGGCATTGGGAATGGAGGAAAGAAGAAATCAGGGGAAGGGGGGTTGCTGAGCTGCCGAAGCCAGAAGGCGGTGAGCGTGGGGCCAAACCCTGTCAAGTACGCGCCTCCTCGGGGGCAGGCAGCTACTACACCGAAGCAGGTGGCTGCGGGCAACGTGAACAGTCCACGGCGTTCCCGCTTGTCCCTCCCTTTTCCGGCATAAACAAATTTTCTGTATTTTCCTATATTTTGTGTGCTTTTCTAGTTTTCATGCTTTAGTCTTATACGTAAAGTACCCGTGTTTCTGTGTCCTTTCCTATCGATCGCGAGTTCTTTTACGCTCTATTGCTAGATCAATGCAATTCAAGTTTATTTCTAATAATATGAAAATAGGATTCTGAAATTTTGTTTAAAAAATCTAATATTGTAGGGTCGGGTCGGGTCGGGTCAGAATCTATCGGGTATGGATCAAATGGTCATCCCTATCTGTGATCTCAGCCGATAAGGTCCATCAACCTCATTTTTTTTCAAGGTGAATCCCATCTTTTTTCTACATATCAATAGGAAGTGAGTAATTATTTAAAAGTTCAAATGAGATGAATAAACTTTATTAGTTGAGACCACAAATTACATGACGAACGAGTCCATCTAATAATTTCTCATTTTTTTTGGTTTGGTCTGCTTGACACGTAAGCCCTGTATAGCATATCCTTTCGAACATTTTCTTAAATTCTTCAAAAACCATTCGTCTTTTCTCATTTATACATTTATGTGGCAGAAGCAAACCTTGGACTCATCAAATCAGTTAACAGACAAAAACACTCATTCTCATACATTATTCGACAAGCACTTCTCATCAAATATCTCTATCATCTTTTTACATCCAAAAACTAAATCTTCTCCATCTATCTTGTCACCTCCTCTCCTCTAATCCTACACCTCTAATTCTTCCCACCAACATTTTTCAATCTGACCAAAATATCCTAATACTTTTCACAAAAATTCACGATTCACAAGGATAAAATAGTATTTACAGCCCAACAATAATAAAAACAATCTCCATTTTTTATAATTCAGTCACTCCCTTCTTAGTCCTTTCCCACTCTGCAAGTCCACCGAATTGATTTTCTTCTTTATTTTTTTCATTTTTATTTTCTACGAAATGTCGCTCCTCCAATCTGTCGTTTCTACTCCGTCAACCGTCCGTTCTTCGCCGTCACTGTCATGCGCGGCGGCACACCCCGTCGTGGCCTCTTGTAGCTTTTCTTCCACTTCGAATTCCTTCCTCTTGTTAAGATCGCCGTCGTTAAAGTCCGTTACCTCCACTTCGAGCTCTAGGAATAATAAAAGAAAAGGCGCTGTCGGAAAGGTGAGATCGAGCCTTGAAACGGCGGGAGCAACGGTCGGGCAGGTGACGGAGGTTACGAATGACACCTTCTGGCCCATCGTTAACGCGGCCGAGGGTAAAACCGTCGTCCTCGATATGTACACTCAATGGTACGTATATAAAATACATGTAGCCGTACTGTTGTTTCTACTTAAACATAATATATACGGTACGCTGACGTACTCTGTTAATTAGTTAGTTACAGTTAGTGTGATGCCAGGAGTTTAGCTAAGGCCGCGTTTGGTGTTTGTCCTTACTCTTTTTCCTAATTAAATCTAAATGTTCGGAAATTTATTTAGCTTAGTTATAATGTTCAAAATTTCGAAAAGTTCAGTTTGATCCTTAACGTTACCCAGTGCTTCTATTCAAATTAGATTATACCTTCTTGCAAGTCAATTATATTAATTGGATGAATAATTCCACTAAAATGGACAGAATTTGTTTATGTGAAGGTTTAACTAAGCCCCAAACTTGTGAATTTTAGTTGCTCTATTTGTTTTAGTTGGTCTAGTTGATGGGTTGGTTATTCAATTTAGTGTTTCTAATGATTGATTGGTTATTCAATTTAGTTGATGGGTTGGTTATTCTGATATATATATATATATATATATATATTGATTATAAACGTGACTATAGTTGATAATTGTAACTTTTTAAAAATATTATGAGATGTGTTTTTAATAAACCGAGGGTGTCAAGCGGATTGTTCGGGTTAGGGTTTTTTTGACCTAGTTTGTGTCCGGTCTAGATTCGATTCAGGTCAGTTCTAGTTTGGATTTAGTTTGAGTGTATGGTGAGTTTGTACAAGCTGTTTTATTATCGATTAAGGTCAATTTCGGGTTGCATCAGATTTGTTACAGTTAACACGTCTTGCTTTAATGTTTTAGGTGTGGTCCTTGCAAAATTATAGCTCCCAAATATCAAGAATTGTCTGAGAAGTACCTTGACGTTGTCTTTCTAAAGCTTGATTGCAATCAAGAAAACAAGGTAATTCCTATGATTATTTCCTAACCCGCTAGTTAGCTCAACTATGCAAGCATTTGTTAACTACTTATATGTGGGTTTTGCTAATCAAGGAAAAATTATGAAACTATGTGATGATGAGAGATTTGTGCAATGATTTTGGCAGCCATTGGCGAAGGAGCTCGGCATAAGGGTGGTTCCGACGTTCAAGATACTGAAGCACAGCAAGATAGTAAAGGAGGTGACAGGAGCGAAATTTGATGACTTGGTTGCAGCCATCGAGACGGTTCGATCCAGCTAAGTTCATTTCAGTACCTGCAAAATTTTAATCCTAAAATCAAAGACACAATACCATCCTCCACGCTTTGAATTAATTGCTCTACTTGTGTTTATGTATATATATGTATGGAGACATTCCCAGTTCTTCAAATGGAGAGAGGGCACCGGTTGTATGTAACCTTAACCTGTTGCTTCTGATATCTACATATACATTCTATTTCAGTTTATTGGGAGAGAAACTGTGATTGTGAACCCGGAAAATATGACATTTTATTCCTGGTTGGCCCAAAGAGATTTAGACTCGATGAATTAGCCTATTACATTTGTTATGTCTTCGATTGCGATGCAAATATTTTTGCAACTGCAATTTAAATAGATTGTGGGAACTTATCTCTCCTGTAGCTCTTAGGAGAAGATACTTTCCCGCTTACAGCTTTGTTTTCGCTCAACTTTCTAACATAATGTTTCTTCTTCATTGATGTTCTCAAATTCGAACCTTCTTCACTTGTTGTAGAAACCACGTACCATCCGATACAAGTACACAGTATTGCAGCTGACCTTCCAAAAAACACTAGGGACAACAAAATCAAGATTATAACTGCTGGGATGTAATGAGAAGGTCTTCTCAGATTCTGTAACTTGACATTCCATGAAAAGCTCTTCTTTTTCTCGAGTTTTCGATCCGATCCCGACGGTGTTTGAAGCTTATCAGTAACTTCCGAAGCATCCATTTGAGGCCGATGATCGTTTTTAGTTCCCGATTTGATTCTGTCATCTTTCTTGTCCTTCAGCTTCACCACCAAAGGGACACAATCGTCGGAGTTCTTGTACACAAATCGAACCATACCTTGGGTTCCCATTTGTGAGTAAATATGTTGCCTCTTCTCTTGGAGTTCAGCCAGAAGTGCAGAGAACTGATCGAGTCCGCGCGTCGAATACGGGTTCTTGCCATCCCTTTTTCTCCTTGATTTTCTCGGTGTAGAAACAGGTTCGATCCAGGAGTCATCCTCTCCTTCTTGATGACCGAAAGCTCCACAAACAAATGGATAAAACATGGTTTTGGGGTGTAGAGTTTCAGGGGTTTTGAGGTTAAGATTCATACAGGACTTAATAGTCTGGTTCTGCGTAAGTCCATCCTAATAAGCCAAGTTCATGGTTTCGAAAACAAGAAATTAATGAATAACAGAAGCTTCCACTTGACTTTTAGGTGATGTTTGACGTCTAAAAAGCACATGCCACGAATTTATTATTTCTTCTAGACTACGAATTGTGAAGAAAAAATGGCCATGTATTGAATAACTTTAAGGCCTGATTAATTAATAAAGCTGAACCAACATGTTGTTTCTTGGCCAAGGGGAAATATTTCTGGGGGTTGGACTTGGACCTTGAAAATTGATTTTATATTTATGACCCTCTTCTCATAGTCAAACTTTGGTTTCTTTTTTCTAATTTAATAGTAAGCTAAAATTGGCATGAATACTATAATATATATAAACAAGTAAACAGCGGTCATTTACAATTATTAAACACATGTTCTAGATGAAATTGAGTTGTCTGGGCTAATGGTTAATTATTTTTTTTAATAATGATATCTGAATTTTATTAATCACTATAAAAAATAATATAATATATTAAAAAGAATAAAAAAAGACAAATTCACTAAAAATCTCTTATAATAGTGCGAAGAAAAGCATATACTTTCATCAAGATTAGCATATTAAAATTTAAAAACATTCTTGAATCTCCTTGTCTCTATTCAAACGAGACACTTTAAGGGTGAAAAAGGAGTAGTAAGCAAACCAAATTATAAGGCAGATTGCTCCGCTTCTCAGATCTGATTACATCAACAATCAACCGCCAACCGCCAACCGAGTGAGGATCCATCTTTCTAAGACCACCAACGAAACCATAATAAGCGATTAACATTGTAAAAATCTCTGTACGAGCACCAACAAACTGCTAAAGTATGCTGAAAATCATGTCACAATGACAAATGAAACAAACCACGAAAAAATTAAAGAAAAACATACCACAAGAATAGAGAAACCACAAAGCAACTATTCTTATTAAAACATGAAAAAAAATAATAAACTCAATAGTCAACAACTAATATTGAGATTGATTGCCTACTACAGAAAAGTAAAGTTCCAGACATCAAGATTTGAGAAAGAGAGTGACTAGAATAAAAAACCCTAGAGAGAACAGCTTGTTTAATTAAATTTTTATTTGTATTTTAAAAACTTAATTAACACTAGTGACAAAATCAGAATTTGAAATTGAGATAAAATATAAATATTTGAAAATTTACAAAAAAAAAAATTCTTACTATCAAGCGTGTTCGTATTAAATAAAAAAGTAAACTTCAACAATTTTTTTGTTCATTGGTGAAAAAATTATAAATAAACTAATTTTTTTTAAAATTTAAATAAAAAAACGAAGGTGATTTTGTTTTCCTTACAGCTCCGTCACTATAATTAACATACATCTAAATTTGTTCAAATTTGAAATAGCTCAACAGAAATAAAATCGATGGATATGCATTTGAGTAGCTCAAATGTAATATTAAACTTGTTTCAAATAACCAAATTTGATTGAATAATTAGGACATGAAAAAAAAAACACAAACTTTGGCCTCGGCAGATTGCACATCTTATGGCAATAACGTGAGAACACCCCCCTATAGCAAATGATTGAATTAGCCACAACCACCAGTCCCAACATGAGTTTCCTCACAAATCGAAAGGATGATGGCAGACCACAATAGCAACAATATTTGGGAAGCAACTTTCATCCCTCCACGGCCAATGTCTGTCAGAAACTAAATGCTCGATCGGAGTTTTGTTCCCAGACAGCCCAAGTTAGAGTGGAAGACTGATATTGAACCGACACATTAGATGTGTTACTTTTCAGGGCAGTCGGATGACATATGCCCACGGAGGCCGCAGTTGAAACAGGAACCTCCAAAGCTTCTGCACACAAATAGAGAGGTCAACTTCAAATCTTTATACTAGTTGTAAGTTTTTCCATATGAGAATAAGAGTTTCTGCCGACAATAAACAAACATAGAACTAGAATCCAAACAACAATGACTGCCTAGAACAGGTACCATGGATTGCCATGAAGAGAAATTACGTACATTGCCTCATCATGCATGTACCCTCCACCATACATGATAAAATAAAATCTAGTTTAGTACAGGATGTGCGTAAAGCTACTGTCATTTTCATAATTAAATGACCTACTTCTGCCCTTTTTATATTTATTTAAGACAAGGACTATATAACTCTACAGTGTGAAATCTAGAACCAGATCAGGGGAATATGGATCACTAGATTAGCTGAACCTAATCTTTTCTATGTTCTCATTTATTTACTGGTCTCAAGACCGTTTGACTCCTACCCTATGTGATGATCTTGATAAAAGTGAATGGTGCATGGATGTCATAGAACTTGGTACAGGTTAAAGGGTTCGAGATATTCATCACAAGAGAAAATAGGGAAAAGACATGCCTGTCCAGGGAGAATGACCTGTCAGACCTGCTACTACCAATTAGCCAGTCATCCCTACTGCTTTTCGAATATGACCTGTTTGATCTGCTGCTACTACCAATTAGCCAGTCATCCCTACTGCTTTTCGAAGTCCGAGCCCAACTACTTCTTCCACCTCGAACCTCATTATTGGAGTTTCGGCTATTGCTCCAACCTCTAGATGTCCTCAAATTTCTCGGACTCCTATTAACTTCTCGTGGATAGCTACCCCTTGAAGAAAATTTGTCATAATAATCACTTGAAGGGCCATCATCTTGAAAAGCTGGCAACTGCTAGAAGAAATAAATACACAATCAACTTAGTGCGGTAAAACACACGCGCGCGTGCACGTGTGTGCCAAGTGACCATAGCTAGATGAATTAGATGAGAGTAACATAAGCGACATGGCCATCATCCGGAAGCACATCTAATGAGCAACAATGACCATCAGTGGACAGCATTTATGTATATGCATATATATAGAAGGGTTGCTGCCATTACATATTAGAGGTTGTTTGCATTTAAGAGGTTAGTTGATAGCATGCTGCCAATATACATGGATATGTTTATATAAAAAAAACAAATAGGATTTACCTAACAGAAGAAGACGAAAAAGGGACAGTACAATGCACAACAAAAGCAATTGCATTGTGAATACCAGCCATTTTCATGGTGACAACCACATCTTACTACAATACATTCACTTCCAACATACCAAGCCAAACAACACAAAAGGGAAGAGGCACATGCCACTTAAAAAAATCTGGAACACATGGACTTAACATGCCCTCCCTGTCTGTTAAACTCCTTCCAATGGGTTTGACAAATTAAGAGTTCCAAAACCAAGATCTAGGGTGTCCCCAGGGGAGACGAGCAAAGTTTAATGTAATTTCACAGTTAGGTGTTCCAATTAGAACTGAAAGCATACTATAGTTTACCTGTTTATGGTTAACAAGAGACCGGGATGAATCCTCAATAGCTGGAGAACTAATGAACTCAAACTTGCACCCAACGTCACGTTCAAGAGTTTTGACAGTTCTCCTTTGGCTATTAGTATACATCAAAATTGCAGAACCTTCCTTCCCTGCTCGTCCAGTACGGCCAGAGCGGTGCACAAAAGTCTCTGCATTATTGGGAAGCTCATAGTGGATAACCTGGAGAAAACGGTATCAACATAGCATGAATGTATTTTTTATGCTCAGATGACACGTATTTTTGCCACTAAATGCATGGTATCAAACAGTAACTCAAGTTCTAAGCATGAGTGCTAGATTACAAGGACTTTAAATACCATACCGCTCATGTTAAGTGGTGTTATCCAACATCCGTTAAGTATAAAGTTTCCTGTGATCCTATATAAAATTGAGCCTCCCCACCTATTATCAATTGGTTTTAGGTTGGATGCTTAACAATTCTAATTAGGAATAAGTCAACTGGTTTGAGTTCCAAAATAAGTTAATTGGTCTTGTAAGTACTATTTAAAAATGTAATAATTAATAGGTACCTTTACTGTTGCTTTTTGCTTCCAATGATTAAAAGACAAACAATTTTCTTTGGCACTAAAGTAATGCCTCAATGGATAAAATACAAATTGTTTAATCGATGTAACATTTTAACCATTTTCATTTAGTCAATGATTTTGCCTGCAGAATCAACAGCAAAAAAGAACAAAAATGTGGTAAATTTAATAACCAGGAAGGAGTCTAAATTAGCATGAAAGAACATAATGACAGGCCCAAAATGACTTATAGAGTTTAAAGAACTAAAATATATTTTGGTACCATACCAGATCAACATTTGGAATATCAAGACCACGAGACGCAACATCAGTGGCAACAAGAACAGTAAATTTTCCTTGCCGAAATCCATTCAATGTTCTCTCCCTCTGATGTTGAGAAATATCGCCATGCAATGCCTTAGAAGCTATGCTATTTGTTAAAGCAAAAGACACATAATCTGCATCTCGTTTTGTTTGTGTAAAAACAATGATTTTCCCACCCTTCGCATAATCCTGAAGATTCAGACAAGATTTAGTTTATTTTTCATGGTGGTAATCCTATATTAACTTTGATTAGTGCCAATATATGTAGCATAACAACATTGCATCCATGTTGGAGAGCCAAATGATAAAATAATTTACTCTTAAGAACAATTATAAGTATGAATAAGGCAACCCCTACATTTGATAAATACACGAATCAGTATGACCTGCACATGATTGAAATTTGGGGTGTTGACACTTGACACAAACAAAAATAGTAAGGATAGGAATGTACTTTTACTTTTATGAAGTTGGTGTTTTTAAGAAGCCTTGCATCAAATAAACTCAATAGGGGCCAAGATGCTGGCAGCGAAGACTTAAATTAAGAGGCTTTGGAGTCCAAAAGCTTGAACTAAGAATAAAAATTCAACATTTGAACCAAATTCATTACTGAAAATTTTAACAAGGAACACATTAACAGCTGATGCCAAAAATGCGAGGTAACTCAGCAGATGTTGCTTACACAGAATAATATCAACATGAGAATCCTTTGCTAAATAGAGTTTTTAACACATGAAACATAAACTTATTGCATCTTTCTTATCGGAATTAAGTTTATTACTCTCCACTGAAAAGATACATATACAAAGAAAAACTCATTACAAGTAGTAATAGACAGACTTTATTGTTGGCTTCAGTTTATACCAAAATAGAGAGAAACAGAGACAAAGTAAGAGAAGATAAACTATTTACCGTTATAAGATCACTAAGAATGGTCTGCTTTGAATTTGCAGTGGTTGATACTGCATAAAGTTTGATCCCTTCGGCAAGCTTTTCCTTTTGATCTCCAACCTGTTAAAGGAGAAAGAACAACTAAAAAAATATTTCTTTATGCAATGAAAAAACTTTTAAGACATGATACTGATAATAGAAGTGTGCTACTCTAAGATCAGCATATCTCAAGTTATGCATGTATGTGCATAGATGTGTATAATGTCTTTCTCCCTGTTTCTTGAATAATATTAACAAAAGAATTTCACTTGCTCGTCAAGAGAACTTATTACCTTAGAACTTCTCCAAATTATAGTATTCACTTTTAATCTCTCAACATATCATACCCTGTTTATCCCCAAGGAAAAAAGAACATGATTTTGAAATGTCGCAGCTAAGTAATATTTGCATCGCATGAATGTAGGAAGAAAGTAGTATGCTGTGTAGATCTATGCACATATCTCACAGCATTTTCCAGGATTGCACTTTTGTTTAGCTGATAAAGTAGGAAAGATCAAATTTATAAGGTTGATAAGCACACTCTGAGCAGGGGTTAGCATTAAAAATTAAATCACTTGCTCAACAATGTATTAGTCCTCCGAACCTAAGAAAATGGACCGAAATGGGGACACAGACTAGTTTCAACATTAACAGTCATAAACATAGAACTTTGAAATTCCACTGATGTTTGAATAACTATTCATCCATCAAACAAGCACACATAACTACCTCCAATACTTCAGACTCAAGATAAGTTAGATATAAACTTCTACAGCACAAACGAATAACGAAACAGTTGTAACATGTCAAAACCAAGTCAATATTCAAGTGGTACATAGAAAAGAGTTTACCAGGTCAATATTCAGAGGACTGTCCAAGTATTTTTTTGCCAACTTTTTAACCCAAGAAGGCATGGTTGCAGAGAAAAGCATGCTCTGTCTCTTTGATGGAAGATTTTCTAAAATTTGTTCAACAGCCTCCTCAAATCCAACTGCAAGCATCTGATCAGCTTCGTCAAGAACCAGATATTCAACTTCTCCCAATTTGAGGAAATTACTTTCTATGAGGTCAATGATTCGACCGGGAGTCCCAACCACTACATCAACCCCACGGGAAAGTGCATTTCGCTGTATGCTATAAGAAACCCCTCCATAAACACAAACAGTGTTCAAATAAGATGCAGACTCTTTAATTTCTTTCTCAACTTGCTTGGCTAACTCCCGAGTAGGAGCGAGGACCAAAACTCTGGGAAGCCGACCACCAGATGTCCTAAAAAAAGAAACAGAAGGGAAAAAGATTAAGAATAACAAGAATATTGAAAATGGAAGAACTCCGGGCTTGCATTACAAGGTCTTTTACCGACGAGGACTTGTGTTCCGGGTAGCATCTTCAGTGAGCCGTTTTATTATGGGAATACCGAAGGCTAATGTCTTGCCAGTTCCAGTCTTTGCACGAGCAATAATGTCTCGACCTTGCAGTGCCGGAACGAGCACAGCTCTCTAAATTAATGACACGGTAGATATAATGAATATAGATTAGAATGTCAAAATAGTATTTGAAAGAAATATACTCGAATTGAAAGAAAAGCACAATCATGGTTCTACACAAACCAATGCTAAAGGCAACAGAAAGATTAGGAAATGGTATAAAGGTTGAAACTTGAAAGAAAGTAAGAAGCATAGGCAAACGAAAACACACAGCTAAAACAGCAAAAGACAAGCAAGCTGAATTGAATGCAAATTCTCCCCATTGTCTACTCCAGCAATGGAAAGACGAAATAGATTACATGTTGAGTCAGCAAAAAAGAAAGAAAGAAAAAGACCTGAATTGGGAAAAGGTGAGTGATTCCTCTGTTGAGTAGGGACTCGAGGAGGCGCTGAGGCAAACCCAACTTGGAAATGTCAAGTTGGTCACCTGGACAGTCTTCGATAAGAGAGAGGCCATTGAAGGCCTGCTCGGTGAGCACAGAACTGGGAGTGGCAAAAGCGCGAGGAACAAAAAGCAACGGTCTTCCAGCCCGAACGAGGGCGTTGAAGTGAGACTTGCAAGGGAAGGGGAAGGAGAAGGAAGAAGGCGGTGCAGTGGGCGTTAGCCTTCCATTAGAGACGGAGGAGGAGAGCTCCAGTGACGGGGAGTGGTGAATGGAGCTTAGGAAGGAGGCCATCGTTTGGTTTTACTTTTTGGTTGGTACAAACAAGGTTGTCGGATAAGGGTTTTCGTTTGAGATATTTATTCGAATTCGGTTGGCTTCGGGTAGGATTTATGTTTCGGATTTTTTTTTTTTTTTTTTTTTGTTGGGTTTAGTTCAAGTTTCGCAAGATATGGTGTTCAAAATTTTTAAATAATTTCTTTATCAATTTTTTAAAATAATTTCAATTCAAAAATTGTAATAATTCATTTAAGTTTATTTTGATGTATTTAAATATTATCAATAATTAGTTAGTCTAGCGGGACAGACGTTAAGTTATTTAAGCAAAGTCAGCAGTTTGAATTCTATATTGTGAATAAAAAAATTTGAGTTGAAAGAGTACAACGCAATCAGAAATCAAAGTTAGGAGTGCAAAGTATAAATAACTATAAATGAGGGGCAAAGTTCAAATAATTTGAAAATTGGGTTCAAATGGGCAAATTGTATTTTTAAATATAAAAAAACTGCTTGTAAAATTAAATTTAAAATATTCAGTCAATGATTGCTAAACAAAAAAACATCATAGATTTTATGAAATTTCTTAAGTTTCTTAAGTTAGAAGTTATAATCATATTATTATGAATGAAAAATTTTAATTTGGACGGGTCACCCTATATAGAATCTTTATAAAATTTGATACGAATTAGTCGGCTAAAGAGTGTGAATAGTTTATGTAATGTATTAAAGTAATGTATTTTCTACTAAGTCTAAAAACATTGATCAAACTTCAAATATGTTCTCCGCAATGAATACCATATTGACTCTGTAAACAAGAAAAATAGTAAGAATTCATCCACCGTAGATGTTATTGCAAATAGAAAATGTGTTTTTGAAAAAGTTATTTACTTAATCGTTCAGTTTCTACAGCGCAACTATTAACATAATTAAATATATAAATTGTTGAGTAAAGTTAATAATTCGAATTTTAATATATTTGATTCAGATTAATCACACAATAAATTGAATACAAGTAATTATACAAAAAATTAAACATATACAATAAAAAATCATAAATTTATTAGTCGTATAATATTATTATTTGACATGATCAGTTAGATTGTTTTAAAAAATTATGATGAAAAAGCCATTGATAATTTACATTTAAGGTCTAAAAAATTATTGGATTCAAAATAAATATTACTAAACCAGCACTAATAAAATAGATTAGAATTTGCTGCATTTTCAAAACTTATTCTAGGTGATATATATGTTAGTCCCATTCATATACCATTGGGATTATTTTAGTATTCCATCACTTGATGAATACATCGACAAGATGATTATGTATTTATTGTTAATTCGTGTTCCAACGTCCGTTAAATTATATGTTTAAATAAAAAGTAAAATATTTTTTTAATCTTGTAATAAAAGAAGTTTATCGTCTCGGTAAGTTTCATCTCGTGTTGACCGAAGCATAGTGTAAATGAACCGAGTCGAGCTCGAGTATAGCTGAGCTCGACTCGACTCGGCTCGTTAAGAACTCAAGTCGAGTTTGAGTTTGATTCGAGCTCAATCGAGTCAAGTGTTGACTAATCTTTGACTGTGTCGGACTCGAGTAGCTCGTCATCTGTCACGTCTCATTCAAAGCCTTATCAAGAAAAAACTTTAATAGACAAGTTGTGTAAACTCAAGCTTGTTATTTTTAGTGTTCAGAATATTAGTTTATGGTTTAAAGGTTTAGATTGTTGGGTTTAGACTTTAGAATTTAGATTTTAGGGTTTGAGACTTATGTTTAGGGTTTATATTTTAAGGTTTTAAGTTTAGTAATTTAGACTTTAAATTATAAAAAATAAAAAATTTAGTATATTATATTTTCGAGTAGCTCGCGAACTTTTCGAGTTGGGTATCAAGTAGCTCGGCTCGTTAAGAACTCGAGTCGAATTCGAATCGAACTTTAACCGAATCAAACTAAAGTAAATCGCGATCTATCTCGTCTCATTTACAGCCATAAACCAGAGATATATTAAGTCTTCAAGGAGTGCAATTGCACCTTCTTTTTTGGAGAAACAAATGTAATTTAATGTGTATTTTGAAAAAAAAAATTAATTCAGTATATAAAGAGGGAAGGAAAAGAAATTTACATATC
This sequence comes from Hibiscus mutabilis, assembly GCA_019671005.1. Taxonomy (NCBI): domain Eukaryota; kingdom Viridiplantae; phylum Streptophyta; class Magnoliopsida; order Malvales; family Malvaceae; genus Hibiscus; species Hibiscus mutabilis. Next base: position 79,029,825 of record CM033715.1, on the reverse strand, counting down.
CATTTAAAAAATTATTTTAAACTTTTATTTTTTAATTTTTGGATCCGCCAATATAAATGACTATTGTATATATAATAACAATTTAAAGCCATATAGCTTATATTCGTATACAAATGGTAGTGATATGATTTATTAGACGCCTTCAATTAATTGCTAAAGCATTATTTATATGAGACAAAAAATTTAATTTCAACACAAGATTGTATTATTTTATAGGTAAAAAAATTATACACATCATACAAACAAATTATCATACTTTCTTTCCGTTACAATTGACTTTTGAGAATATGTATTATTTATTTATCTCTTTCTAGAATCATCTTGAATCGATAACCACAAGCTTTTTTCTTAAGCAAACAAATTTATTTTTCTGTAGGATACATTTATTTTATGGGTAAAACTTTGATATACAGGTTGTGTAAAATTAATTTTATACAAGTATGTATATTTACACTATAAAAACTCAAATCTTAAATTCTTAATCCTAACCTTAAAAACTAAACCCCATGCTCTAAACCCTCACTAAGCTTAAATTCTAAACCCTACAACCTAAATCCCTAAATCTTAAATCCTAAACTAAAACTCTAACCCCTAAAACTAAAAGACATGTGTAAACAAAAGTTTACACGACCTGTGTATCAAAGTTTTTTTCCATATTTTATTGGTTTGACTTCACATGAAAAATTTAACTTTTCTGCATGATATATGATATTATAACTTATAATGAATTTTTTATACATTTTTTTAATATTTAAAACGCTAGAAGCATGCAAAAATTAAAATAATTTTTGCAATATAACTAACATTTCAACATGTTAGAAGGTTAACTTTTCTTTTTGTTGTCATTTCGATTTCTGACTTAATAATCCCTTCAATTCAAATTTAACATCTAAATTTCAATAATGCCCCCAATTTTCAAGATCCTCTCCTACACTTAAGATAAATCTACTATGTGAAAGAAGAAGAGGGCTTATAAGAGACAATTTTGGGGGAGACACACGGGGGAAGAAACTACAAGGAACACATATTAGGATTTGTGTTTAAATTTATGAATAAAAATACTTAATGTATTATGAGTTAGGAGTTTAATTTAAGTTTAGTATTATGATTTAAAGTTTAATATTTAAATTTTAGGTATTAAACTTGAACAAGTATGCTTGTGAGAAAAAATTCATTGTCAATCGTGTAAGATATTTTCTTTTATATTTATATATGAAGGGTATAATGATAACACACATCATGCATATAAAATTACTCGAACTTGAATCACTTAAATAACAACAACACCTTTTTTATTAGACCAGTTGATGAATTCTTCTTTTCCTTATGATTTTTTTGTTGCCTTTTCGATTCCCTAAGACTTTGTCCTGATTAATTCGGACCGGCCCACGTCGCACACTTGACTTCGGTGAGTGAGTCTCCTAAAAGAAGTTTGTACATACACAAAGTTTCGAACTCGATACTCGCTTATGACTTGAACCAATTACATTGATTCTTTATCTCGCGTTTTTTGGTTACACGGTTAAGAATAAATTGTTTAGCGACGATTGTCTTGCCGCGCAAGTTAAGCCCAGTTGTGGCAAGATGCAGACTAACCTAATATTATATACCCTATATCTATATCTATATACCCAGCCGGCACAAGTGTTGGGACGTCATGAGCTTAGATTAGGTTAGGTGTTTGGTTTCGGACTTAACTTTTTCCAGAGTGAATGATCCACCAATAACTTGCACTACAAAACATAGGCATACACCACCTCAACCCTCTCGTCTTTGACATTTTCTTACATTTCATCCTAATTCGTAATAACTTGTAAATGTAGGTTCTTGGCGGGCCTTTTCCACGAACTTTGCGTGATTGCGGATCCTTCTACTGCACGAATCATATCGTCCAATTCAGATGCAGATTGCCCCGACTTTAAACCTATCCTGTTTGCCGAGTGAGATGTTATAAATGCTGAAGGCTTTTGACTTTCGATCCAAGTCTTTTTGTTTAAGACAAAAGTGGATCTATTTCACTATTTTGCCTGAGACCTTTGGTGTGGGTTACATGGCTCTGCTGGGCAGTAAAAACGATCATGTTACGTCATCGTATTCGTATGGGTATATGGAGCATAAGAACATGATGATGATGATGGAGAAGCGGCGGCTGTTCTTGAGGAGCTACCAGTTCTGCAGGAAGAGGACCCTGACCGAGAGAATCAAGAAATCCTTGGTAGGGTTCAAGAGGGTCGTGTGGTTTAGACTACGGTCTGCTCGTAAACTCAGAAGGATGGTCTTGTCCAGAATCCGATTCGCCTTCATGTCTCGCAGGAGGAGATATGTTCGTTTCAGGAACAACCATTACCGCCACCATCTTGACCCACTTTACTTATGGTAGGCCAAGGACAGAACACAAGTTCCTCTGTTCTCAGTTCTCACTCTGTAACATAACCTTCTCTGTTCTCAGTCTGTAGTTTTTTTTTTTCTTTTTCAAAATTTATTATTATTTTGTAAGTTGTAACTGTATTTTGAATTAAAAATTTTCATTTTTCCCCATTTTTATTTGTGCTATGCACTGCTCCTCTTCTATCGTCCTCATTCATGTGATCTTTTCGTTCCACACAATGTCATTCAAAAAACACATGTTATTGCGGCAGGTATCACTATTTTTCAATGACGGACATCGGAACAAGAGCGGAGCCGGAGAGAGCCTTTCAAAATGGTCAAAGCCCCCAGATCCAAGTATGAACGGGAAGGTTACAGCCCACTGGGGATTGACTTTAGCTAGAAACTTTTGAGGAAGCAGCACATGTGAAAGCGGATAAAGAATGCAACCACTATTTTCTCCTTACTTTTCTACGCCAATGGATGGGGGATGCATGTGACATTCTCATGTCATCGTTATTCACGCCCATTCCCCAGTTGCTTTGCCATGGGATCAACCAAATCAGCACTTTATTCGCCAGGTTTCTTTTATTTATATATTATTTACACGTGAAATTTGTAGCAGGAAATCTCTTTTCTTTTCTCATGGCATAGCAAGTTAGCAACTACCAGAACCGGAATGCCCGTGAATATGAACAAGAAATAGATAGCTTTGAATATTTTTACAGTTGAAGCTCAGTTTCGTAATAAAAACGCTTAAAAGAGTTTATAGAGTCGAAAACAAACAAAATAAAAACTCTTATAATGCGAAAACTGAACAGTTTACACGGGTCGAACTTGACCCATGACCTAAATATACAACATGCATACATGATTCTATCTAATAATATAATATAGTGCTATGTCATAATAATTTTAAATGTCAAACTTTTATCAATTCACTTTTAATATACATTCCAACTGATTATTCATTACTCTCATTTCTCTTACTACCACTCAGGGACGAGGGGTGCTCCAACACTGGATGAGACTATCGCACCCTTAAAAATTTTAAACTCTCGTATAAATATATATATTTTTTATATTTTTAAGTGATGGTCTAAGTTCACACCTTCTAAAATTTTGTAATGTCACACTCTTAAATTTCTAATATATCTCTCTAATAGTTTGTACCATTTAATATAAAATCATGTATCCGTCTCTGCTACCGCTAGGGGTTTTCATTTTCGTATATCGGATTGGATCCGATCCGAAATTTTGGATATCCGAAAAATTTAGATCACCTAAATAGCGATCTGTATCTAATCCGAAAAAATCGGATATTCGAAAATTTAGGTATCTGAATATCCGAAATTTATGACTTTATTTGATTATTTTTTTAATTTGACAGTCTTATCCATAAAAATTTTAGGTTTTTGAATATAACAATCAACAAATTATTGAATATAACAATATTTGTATCTATAGAAATTACATTTTTTCATATATAACAAGTAAAAATATCTAATATAATAAGATTCATATCTATAAAAAAATTTAAATTTTTAGATATCGGATAATCAAATATCCGATCCGAATGTGAAATAACTATCTGTATCCGATTCAAAATTTTCGGATATCCGATATGAATTATCCGGAAAAAAAATGAATCGGATCAACGGATCAATCAGATCGATTTTTTTGCAAACCCCTAGCTACCGCCCATTCTTGCGGTTTCTTCCCCCAAATTTTGAAATCCAACCAACGTAGTTATTTTGTTTTCCAATTTCCTGATTTTTTTTCATTTATTTCTTCAATATGCAGCTTTTCTCAAAAAAGTATTGTTTTTGCTCTGTTACAATTTCACCCAGTTCTTGTTGACCAAAGTTCAAATAGGATAGAATTTTGTTGAGTTTTGAAAGTGATTTCTTTAGATTCGCTAACTATTTTTTGTTTCGGAAATATTTACTTAAAACTTATATTTATTTTGGAAATGTAAAGAAGATTTTCGGATATACTTAAAATAAAATATTTATTTTGGGAAAATATCTATGAAAACTAGATGAAGATTTTCAGATATTCTTATATTTATTGATGAAGATGATTTAGAGTGAGTTAACAAAAAAATTATTGAATTTTTTAAGATGTTTATGTGATTACGAGTATATCAATTTTATGATGTTCGAATCTGACTTCAATTTTATTAAAATTTAAAATTGTTATGTATGAATATTATATTATTAGATCAGCTTACGACTGATGCAGTAAAAAATATCTAATACTTTTGCCATCACATTTTTTCTTTTGCATTATATTTTTTTCTATTATTTTCCTTTCGACATTATAGTAATAAAAGTTGGTTATTACTTATTAGTTAATGGAAAAATATATGATGTACCGGCGGTGGAAATATTTTGTTTTTACAAGCGTTTTAATTTTAGGGTTTAAGAATTTCGTTTAGGGTTTATATTTTAGGGGTTTAGGTTTAAGGGTTTAGAATTTAGAGTCAATTGTTAGAATTTAGGATTTAGTGTTAGAGTATAGGGTTTAGGGTTTAGGTTTTAAAGTAATATGGTAGAGTTTTAGGTTTTTACCCATAACGCTTAAATTCTAACTCTAAACTTTAAATTCAAACCACAACTCTTAAATTCCAAGCACGTAAAACTAAACCCCTAAACTATGAACCATAAATTGAATCTCTAACCCCTAAAATTAGAAAGCTTGTGAAAATAAAATATTTCTACCGTCAATGCATGGTATAATTACCCATAATTAATAATCATCCAAACTTTTATCTCAAATATTAAGTAAAAAATTAAGCAATTTTCGTTAATAATGCGAGTGAGAGAAGGAAAATTTTGTAATTGTACTTGAAATATGGATATCATTCTCTGCAATTACCAAAAAAAAATTAACAAATAAATAAAGGCTTAAATATATATTTGGTACTTGAACCGTACACATTCTCTTTAGTTCTTAAAGATTTTTTCTCTCAAATTATACTTGAACTAGACACATTCTCCCAACTTGGTACATAAAAAAAATTTTGCTTCCAAGTTGGTACATGAACTAGGCATATTATACGAAGTTGGTTCCAAAACTTATATATTCGATCAATTCAGTCTTAATTCGAACCAATTCAATAAATTTAACCATTTATATTTAAAATTTTCATAAATTTAATCAATTTTGAGATATTGTCAAACCAAGTGAGTTTATTGGATCAAAAAATAATTGAATAAATGCATTCTACCGTAAAGCAACAAATTAGAGTTAAAATGTTATTATAGGAGGAAAGTAATATGATATTTTTTAGGGAAAGAATAAGCAATTTAGGAGAAAAATAGAGAGTAAATTGATAAAAAATTTAAATATAAAGAGTTAAATTTATTGAATTAAATTGAATTATGACCAAATTTATAGAATTTATAAGTTTTGAAACCAACTTGGGAGAACATGCCTAGTTCATGCATCAACTTGAGAACAAAAATTCTTTAGGTACCAACTGGAAAAAATGTGATAGTTCATGTACCAAATGTATATTTAAGCCAATACAGAATGTACAGACATGATTGAAGGCTAAACAAGGATTGTGTGCGTAAGAACCAGCTCACCCCGTCCAATATGGAAATCTTATTATATATATCATGTAAATTACAGCTTATATATCAGAACAGAAATCCTTCGACCACACAGAAAGCTCTGCCATAAAACTAGGCTTCAAACTCCAATTCTTTGCGTGCTAAGCCATGACTAGGAAGAAGGTTGAGCTTGCCTACATTACCAACGATTCTTCAAGGAAAGCTACATACAAGAAAAGAAAGAAGGGCCTGATGAAAAAAGTGAGCCAACTCAGTACACTCTGCGGAATACGGGCTTGTGCAATCCTCTACGGTCCTTACGAGTCACAACCCGAGGTTTGGCCTTCCCCTAGGGAGGTTCATCGCGTGCTCTCCGAGTTCAAGAGGATGCCCGAGATCGAACAAAGCAAGAAGATGGTGAACCAAGAGAGCTTCCTCGGTAATAGGATTGCAAAGGCCAGCGAACAGCTCATGAAACAGTGCAGGGACAATCGAGAGAAGGAGATGACACAAGTCATGTTCCTAAACCTGACCGGGAACGGGTTGCTGCTGCACGGTAAGAACGCGATGGATTTGAATGACCTTGGTTGGGTGATTGACCAAAAGTTGAAGGATGTTAACGACAGAGTTGGTATGCTGAGTAAAGCGTGTCAAGGGTCCGAAGCATCGACGGCGATGAATGTTGCGAAAGGGGACTGAGAACTTCATCCACTTACTCTAAAGACCGTTAACATAAACTCCTAGTGATTCAAACATTAATACATGATTATCTTCAAATTAGTGAATATGTTTTTTTCTCTCCGGTTCAAATGTCTTGTATCTAGTGAATTCAGTTGTAGTCTCGGTGGGTGTAGGTTGAACATTTTTCCATTAATTATAATGTCTTCTTAGTTAATTTTGATAAAACAAGAGAGCAACATGTTAATAATTTTTGGAATGTATTAGCAGAGAAATTGCAGATTATCAGCATTAGAAAAATTGTATATTTCCGACATAAAGGAATTGATGAAACATAATCATATCGCATATAGATAGTTTTAAATGGCCACAGACAAGATTTAGATGGCAGGTAAGCCAATTTGCCTTAATTCGTATTACAACCATAAAATATCTTATAAAAACAAGCGATTGAGTTTAATTTAGTTGATATTATTTTCAGTACGCATATAAACATATTAAAGCATATAATATCTTATAATTTTAAATTAAATTATTTTAACAAATTATTCAAAAATATGTTATCTATACACAATTTTTTTTCTAAACAGAACCAACATAATGCATTATGCAAAATATAAAATGAATTGAAAGGAAACCTGAACACAATATAATTTACAGAAGAAATTAATAAATATAACATAATAATCAGAATCTAATATAACTAAACAGGTGAGATCTTTGATTATCAGTTCAACCAATTGATTATAATAAAAAGAGAATAATACTAAACAAAAATATGTATTTGGTTAAATGACTTAGGTTTAAACTTAAATTAAAGAGTTAATAGTTAAAATCTAATAATAAAACAATGAATACCAAAAGTTAAGATTCATTCAAATATTTTCAACATGGCTTCTAGGACAAGGTTTTAGCCATGAGAATACACAAGGATAATTAATTATTTAGTTGTGCAGATACCCTATGCCTTTTGTGTGAGTTGATTTGCAGAAAAGAAACAACAACAGCAAAATGCAAATTGAAATCTATTCGTTGTCTAACCTAACCGAACCTAATTAACCTAAGTAATCAAATAGGTCTAAATCTGATTCAAATACAGCAGTCAGCATATAATATATGAATCTCTTTTATTCACTTTGTGAATCTTCAATTTAACATTACTCGACCCTTTTTCATGTTTATTAATTATATCCTTTGCATGAAAGCTATTCACTCTTCGGTCCAAGGATGGAGACAGGAATGAACTACGTCGGGCAGACTAATTAACTTTGATATGAATAGTCTTAAAAGTAATTAAACCATAAAAATTAAGGGAGTTTAGGTTTAATTTTATTAACTTTAAATTGAAAGATCTTAAAAAGTAATTAAACAAAAAAATAGGGGCCAAAACTTAATTTTATTAATTCTAAATGATAAGGTCCTAAAAGAATAATAAACCAAAAAATTTTAGTTGAGACAAAAATTTAATTATAATGGTTTCAAGACTGCCCCTCCCACATTACACGAAGCACTGTCCCTGCTCTCCACTTTAGATGGATTAGCATGTACAGACAAAGAGACAGACAGTAACAGCAGCAGGTGAAATTAGTGAAGAAAAATTAAGAATCTCAACTGTTTGCGCTACAGTGCATGGTGCAAGAATCTTATAAGACTACTAAACTGTCAGGTATCTGAGACTTGAACAAGAGGGATCTTAATTCTATAGGAAAAGTAGATAATTTCGATGGTCGCCCTTCCATGCAGATGTACAATGTTCATGTCAACAAAAGCCATATGTTTTTCATAGTAAACAAAAGCATATGTCAGTATTATTTATGTTTCTCAATGTTAGCAGTTAGATTGTTAAGATGTGGGCCCTAGAGAGGTTAGATAGTTAGTAATCTGTTAAGGAGTCAATTGAGCTGTTGTAGCTAATCTGGCGTGTATAAATATCAAAGTTTCTCAATGTTTTTGTATCTTAACATGTATTGTACGATCTCTCTACTCTTAGGTCATGTGTTAGCATGTTTCTTTTGTCATGTATAATATCATGTTTCTATTTTTCGTATGCAAATTATGTCGTAAGCTATGTGCTAGGTATTAATTTCTCTATTAGTATGTTGTTCTGATTTGTGAAATTGAAATTATAATATATTTATGTCTTGTATATGTTACACTGTGCTTTATTTTTAATACGCATGTCTTCTTGAAATATGTGTTTTTGTTCCCACATGTTTTTATTCATGTCTCATTATTATTATGATATGTCATGTTCGTGTTGTTTATCATGTTTATTTACTTTTGTGTCGCCCGTTTTTTTAATATTTATTTTATCCTTTACTATGTCAATGCGAATGTATGTTTTCAAGTTATTTTTCTAAGGTTGCATAATGGAATATAAATTGTCAATGCGGTGCCCTTTTATCCGAGCGTAAACGGGGCCAGTATCAGGCGTAGTGATAGTGGTTGGGCGTTTACTCTCGGATAAAGGGGCCTTTAAAATCTACTCGCACTTATAATCAAATTTTAAATTGATCATCACTTTAATCCGAAAAATCTAATATTAATAAAGCGGTAATTATTAAAGTACCAATTTTGGACGGTGTGAGGTGCTAATCCTTCCTGATTCGTACTCAACTCCCGAACCCAATGATTTTCAAATCTCTGGTTTTATGGTGCTCGGCCTACCTAAGTGGCCAGTGGCGACTCCCTTTCTTTAAATAAAAGACGATATTTTTAAAACCCCACAGAATAAATATTTTAATACCCGAAAAATCACAAATACTTCAAAAAAAATTTTTTTTTGATTTTTTACGTCGCTACAATTTTCTGTTATCCAATCTCTTATTCAGTCTATCTTTACTTTTCTTAACCCTATTTCCTAACATGGTATCATTCGCTGGTGAAGTTCCGATCATCCGCTGTGTAGTTCCTTGTTGATTTGTGCCTGTGCGTCGCTGTTCGTAGCAATTTCGTTCTCCTCTGAAGATTGTCTTCCTCCTGAAAATGGTGAATTCGACCAATTCTTCCTCGCCATCTGGAAGTGAGGTCGTCGATGGTTCGCTCTTGAAGGTTAGTAAAGCTTTCACTAACAAGCGTATCAATATTGTCCTGGATAAAACGAATTTCCTTCTATGGAAGCAGCAAATTCTCTTAGTTGTCCGCAGTCATCATTTGGAGAAACTTCTCACCAGAGCTCTTAAGGCTTTGCCGGCTACGGTTGTGAATTCTGATGGTCGCACAGTTGAGAATGAGGATTATGAGCTCTTTGTTGCTCAGGACAGTGCCCTAGCCTCCTGATTTCTGTCGATGATCAACTTGAACCTGTTATCTCAGTTCGTTGGAGCTAAAACGGCCGCCGAGATTTGGTCAACAGTTCTTTGATTCTTCTCTAGCAGATCCGCTACCACGGTTATGAGCTTACATTACAAGTTGCGATCTCTCAAGAAGGGCGATCTGAGCATGCGAGCATATATCTCCCAGATTAAAGAAGTGAGTGATGCGTTGGTGTCATGTGGCAACCCAATCTCAGATCTGGAGAAAATAGCCACTATCCTTAATGGCCTGCCAGTAGAATATCAGTCGTTTATTATCGTAATCATTGCCAGTCGTGAGCCGTTCACCTTGGATGCTGCGATCTCGATTCTTTTTGATGTTACACAACAGAATAGTTTTAATCAATTGACTGATTTCTCTTCTAGTGTTAATGTGGCTCAGGTTTCTGATTTGCCTCGTAACGTGACTGGTGAACGTAATCCCAATATGAACAGACCATATCGTCCTCCATCTAATCAAAGAGGCAGAAGCAACCAAAGAATGAGGCCTCAATGCTAACTCTGTGGAAAGCTTGGGCACCTAGCAGATCGTTGTTGGCATCGATATGATGAGTATTTTCCAATTGCTTTAGTTCAAAACACTGATCAAATTAGGAATGAGGCCAACACTGCTACTGTTTCTACTTTTGAGTCTAAGTCTCCAGGGTGTGCTTGTCACTGTGCATGTGCTAGTAGCTCTTCAGGATCCAGTCTTCGAACCCTGGTGTGGCTACTCAAGCTCATTTTGCGAGTGCTAGTAGGGGTCAATGGTTTGTAGATTCGGGGGCTACACACCATGTCTCTCCTGACTCCTCCAACGTTCAAGGCAATTCAGACTACTCTGGCCCTGGTAAGCTCGTGATTGGTAATGGTATGCGCCTAAACATATCTAAAGTTGGACAATCTTCTTTAGTAGCCTCCTCTCGTGCCTTGCTTTTAAATGATGTTTTACATGTTCCTAATGTGACAAAAAAATCTGGTCTCAGTCTCAAAACTTGTTAGAGACAACAATATATTTCTTGAATTTCATGCTCAAAGCTGTGTTGTTCCTGATGAAGAATCTGGTGCTGTCTTGTTGCAAGGTGATGAAGTAGATGGCTTATATAGGTTTCATACTTCCTTTGAGTTTTCTAGGCACAACAATAACTGTAACATAGTTGAGTTACACACTACTCATAAGGCTCAGTCTAGTGATTTTTATAGACTATGGCATCGTAGACTTGGGCACCCTGCTTTTGCTTCTTTGTTAGCTGTTTGCAAACTTTGTAATGTCTCTATTCCTTCTAATATAAATAAAAATGTTAAAGTTTGTGTTGCATGTAAACTTGGGAAAAGCCATAAACTCTCCTTTTCGAGTTCTACTTCTGTATACACTGAGCCATTTCAGTTAGTGTTTACAGACTTATGGGGGCCTGCTCATATTGCATCTAAAAGGTTCATGTATTATATGTCTTTTGTGGATGCCTGTACTAGACACTGCTGGGTGTACTTACTAAAGACCAAGTCTCAGGCTGTCCTTGCTTTCCAGTCTTTTATTCAATTGGTCAAGACTCAGTTTAATGGCACTCTTAAGGATCTTCAAAGTGACTGGGGGTGAGTTTAGAAGTCTTACTCCTCTGTTGAAACAGGCTGGGATAGTTCATAGAGTGACTTGTTCTCACTCCTCACAGCAAAATAGAGTTATAAAACGCAACCACAAACATGTCATTGAGTTAGCCTTGACTCTTTTAACTCAAGCCTTTCTTCCAATTTCTTATTGATCTTATACCATGACAACTGTTGTGTATCTAATTAACAGGTTGCCTACTCTAATACTTCAAGGAGTCTCATCCTATAAAAAATTATTTGGCAAAACACCTAAGTATGACTTCATGAAGGTGTTTGGGTGCAGATGCTTTCCTCACTTGAGGTCCTTTAACACTCTCAAGCTTGATTACAGTTCTCAACCATCAGTTTTTCTTGGATATAGTCCTAGTCACAAAGGCTATCAATGTCTTGCACCCAATGGTAAAGTATACATTTCAAGAAATGTGTTCTTTGATGAAAGTATATTCCCTTTTGCAGGCTTACAAAACATTAAGACATCAAGACCAACCGCTCAATTTCCTACTACTGGCGTGGGACCTGTACCAGTCATTCCTGGTGTGGAGCAGCTCTTGAAAATACAAGGATTCCCTGCACCTGGTGGGGGCCTTGCCTTAGATCTTGATAAAGCTGCAGAAAAGCCATTATGCACACTAAGATCACTCTCACCTACTGCTGTTGAAAACTCATCTCCACATGTTTATGCTGATGTCATTCCTCCAGTTCATGAGGCTGATGTTTCTGGCCCTACAAGTCCTGCACATGTCTTTCCACAAAGTCCTGCAGTTGTAGCAGCTGCTGCTGATGCTTTCAGCTACAAAAATGAAGTTGTTCCAAAAATGAGCAGTCCTTTACCTGTTGATGAGGAGCAGTCTATATTTCCTACTGGTCTTGATGAGGATGAAAGTGATGTTCAAACTGAACAGTTGACTAAAGTTGAGAGACAAGAGGCTGAACCTACTGAAGAACTAGTAGTGAATTGTCATCCAATGATGACTAGAAGCAAAATGGGCATTCACAAGCCTAAACTCTATCTGACTATGACTGAAGAAAGGTTGCCTGGATCTATTGAAAAGCCTTAAAGTGCCCAAAATAGAAGGATGTTGTGATGGCAGAGTATAAAGCACTTCTTAAGAATGGCACTTGGAAGGTAGTGAATTTACCTGAAGGAAAGACACCAGTTGGCTGTAAATGGTTGTTCAGGATAAAGAAGAATGCAAATGGAACACTGGCCAGGTATAAGGCAAGGTTGGTGGCAAAGGGGTTCTCTCAAATTCCTGGAAGAGATTTCACTGACACATTTTCTTCTATTGTAAAGTCAGCCACTATTAACACTGTGTTGTCACTGGCTGTAGCAAATCAATGGAGGTTTAGGCAAGTTGATGTCAATAATGCCTTCTTCAATGGGAATTTGAGTGAAGAAGTGTACATGAGTCAACCTCCTGGCTTTGAAGTCAAGTTAGCCCCTGAAAATCAACTGGTGTGCAGGCTTGTAAATCTCTATATGGGCTGCATTAGACACCCAGGAACCGATACTCTAAACTGAAGAATTTTTTAATTGAAGCTAATTTTAGAGCACCAAACGCAGACTCATCTCTGTTTATTCAAGACATTGATAGTGGTTATACATATATTTTAATATATGTAGATGACATCATTGTTACATGAACTTCTACAGCATACATAGAGAAAGTTGTAGAAGACTTGAGAAAAAATTTCTCTTAATGATGGGAGCTCAGCTTCTTCCTTGGCATTGAAGCAAAGAGATACGAGAACAATTTCTTCCTTAGTCAAAGAAAGTATGCTCAAGAGCTACTTGAAAGGAAAGAAATGAACAAGGCAACACCGACACCAATGATAGCCTCAGTTAAGCTGAGTCAAGATGCAGGTAGTCCAATTAAAAATGCTAGAGGCTACAGAAGTATTGTTGGAGCCCTTTTCTATCTGTGTCATACCAGGCCTGATATAGCCTATAGTGTAAACAAGGTAGCTCAGTACATGCACAAACCTTGTGAGCATCATTTTACTGCTGTAAAAAAGATACTGAGGTATCTAAATGGCACTCTACAATATGGTCTTGTGTTCAAACCATCAGAACAACATGCTAGCTTAGTAGCATTTGCTAATGTTGACTGGAAAAGTAGTCCTAACGGCAGAAGGTTCATTTCTGGAAGGTGTGTGTACCTTGGGAACAACCTCCTAACTTGGAGTTCTAAAAAGCAAAAGGTAGTTTCAAGGTCAACAATGAAAGGTGAATATAGAAGCATTGCTGACACTACTTTTAAAGTAACCTAGTTGAGAACCTTGCTTGATGATATAGGAGTAAAGCAAAAGGAAGTCCCTGTGATATGGAGTGATGGAGTGACACTACCAGTGCAGTGGCGATGAGCATGAACCCTGTTTTTCATGCGAAGTCAAAGCACATTGATCTTGATGTTCATTTCGTTCGAGAGAAGGTTGCAGACAAACATGTCCAAATCATTATATTCCAACTGCACATCAAGTAGCTGATAGATTTACTAAACCTCTCACCGGTTCATATTTCTCTTTGTTCCGACAGAAACTCAATGTAAATAGTGTTGATGAGTTTTCTCAAGGAGATGAAATAAGTAGAGAGAATGTTAGCAGTTAGACTGTTAAGATCTGGGCTCTAGAGAGGTTAGATAGTTAGTAATCTATTAAGGAGTCAGTTGGGCTGTTGTAGTTGAATAAATATAAACTTAGGCTAATAAAAAACTCAGATTATTTTGAGCTATTTATTTTTTGTTATCCAATCTTTAATTCAGTCAAATTTTACTTTTATTAAACATATTTCCTAACACTCAATTATTACTGCCTTTTACTTTTAGCTTGTCATGTTTGTCTCTCTGTTTTTTTTATTTTTATTTTTTTATATTTCAGCTTCAAAAGACCATGTAGGAACCATTACTTTAGCCAACAATTAACATATCAAAACACTTTGCCACGTTTGGATGCCTTAAAAATTGGTTGGAGGGGAAATTTAATTTAAAAAAAAAACAGAAGTAAAAGATAATGTCCATTTTTATCTCTTCCTCATCATACTGGTTCAGTTCTAAAGAGTATAAACTTATCCGATAATTAAGAAAATGGAATAAAACGTCCAAACCTTTATATTTGTTTAACAAGTATTTCTACCAATACTACTACCTTAGATACTTAATTTTTGTTATTGACATTTTATATATGTTTTGTGTAATAATATATCATAAACGCTGCAGAAGTGGAAGTAACCATGAAATATGGTAGAGTTCTTAGGATGTTTTGAAAATTTTGAATTGATATAAGTATTAAATTCGAAGGAGGTTAAGGTTCTCTTTTTCTTTCAGAAACGTCTCTTGATGTTATGCACTCATGTATCAATATTTTTTTTGATAATATGCATGTTCATTCTACAGTCTATGTTCGAGGTGCGATGTTACTCCTCTTAAAAATGTCATATTCAAAGTTTAAACTCGCGTTATCTCTTTATGAGTGCAATGTGTCTACTAATGCACCCAGCACTTGTTGGTTCATTATCAATATTTTTAATTCTATATTAATTACTATCTTTTATAACCGAAAATCCCTCACATCAATATTGTAACTCATTTTCTTCATTTTAATAAGTACTTTTTTAGTATATGATTTTGTAACTTCAGTTCTTAAATTCGTTCACAACTTGTAATGGGAGACCTTTGGGGCATTCTTTTGAGCATCTCGGATCTTAAAACTACACTTTTCTCTCTGCCCAGTGACCGATCCATGCTTATGCCGGATGGAGCTCTTGCCCTCCTTTCACCATATATATTTTTTTACCTTTCATTTTATTTTTAAAAAATAGATTGCTTATGAATTTACCTCTTACTTTTTAAAATTTATATTTTGCCAACCCCGGAGGCTGGTTCCGTCCCGGTCCCTACCCTTACCAAATATAAGGTATGCTCTGGTCTTCTTGCCTTGATTCAAATATAACGAATTAAGAAAGTGTTTTAAAATATAGTAAGATGTGTTGGTAGAAGGCATGGATTTACTACACGGATGGATACCAAATGTACGAATTTAGTTGGGTTTCGAGTGAAAGATCTAAGAAGGAAACAACTCTATACAGAAATGTGATGGAATAAAAGCAATTCTTGATATATAACAGTACAGTTGACATATATGTTCAATTTTCAATTCATTTACAAACTATAAACATCTGGTAACGGTTAAGGACAATTTGGTGCTAGCTAGAGCGGTGTGGAGAAAAAGTGAGTTCATATCTGGGCGGACTCATTTTCAGCCTGCATGGTGATGATGTCGGAGACGCGAGTTGCATGGAAATTGGCAATGAAAGCGGAAGCTCTCTTGTCGATACCAGGCTCGGCAACCACCATGAGAGTGTTGTCTTCCTCACTGGGATACACTTTTCTTGTGCCCCAAACATCTTCCTCCTGATCTTTACAAGACCGACCCTTCTTAGCTTTGAAGAAACTGAGGAAGGAGAAGGATTTCTTGTGTTTGTTTCCTGCCATAGCTAGAGATATGTTGAGTTTTCACCGCTGCAATCTGATACTCTCGGCGGATTTGAAGCCCCATTTTATAGGGGTAGGGGGTCCAGCCATGAGCCAACCATCTATCAGAGAAGGAATCGATAATGATAATTGAGGACAAGTGTATGGGTTGGGGAGGTGAAACTTCCCATCCCCATGTGCTGTGGTCCGTTTCTTGCTTGCTTTGATTGACAGGAGAAAAGCAATGGTTGTGAGGGAGTTTACTGCCTCATTTCTTGGGTCTTTGCCTGCATTATTTTTTATTCCTTAGGTGAGAATTACTTTGCATGCAGTATGCACCTTCCCTTGTCGATTGATACCCCATGTCGTTTGAACCCGACGAGCAGCTCTAGTGAAGGGTTTATCGTAAGAGACTTGGGTTCAAGCACTTGTGTTCGTCCTAGGAGACTCAGGTTCAAGGACCCGAGTATGTAAAGTGTGTGCCTTGTCAAAGAGTTAAGAAAAAACATGAACATATAATATCATGTAATCACATCAGTATATTAAAAAACTCCTTTGGAAGTAACTTTTTGTAGTTAACAAGTTCGTATTGATTAGTTTCAAATGAAGAACTCCTTTTAAATCGAATGTATAAAATGAGACGAGACACTTATGATAAATGTTTACCGACACTCCAAATGGACTTGGTAGGCTCTTGCACAACTATTAAACACCAAAACCATCCCATTCACACAGATTAAGAAATATATAAAGGAGGGATTTTAGGAATCAGTTCAACTTTCAGTTAAACATTGTATACAACATTGTATATAGTTAAGGAAATTTTGTTTACGTTCATGCCCAAAAAATCCATTCTTTTATTACTTACCTTATTTGACTGGCTTAATTTCCCCTCTCTCTCACTATGTGGTGTATACATATATACACCTCTACACATTATCCTAATTGATCAATTAACAAATTTTCTTTTCATTTTCTTAACCCCAGGAATTTCATCAAGCAGGTTGCTCCAATGGAATCTCGTGCAGAAATGGTAAATGTTTTCATCTCTCTCTTTTTAACTATATTTTCCATCACTTTGCCTTGAAACCAATTTATTTTCTTTTTTGTCTTGCAGTCTTTTGTTTTGAAATTGGATGTCAGTTGTGCAAAATGCAGAAGGAAGGTGATGGATGTGTTGCAAAATCTCCATGGTAATTCATTTCCCATTCTAAAATTGAATGTTGTGTTAGGAAAATAGTTTCCAAGAAAGTAATACTCCCCCCCCCCCTTTTGTTGGATTTAGGGGCGTATTCTTTCATTATTGATGCAGAGAAAGGGACACTGAAAGTTTCAGGAAACGTAAATCCATGTATAATTATGAACATCTTTAAAAAATATGGAAAACATGGAGAAATAACTTGTATTAAATTTGAAGGGGGAGTTAGGGAGCCAATGTATCATCCCCAACATTACTATTAAGGACGAAATGGGTTCAGTCCTTATGGATCGGTTCATCCATATCCACACATGGGAGGTCCAGACCCTTATTTTTTATGGTATGACGGACACCGTTATGCTTTTCCACCACTCCCGTCGTTATCGCCGCCACCTCCTCCCCAACCAATAGTTAACTATATATTTCCACCTACCCCCTGACGAGATGAATCCTAACGGGTGCAGCATAACGTGAATGATGTTGTATTGTGAAAAACACTGTTTTTACTCTCTCTTTATTAATTTTGCTAATAGATTTTATAGTTTACACCAATGAATGCGAATTTCTATTTAGTTTGGTTTTCAACTCAAATTTATGTCTGTTTTTATTGTTCCCTTGAATTTTTATGAAATGTTAATGTAAACAAATAATTCTAAAAATTGATATGTGTGGTCGAATGAAATATTTTTGAACAATTATAACAAAAAAGAGATTTAACAATTTGATCGAACAAAAACAATTTGCGTTCTCTGACATTAGAAATGACATATTATGTTTTATTCACAAACTGTAAACAACAGCCAGTAATTAAGGACAATAGAATTTGCTTGATTCGAGAAAATCAATGGTCGGGACTTCAGGACCCCATTTTCTTGGGTCTTTGCTTCTCTGTTTATTCCTCATTTGAGAACTTAATCATTGCAGTATTCGAACTTGACTAACGGTTCTAGTAAAAAAGATAGTGATTTTTATCTTAAAAATTTTGAATTTAAACATTTATTTGTACAAAATGCGTGTGTTGTTAGAAAATTAAGAAAAAAAAATTATTATATAATCACACTTGTATATTAAAAAAATCATTACGGTATTCGCCTTCTTTGTCGGATTCTTAGACCGTTTAGAGTCCAGTTTTCGTCCAAATCTAAAGGATCATCTAAAATATAAGAGAAAGAGAATTCGCCGGAAAAAATTGACACCTAATAAATAGATTTAAATAAAATTTAAGATACTTTTATTTGGGTTAGACTGGGCAACAATATTTAAGCTTGAGTTTGGCTCAAATTTATAAATATATATTAAATATGATAATTATATTTATTATATATTTTAATATAATAATTATATTCATAAAATTAATAAATCAATAAAGCTATTCATTTTAAAATCCAAACCCTAAGCATGTAAATCATTCTGTGCAAAAAAAGAAGAAGAATAAATCTTTGAAGAATAAACAAAAGCTTAGAGTAACCTAAGTAAGGGAGCCCCAAATCTTCAGCCAAAATCTTACTCTAAATTCTTTACAAACCTTTAATTAAAATAAAAAGATTAGAGATGGACCTCACTTCCGTAAATACTTTGAAAAATTAAAACAAAAAACAAAAACATACATTTAGATGCAGCAAAAGAGAGTTCGAGGAGAGGAAATCAGACATTATAATTACATTTTAGTTCTTTATATATAATGGTACAGATTACAATTATACAACTATCTATATTATTTTATATATAAAAAAAATCAATAAGTTGATGGGTCAAAATATGATTTCTTAAGTCTAAATTTTTTTTTGAATAGTTTAAAAGTGATTTCAATGTAGTATATATATTATTTTTCTTTAAGTCTGAAATTTATTAATTGAAAATATAAATGCTTTAAATTTTGAATTTAGCCTAAGATCTTTTCCACCAGTTAAAAATGATTATGACATTTTTTAAACAATTTCTATCCAAGGGAGAGGGAAGAGAAATTTTGATCTTACTGGGTCTTGAACCCACAACTTAAGGCTAAAGGCTTTAACCACCCACTTTAGAGTTGTTAACATCTTTTTTATATATTTAACTCATTAATTTTGAAATTTATAATACACGCATCGACGAATTTATATATGTAGAATATATATCATAACTCTTTTAATTTTATGCATCGGAGAGATTCGTGACATATAATATTAACAGTGATTATAACACAATAAATTACTCTTCTTTGTTTCTTCGTATTCTCTTAAGTCATGAATTATAAATTTATTAGGAGTATCCCTTTCTTCCCTTAGAGTTTCCCTCCCCTCTAAATAAATTTAGAATTAAATTTAAGATTTATAAAAAAAATAAGTTGCAAAATAGTTACACCAATTTTTGCCTCTCATCGAAAATAAATATTAACTAAACATACCATACTTATATAAATACACATAGTTACACCCCAAATGCAATTATTAGTTAAATTTAAATGTTGTTTTTTAGTATTTTGGTTTTCTTTCCTGTCTATTCTAATTTTAATTTGAACTCAACAAGTGTCCTAATAAAAAGCGAATGATGTTCATTCTAGGAAATACGTGTTCAAATTGCTTTGTCTACATAATATGTGCGCATTGTCAAAGGGTTAAAAATATCTATGAACACACACTACCTTGTAATCACCTTTAGACTATTCAAAGAAAATTAATTTGATTTAGTTTTGATTTTTTATTAACTTTTTATCATTTTATTTAATATATAATTTTAGGTTAAACTACATAATTACACTCCAAATACACATTATTTGTCATAAAAATATTCAGAGTAAAATACATAAATAATCTCTCGATTATAGAGTGATTTTGTTGAGTCTTTCGACTTAAAAAGTTACAAAATAATCACTTGCGTAAAAAAGTAATAAATTGGTCGGCT
Source organism: Hibiscus mutabilis (assembly GCA_019671005.1). Lineage (NCBI taxonomy): Eukaryota > Viridiplantae > Streptophyta > Magnoliopsida > Malvales > Malvaceae > Hibiscus > Hibiscus mutabilis. The sequence goes on along the minus strand of CM033715.1, from coordinate 79,009,769 downwards.
GCCGTTAAAAAAGTTAACGACCAATGACATGAGAATTAACAAAAATTGACATAATAACACATTTAGTCTTTTATATTTATGCATTCAATCAATTTAGTCTTGATTCAAAATTTCAATAAATTCAATTATCTTTACTTACTCGTTATATCAATTTAACCCATAATCCAAACCAAGTGACTAGTCTTATCCTGGCTGGCCCTTTTTCAACATTCGCAATGTTAACATATTTTATTCGATCATCCCCAACAGTAATCCATCAAATTAAAAAATTAGACCGTACACTCTAATCATAAATTCTAAATCTTAAAATTCTAAATTCTAAAAAATTAAATCATACACTTTAAACCCTAAACACTCAACACTAACTCTAAATCTAAACTTTAAATTTCATTTTTTAGTATTGAGACATATATAGAGACACCGAAAAGGAGCATTCGTGATTTAGTATAAGCATGCGCTATGACTTGGAATAGAAATCCTCTACTTTTTTTGGTGTCCTATGTATTCTAGCTCTCACATTAAAAATTAGGTTTAGAATTTATGACTTAAAATTTAAAATTTAAAGTTAAAATTTAAATTTTAAAATTTTTATTATTTGAACATAAAAAAAACACCGAAGAGAGACGAGAGTTTTTGTCCATGCCCGGACTCTTACCCCTCTCTAATCATCGAAAACAACTATTCATTGAGCATGCTTGTAATATTAGTATTATTTCTTTTAAAATTTAGAGTAAAGTACAGAAATCGTCACTGAACTTTATTAAAAAAGCAAAACGGTAATTAAACTTCCAAATATTACAAGATGACAACTAAAATTTATATTTTGTAATAAAATGATAATTCAGCCATTAAAGGCGGTTTATGGGATAACGTTGTAATTATAAAATTTTGGATAATTACACATTTTTTCTCTATATTTATAGTTTCAATCAATTTAGTCCTAATTAAAAAATAAATTTAATCTGTTTTCCTCCTTCATCTCTTCGTCTTCTAAAACTATCCCAAAGTTAAAACATGGTAGCACATGGATATAATTTTCAAGTTTTCATGCTCAGCAAATTCACGAGGCTTTGCTAATCTAGCCATGGATCCATCATCATCTACTACCTCACACGAAAATCATCTATACCCCTTTATGCAAGTTCTTTGTTTGCTTACCAGAAGATTTTGCCATTACGAAGCAGCTCCTGAAAACTGCAGTAAATATTGTTCGATTGGTTCAAATCCATGGAAACCTGAGGAAATTTCTTGTAAAATATATCGAAAGTCACTCTCGATTCCCATCATCTATATCCCCTATATGCAGGTTCTTTGTTTGCATACTCAAACCATGATTAGGATGAAATTCAATTGTACAAATTATTTTGTTTCATGTTTTGAGAGAACTTTAGTAGTTATAATTTTCATTTCAAGTTCCTTCATTTATCACCAATGCAACTATTCCAGTCCTTTTGCTGTTGACACCTCTCTAATGTTGGGAGATTTTCGAAATTTTGCTGAAATTAGAAATCATTAGGCTTTTTTATTCTAAATTTTCTTTTCTGTCAAAAATTGTATATTTGGTCAGTTAAAAGCCAGAAGTGAATGGTTTTGGCTGCAACAAATCAAGCCATCTCTTTTAGTTTCTGCTGTTATAACGGATTATATTTAAAGATATCGGATTGGCTTGAACTACTAAGTTTTCATTTTCCATATTTTATGCCGAGATTCAATTTTAACTTCAGTTATATGTACTATGCAGTCTTGTATTTTGAATTCGAAAGTTGAAAAGTAGATGCAGCCATCATTTTGAGAAGTTCCCTCTGTTGATGTTTTGCAAATTGCACCTAACCATATATGCTTAAGATTCCAACATAAAATGACAATTCTGTAAAAGTTTCTCCTCATTTCACCGACCTACTTTCTAATTGCTATTATTATTGACCCTGCATGATATTCCATCCTTGTGAAAAGGAAAGGTGTCGTGGATAAGGTAACCCTTTTTTGAAGCATATGATTTGGAGCTAAGCAGGTGCATAAATTGGATGGTTTTCAAGTGAGGTAGTAGATGATGATGGATCCATGGCTATATTTGCAAAGCTTCGTGAATTTGTTGATCGCATGAGAACTTCCATTTGCTAGCCTGTTTCAACTTTGGGATAGTTTGAGAAGACGAAGATGATGGAGGGGAATGGATTAAATTTATTGTTTTTTTAATTAGGACTAAATTAATTGAATTTATAAATATAAAGGATCAAATGTGTAATTATCAAAAATTTTATAATTATTAACAACCGCCGAATTACTATTTTGTTACAAAACATAAAGTTTAATTGTTATTTTTTAACATTTAAAAATTTAGTTATCGTTTTGTTCATTTTAATAACGTTTAGTGACCATTTATGTACTTTACCCTAAAAAATTATGAGTTGGATACTGTTCAAATCTTATACATGTAGTACACGACAGAATCACAACAGGAGCCAAGTTGTCTCTGCAAAACCTATCTCCAGGTTCTGTAGTGAAAAATGGTGTGAACTGGTATGCGGCCCCATGAGGACATCTCCTGGCCCTAACCTCTATCTATCTCATCACTCCAAAACAACCATTCATTGATTTGAGGTGAGATTTTGCAAGCCATACATTCGGCATCGGCACCACTTCATGCTATCTTAATATCCACATTCCACTCCCTTTATCCTGATCACTTCCATCCTTCAATCATCGCCATGAACGGTACTTCTGCCTCCGCCGCTGTTCCTCCTCAGCCCTTACTCCTCACTCCGCCCGAAGTCGTCTCCGAATTCTCCCACCACCACCCCTCCGTCGCACGCATCAACAATGGCGGCTTAGGCTGCTGTCCTTCTTCTCTTGTTTCTGACCAGCGTCAGATCCAGATGCAGTGGCTACGACAGCCCGACGAATTCTTTTTCAACCACCTCCAGCCCGGGATGCTCCGTTCCAGAAACGTCATCAAGGACCTTATCAACGCTGACCATGTTGACGAAGTTTCCATCGTCGACAACGCCTCCACCGCGGTCTCCATCGTGCTTCAGCATATGGCATGGGGATTCGCCGAGGGGAGGTTCCACCCCGGCAATGCCGCGGTCATGTTTAACTGCGCTTATGGATCGGTCAAGAAATCCGTCGAAGCTTATTTCGTACGTGCCGGCGGGTCCGTGATCGAGGTCCCTTTTCCTTTCCCTCTAAACTCCGATGATGAAATAGTGCAAGAGTTTAGGCAGGCATTAGAGAAAGCGAAACAAAACAACAGGAGGGTGAGATTAGCTATCCTCGACCATGTTACTTGCATGCCCTCTGTGGTCACTCCGGTTGAACAATTGGTTACCATTTGCCGGGAGAACAGGCGTCGACCACATCTTCATCGGCGGGGCACATGGAATCGGGTGCGTCGACGTCGATATGAAACAAATCGGAGCCGACTATTACACCAGTAACTTGCATAAATGGATGTTCTGCCCACCTTCCGTCGCCTTCTTGTACTGTCGAAGGTCTAGCGAAAGCTCTAGCTTGCACCATCTCGTTGTTACCCACGGGTACGGGAATGGGTTGGCTAGAGAAAGTATATTGGATCGGGACTAGGGATTATAGTCCACAGTTGGTTGTCCCCAAGATTTTGGAATTCGTCAACCGGTTCGAAGGCGGCATCGATGGAATCAAGAGACAGAACCACGATGCCGTCATCGAGATGGGGGACATGTTGGCGAAAGCATGGGGGACTCATCTAGGCTGCCCTCCCCACATGTGCTCAAGCATGGTTCTGGTGGGTTTGCCTGCTTGTTTGGGAGTTTTAAGTGATGAACACACTTTGAAGTTACGAACATGCTTGAGGGACAAATTTGGTGTCGAAGTTTCGATATATTATCGGCCACCAAAGGACGGGGAGGTCGACCCACTTACAGGGTACACTCGAATATCCTATCAAGCTTACAACAAGGTTGACGATTATCACAAGTTTAGAGACGCAATTAATCAACTCGTACATGATGCATTCACATGTGCATCTCTTCCCAATTCATACGGTTGATGTGTTCGGCTCTAGTTTTATCATTTTATGTGGTGTGCTGTGCAGCTGGGCAATGGTTGAGTGGTAATGGTGGGTTGGTTTGAATAAGAAGCTGGGTCATGGTCCGTGAACATGGCCTGTAATGAATTACCTATTATTAATTTGTTGCTCAGATAGTATTTCGTTTGTTTGATTTATCGAAATTGGCTAAGGAGAATAGTGGGTGTGTTGGTTGTGGGCTCTTAGACAATATATGTATAATAAATGGTGTTGAATGAGTAAATTTTAGTAATACCATATACGAGTGTTCAAAAATATCTGATCCGATTATTCGTTGATCTGATCCGTAAATTTAAGTATCTGATCTAATTTTTATTTTTGGGTCGGATATTCGATCCGATTTTAAAATTTTTCAATCGAATATGGATCATAATATTTCAAATTTCGGATTATCTGAAAATACAAAAATTAAAAATTTCATTAATATAAATATTGTTGTATTTAACAATTTGATGCATGTTATATCCGAAAATTAAAAAAAAAAATCAAAATTCTCATATATGTGAATCTTGTTATATTTAGCAATTTGTTGTTTGTTATATTCGAAATTCTAAAATTTTCATAATATGACCTTCAAATTCGAAAAAATAGTTAAATCAATTATATTTCCGGATAATCGGATATCCGAATATTCGATATACGAATATCCGAACATTTGATTTTTTTATATCGAATACGGATCACTATATCGTCGATCCGAAAAACTGAATATCCGAAAATTTAGATCAAATTTGATCCGATATCCGACAATGAACACCCCTAATACCATAGCCTATGTATGTGCTCTTCTTATTATATGTTAAATTTAGTTCACACAATTTTAGTCAAAGAGTAAGCACACTTGGTCGGTTGGTCAAGCTCGTCTTTTTTCCTCGTATTTTCTTAAGTTATGGGTTCTATACTCATAAGAGCACTCTCTTCCTTTCCTTAAAGTCATAGTTAACAAAATAACATATTTACATCTATGTAAATGTCTTAATTTTCCTTAGACTTAATTATAGCGGTGTAAATTAATCGAGTTAAATTAGTCAGGCTATATGCTCTTAGTAGTCATCTATGACCATAACATATCGGATGTGATTAGATGTGGGATGTTTGGATTCCTTTTGTTTAATATTATTATGCACAATGTTATTTTGAAATTAAAAAAAAATCTTGTAAAGAATTTTGGCTAATTCAATTTGGCTACTCGTGAATTAACCGAATACACGTCTCTATCGATTCATAACAATTTGTTCGATATTCCATTAAATGCCACCAGTCAAACTAATAATATTATATTTAATCAATCAATTTGATTTGATCAGGGACAAACCAACAACATGGCTTGAGATTATACCCCAACTTTTTTATATATACTAGAAAGGATAATAAAATTTTACTTATTTAACTGTACAATTTTTAATTTATTTGAACTTTAGTCCTATTTTTATATTAATTGTAATTTGCCTTTAATTTTAATTTTTATCTCCGACACTTAGACTACGTTCATAAATGCTTTTCTAACGGGCGTTGAGTATTTTAATTTGATATGAACGAGCGTTTTCTCGCCTAATTTAGCGTCTAAACAGACGTTATTCTACAACTAATTTGCCCGGCTTCTCTAAAAATGATTGTTTGATAGAAAATTTACGTTTAACATTCGAGTACCTGATGGCTGAGTGATCAGGGTGCGGTTAAAAATCTACTTGATAGGCTGAGTAAGCTCGAGTAGCCTAATGGTTGAGTGACCTCGAGTAAAGACTACTTGTGGCTAATGTGATCCAAGTACATCTAAGGCATATCCGTAGCTAAGGTGATTCGGATATGGTCCCTTTATCCTGACGACTGTGTAAGCACAGTTAATCCGACGGTTGTATGAGCACAGGTATGGTAGGGCTTTGTTTGTCACTATGTAGAGGTGTATGGATTTAAATTATGTATGTTGTTATGGATGCTATAGATGATAACTTTGTGGTTGTTTTAACTCGATATGCTGAGTGATCTCGGGTATGACGAAGCAATGTGGAACATGTAAGACTTCATATAGATTTAATGATACCTTAAGATAGGTGGTCTAAAAACTCCAGTTTGTGTATGCTAGATGATAGCTTATAAATAGTAAAATCTTATCTATGTTTTTTAGAGTATATTTATCTCGCATGCTTGTTTTATGATAATAAAAAGTTGTGGTAGAGTAGAAATATACCACTGAGCTTTATATACCCAGCGTTTGGAATCACTGTTTTCATTCGCAGGTTAGTAGGTGGCTCGTGATCGAGGAACACATCAAGGAAGCGTCTCCCAACACAGTCACGTTTTCAGAGTACAATACTTGTTATTTAGTTTGGGCTAATGTATTCATAAGACGTTACAAATGTTGAGTCTGTAAACCATATTTGAATTATTATTTTGATATAGGGTGTTTTAAACTAGGGGCTCCTATTTTGTAAAATAATTTATATTATTATTTAAGTAAATAAAATTATAGATTGTTTAAGTAATTTAAATGTTAGCTAAACTTATGGTTTTCAAATAAAAAAAATTTGGTTAAATTTTAGGTTACTTGAATATAACACTTCGGATCGAAATTAGGATCGACATCCACAAATTTCACATGATAAATTTTCATTAAATAAATAATTTAAACATGCTAAAAAGCAATTTCTGCCAACCGTCAAATAATATTAAAAGTTGGCAGCCAGCAAACAAGGTTGCGTGCAAGAACAAAACACCAAAATCCAATTTAATTAAGCAATTGAATTTTGGCGGCAAACTACGCTGCATGGAAGGCTAAAGAATCGTCAAAATTCAATTGAATTAAAGCAACATAAACGCCAAATTCAATATGAATTAAAAGCCTATTAAGCCAATATCAACGCACGTGGCCAACGCTCCAGTTAATAGCTAATTAATCTCGGCAATTAACATCTTAAGCATTGTCAACAGGCCCCGTCCTTCACCTCTATCTCATCACTCCAAAACAACCATTCATAGATTTTAGGTGAGATTTTGCAAGCCATACATTCCGCGGAACAAAAATCATCTGTTCTAAATACGTTCCTTTTTATGTTTTATATTAAAAAGTATTTAAAATTTTAATTTTTATACTTTAAAAAATATATAAAGTTAAAAATAGCTCATAATATTTGACTTTTTGATCATTTTAACCTTATTTTTTTGTGTAAATAACTTTCTAACGTTTCATTTTCGTTCAAAATTCACCTTCGTTTGATGGAAATCGTCGGTCAACGCTCTTCGCTGACGTGACATGTTTATATGGCATGATTTACTGATGTGGCATAACTAATTTTTTTAAAAAATAATAACGTTTTAATATTTATTTTATATTATTTTTTAACCAATCAAATGATGACACATGACATCATCCGATTGATTCAAAGGCTTAAAAAAAAATAAAAATTCAACTTTGAAAGTGATAAGAATTAAACCCATACCTAATGGATGAAAAGTATAACGCCTAACAACTAAAATAACCCAATTTTTTGTTCATTCTTTACCGAATATTATATTTATAACATTTATTACTATCCATCCCTAATACTTTCCCTCCTCTGTCGATTCCCCACAAATCATTCTTCCCAGTTTCTTCGCTCAAACTCCATTCTTTTACAATCCCTGGAGTAATTCTGGGTATGTGCGAGATGTGCGAGCACACATGCCTCCGAAAAAAGAAGATTTTGAAATATATTATTATACATATGATTATTTTTTTAAAAAAATTACCAGTAAATTTTGATTTAAAAAATAGGTATTTTAAGAAATTAATAAGACGTGTAAAATGTGTGTCAGTATATATGGTGACAATTGAAAGATTAATAAGATGGTTCCCTTAATTTCTCATTTTTTAAAAGCTTGTTTGTGTGCATGAGTGTGCGTGCAATTTTACTTAAAATACACTTTATATTTTCGGTTTGTAATTTCATATTTTTTTATTGGTAGTGAATTTTTTTCAAATAAGATGACATTATTTGATGACTTCTTGTTTCACTATGATAAATTACATTTATTGGATGGCGTTAAACTCAAGTCTTATTGCAATAATTTTGAAAATACTCTTAGAAAATATGTATTATCTGATGTTGATGTAAATAAGTTGTTTGTTGAGTTGGAATTACTTAGAGAAATTTTATTCAAGGAAAAAAATAAGAGCAATGAATTTATTAAAGTTTTTAAAACGCTTTAATTGCTTCCCAAATGCAATAATTGCATATAGAATTTTATTAACTAATACTTGCTTATGCGGAATAAATATTTTCAAAATTAAAGTTTGTGAAAATATGCAAGAATAACATTACTTTTTAAGTAAAAATGTTAGACTTTTAAATGTTTGTAAGTCATTTTTATATTGCTTAAGAGTATAATTTAATATTTTTTATTAATGAAACTTTATTTGATAAAAAAATTATTATAAATTAAGGGTTCAATTTTATTAAATTGTACATGATCCTTAAATCTTTAAACCACCCTGGTCAATTCATATTAGTTTCCGGAGAATTTACTGGAGGCAAGTTGAGTTCAACAACATTAAAGAAGCTTGAAGCTGAGAATGACCAAAAATCAACAGTTTGCCCCAAACTTGATTGTGACAGTGTCTTTTAGTTGATTTTATATTCTTTATTTCTTTATACAGCTTCACAAGAAGGAGACGTGTGAAGCTGTTACAATCATTGAAACCCCTCCTATGATGATTGTTGGGGTTGTTGGATATGTGTAGACACCACGCGGTCTTCGCTCATTGAACACCGTCTGGGCTCAGCATCTGAGTGAGGAAATCAAACGTCGGTTCTACAAGCACTGGTGTAAGTCCAAGAAGAAGGCTTTTGTCAAGTACTCAAAGCAGTATGAAAGTGAGGAAGGGAAGAAGAGCATCCAGGCTCAGTTGGAAAAGATGAAATATACAATTGTTATAAGTTTGGGAAAGAACGGAGTTTGAGCGAAGGAATTGAGAAGAATGATTTGCGGGGAATCGACAGTTAAAAGGAAAATATTAGGGGTAGATAGTAACAAATGTTATAAAATAATACTTGGTAAAGATAGAATAAAAAATTGTGTTAGCCTAGTGGTTAGGCATTAAGCTCTCCATCCGTTAGGTTTAGGTTTGATTCCCAACACCTTCAAAGCTGATTTTTTTTTAAGTTTTTGAACCAATTTGATAATGTCACGTGTCATTATTTGATTGGTTAAAAAATAATATTAAAAATTATTATTATTTTTTAAAATGTATAGACATGCTACGTCAGCGAAAGACGTTGATCGTTAGTTGAATGACGGTTTTCATTTAACGAGGATAAATTCTGAACGAAAATAAAACGTTAAAAAATTGTTTACACAAAAAAATAAACTAAAATGACTAAAAGGTCAAACGTTAAAAGCTACTTTTAACTTTATGCATTTAAGAAAATATATCATACTCTAATATCTCTATACTCTAACTCTAACACAACTTTATATCTTAAACTTTAAGTTTAATTTTAAATAAGCGGGCATAAAAGAGGTCATATAAAGGGAAGACAATTTCCATCCCATTCGGCACCCCTTTATCCTGACTTCTATCCTTCAATCATCGCCATGAACGGTACTTCTGCCTCCGCCGTTGTTCCTCCTCAGCCCTTACTCCTCACTCCGCCCGAAGTCGTCTCCGAATTCTCCCACCACCACCCCTCCGTCGCACGCATCAACAATGGCGGCTTAGGCTGCTGTCCTTCTCTTGTTTCTGCCCAGCGTCAGATCCAGATGCAGTGGCTACGACAGCCCGACGAATTCTTTTTCAACCACCTCCAGCCCGGGATGCTCCGTTCCAGAAACGTCATCAAGGACCTTATCAACGCTGACCATGTTGACGAAGTTTCCATCGTCGACAACGCATCCACCGCGGTCTCCATCGTGCTTCAGTATATGGCATGGGGATTCGCCGAGGGGAGGTTCCACCCCGGCGATGCCGCGGTCATGTTTAACTGCGCTTATGGATCGGTCAAGAAATCCGTCGAAGCTTATTTCGTACGTGCCGGCGGGTCCGTGATCGAGGTCCCTTTGCCTTTCCCTCTAAACTCCGATGATGAAATAGTGCAAGAGTTTAGGCAGGCAATAGAGAAAGCGAAACAAAACAACAGGAGGGTGAGATTAGCTATACCATGTTACTTGCATGCCCTCTGTGGTCATTCCGGTTAAACAATTGGTTACCATTTGCCGGGAGGCAGGCGTCGACCACATCTTCATCGACGGGGCACATGGAATCGGGTGCGTCGACGTCGATATGAAACAAATCGGAGCCGACTATTACACCAGTAACTTGCATAAATGGATGTTCTGCCTACCTTCCGCCGCCTTCTTGTACTGTCGAAGGTCTAGCGAAAGCTCTAGCTTGCACCATCTCGTTGTTACCCACGGGTACGGGAATGGGTTGGCTAGAGAAAGTACTTGGATCGGGACTAGGGATTATAGTCACAGTTGGTTGTCCCCAAGGTTTTGGAATTCGTCAACCGGTTCGAAGGCGGCATCGATGGAATCAAGAGACAGAACCACGATGCCGTCGTCGAGATGGGGGACATGTTGGCGAAAGCATGGGGGACTCATCTAGGCTGCCCTCCCCACATGTGCTCAAGCATGGTTATGGTGGGTTTGCCTGCTTGTTTGGGAGTTTTAAGTGATGAACACACTTTGAAGTTACGAACATACTTGAGGGACAAATTTGGTGTCGAAGTTTCGATATATTATCCGCCACCAAAGGACGGGGAGGTCGATCCACTTACAGGGTACACTCGAATATCCTATCAAGTTTACAACAAGGTTGACGATTATCACAAGTTTAGAGACGCGATTAATCAACTCGTATGCGATGCATTCACATGTGCATCTCTTCCCAATTCATATGGTAGATGTGTATGGTTCTAGTTTTGTGCGGTGTGCAGGTGCAGCTGGGCAATAACTGGTAGTTTGATTTAAATAAGAAGCTGAGTCATGGTCCGTGAACATGGCTTGTAATGGATCACATATTTGTAATTTCTTATGGGTTTTTTAATAATGTTCCATGATATATGTACGGATGGCCAATAGACCTATACCCGATGTGTTCCGACCCGACCCGATCTTATATGGTCGAGTTTTTAAAAGAAAATTTTGGGTTCGGGTTGTGATCGGGTCTAATTTTTTGAGGATAAGGTCGGGTTCGGGTTTAAGGTAAAAAATACCTTATCCAACCCGAAATAATAGTTTAATTTTATTCTAAATATTTAGGTATAATTGCTACAATGCTCCTCTCTTTATATAGATATCTCAATTATCTCTTTATTTTGTCTAATAAAAATGAAAAAATTATTATAATGCTCCCTTTTTATTTGTATTTTATCAATTAGCTCTCTATTCTATCGAATAATAATGAAAAATAATAATTTTTGTTTATGTTGGATCGGGTCGGGTTAGATTCAAATTTTTACTTTAATATTTGGGTTCCAATTCAGATCGAATAAAACATCATGAGATATCAGGCGGGGTCAAATTTAGATAGAGATGTTAAATTTTTGGGTCAGGTACATATTAGCCAAAAATCTGACCCGCCAGTAAATTTGTAGCTCATATAGTATTTGCTTTTGTTTGATTAATATATCGAAATTAAGTAAGGGTAAGAGAGACATGATGGTGGGTGTGTTGCTGTTGGGCTTTAAGACAACATATGTACAATAAACGGTATTAGAATGATTAAATTTTAATATTATAGTCTCGTTTGTGCTTTTTTTATTCTTATCAATGTAAAAATAATGACAATCGTAGAAAATTCATGTAAAATAAAAACATATTTTAAAACCAGTTCACATAATTTTAGTCGCTTTTTTTATTTCGATTTTTCATCTATTCATAACAATTTGTTCGATTTTCGATCAAATATCAACTATCAAACTATTAATTTTATATTTTTGAGCTGATCATGGACAAACTACCGTAGGGTTTGTGGGTTGTGCCTCCAATTTTTATACTAAAAAAATAGTGAAAATCTTATTTAAATCTTTAATTTCAATTTTTTATTAAATTTAACTCTTATTTTATACTTAACTTCAATCTTTATTTTCGACTCTGTCACTAGGCTTCATTTTTTGTTGCTTCAACAACCTAAACGGGCGTTGAGCCCCAAATTTTCTCGCCAAACAGGAGAAAGTTTAGCTCCCAACGGACGTTTGCTCAACAAATTTTCACCGCAAATGATCGTTTGCCCACAACTGAATTTTTTAGCTTCTCGTAACGGACGATCAGTCCCAACGAGCATTGTCCCACGACAACAAAAAAATAAAGGCTAAAATCTGATTTCGATAACATTACCAACAATACAAACATTAAAAAAGGGGTTCAATTCGTTACGTCTGCATGGTGTGTTGTGTTGATCAATCGATGTACAAATGGCCAAGAGGAGGCGAATTGGCTTTTAAAAATTGGAAGGATGGAATTGGTAAATAAAAAATGAAGACACAAGAGATGAGTGGTTCAAGCTTTGAACAAGCTCTATATCCACTACCTTAGCTCACACTAAGGATTTTGAACCAATTTCACTAGAAATAGGAGGAAACCTTACAATGTGAATAAGCTTTCTACCTAAAGCTTAATCAAGACTCACTATTTTACAAAGAAAGATGGCAAATAGAAATTAACCTCTCAAAGGTAGATATTTTGCCCCAATTACAAGTTCACTCAACCCAACTTGAAAGAAAATAGATACAATAGATTTACACAAGTGGGTACAATGGTTTGACTCTATAAGCTCAAAGAGATTGGATTTGTGCTTGGATATTGTAAAATCTTTTCAATAGTTGTTGTTGATGCTTTGGAGGTTTGCTTTTATATCTCCTCATTGTTTTTTAGCCGTTTGGGTGGTTGAAGTCATCAATGGAGCCGTTGAGCTATATTTTTTCCACAATAGATGTTGTTTGGTAAGCAGCCGTATCGATACACAAAGGGCCATGTCGGTACCTGTCAAAAGAAGAAAGGGTCGTTGTCTCTATAAAAATAGAGGTGTATCGATATGCGTAGAGGCGTATCAAAACGACCTTAGTGTAAAATGGGGACCGTATCGAAACGGCAGGGTCGTATCGGTACGAGTTTTGCTCACTGGAATCTGAGAAGAAAGTTGAGCAAAAAAGGTATCGGTATACCTTCAGGGTGTATCGATACGAGTCAACTAACTTTTAAAGCACACTGATTCCAATAATTAACATTCAACGTCTATATCATTTATTATAAGGATTTTGAAAAATCTGAGCAAAGTGTATCGATACGGTGAAGGCCGTATCGGTACACTAAGCCATAAAACTAAACCTAGATGAATCTCGTATCGAAACGGTCATGGGCGTATCGATACGCTAAGACTTAAATACAAACCCAGATAAAGGGTCGTATCAAAACGAACTAAGTCGTATCGAAATGGTCTGCTTAATAAAAATTGCAGTAACAAAAATCCGTATCGAAACGCCTAAGGCGTATCGATACGCTTGGGTTGATTTGTATATATTTGCTTTGAAACACTTAGAAAATATTTTGGGTTTAGGTTTTGGACTTAGAAAGATTTTCTTGTCAGTTTGTGAGACTTTTAGATACTTAAAAATGTATTTGCTTTTACAATTTAGTCCCTTAAATAATTTGTTATATCAAAATCGAAATAGGTTTTACAATCTCTCACTTTTTGATATAACAAAACCAAATTAAATTTTTAAGTATTTTTGAAAAGTACTCCCCCTTACTTTAAGTTTGAAAGGCTCTTAACTTTGAAAAACTTAAGAAAATTTTAGCTCGCATAATACTTCTCCCCCTTTTTATTAGATCAAAATCAAAAGGATATACATAAAGCAATATGTATAAACATTAAAGCATAGACAAATCAAGATAAAGCAACATAATTATCATTAAAAACTTAAAGGAAATCCAAAGCAACATAATTCAAATCCAAACTTAAACCTAAAAACAAAATCATAATGTAAAGCATAGGTTCATAATCCAAAAACATAGGTGCATAAAATAGAAAACCTAAGATAATATGATATGATATGAGATGCATAAACTAAGAATCGTCTCCATCGAATCCATCATCTTCATTGTTGGCTTAGTTAGCTTATAGATATTGAAGCTAAGCACTATGGAAAGCGGTGAGTGAAATATCCATCGAGCCTTGTTGAGTTTCAATGGAAGTGACACGGTTCTCAATGACACCAACTCTTTCCTCTAAGGATGTGAATCGAGTGTCAATGGCGGCAAAACCGGAAGTCATAGAGGTATTCAAAGAAGCAATACCGGTGTGCAAAGATGTGAATTGCTCGGTGAGGAAAGCCATAAGAGCCTCATTGTTGAGTTGAGCAACCAGAGCTTAAGGTGCCGCTTATTGAGCCGCTCAAGGAGGTTGAGCAATACATATCCAATCTCCATTAATATAATAAAATTTGGAGCGAATAAGAAATGTCTCGTCGATCGGATCGGTTAGGGGCTCAGCAAAGTCATGGGAGCAATCGATCTCCAAGGCATGGAAAAGATGACTCAAAGCCATCTCATTGGTGAAGGATGTGACTTGTGATGTGTGGTAATGTTGAACAAGATATACCATCTCGACAAACATAATTTGGCAACGATTTGGGCGCTTACCCTCACGAAAACATCGAGCCAAAAGTCATCAACTTGACGGATTATGGAGAACTTCCCACCGGATGGACGGAACCACCATGTGATCATGAGATGGAGGAAACGATCTTAGGCATCAAGGACGGTCACGGAACCACTAAGAACATGACCTAAGGAGTGTTCATCATCTATTCCCACATTCTCAAACCCAAAACCATTAGTTAAAACATCTTGATCAATCCTAAACTTATTTCCCATTAGGTAGAACTCAATAGCAATAACCTCGATTCTATCGGTATTGTGGATACACCAGGCATTAAAGTAGAAGATCAAAACAAGATTACGGTATAAAATCCCGAGTATACTTAAAAATTGCATAAATTTCCATTGTTGTAAAAGACCAAGGTAATTGAATTTAAAATGTTCGAAATCTAAAAAAAGGGATAGAGGTAACACGCTCACGACGAATAATATATCCTTGATATTGTTTATAGTGAGCTAAACTTCCAGGTGTTGTAAAACTTTTTTGAATGATATAAGTAAGGTTAGGTTTGGTAATACCCTCACTATTGAGATTATGAATTGAAGAGCTAGAGGCCAAATCCTTCCTTGATCTCTTTTTAGGACCCTTGATAATCCTGAAAATTAAATCAAACTGAAAATAATGTATGCATAAATCATCACATTCGATCCAATATATAATCAAATAATTCAAGGTATTGATAAAAATACTATATTTAAAGGTTTAAAAATATATACAATTAAAAAAATTTGGTAAAAGAAGATTTGAAAAACAGTTTAGAAAAATATATGGTATAATTTTATATTCAAATAAATATTCACTTTTGAAAAAGTTTTTACAAAAACTTTGAAACCCATGTTATATGTATACTAAAAACACAAATTTTGTTTAAAAATAGTATATAAATCAAAACGAAAAGAAAAAGAAAAAAAGAGTTTATACCTTGAGATTGAGATTTTGGACGAATGAAGAGACGATGATACACCAAATTGATGATAAAGCCTTAGCCTTGAATTGAAAACCAAAAACCCTCAAGAAATTTTAAGATTTGTGTGAGAAATCTAAGGGTTTTGAGAGGATTTTATAGGGTATTTTCGTATCTAAGGTTTGTGGAAAAAAAGTTTGAGTTTAAATTAAAGTTAAAGTTAAAGGCCATTTAATGAACATTTAAAGTATCCATCGGCTATCCATATCGATACGCCACGTGGTGTATCGAAATGATGTATCGAGACGGTATTTACATGTTTCGATACGTGAGACCGTATCGGTACAAGCTTAACTGTATCGAAGCTCTATTGATGAGACTGTATCGATACGAGATGAACCATATCGATACGCCTACGCTAGAAATGTCAATTTTGGCAGAAAGAATTTAAAAAATTTGATTGCAATCGAATCAAAAGCACGCGTATGACATATGATTAACATGTATGGACCAAACAGATGTATATTCCCCCTAGCAACAAGCATAGATGCATAAAGGAGAAAAATCACAAGAGCGTGGCAATCAGTCAAATTCAAGCCAATTTTTGCACTAAAAGGCTCTAAAGGGTCAAGATTGGCTAGTTAAACCTAACTCTCTCCTAAGAGACCAAAAACGTACTTTATCTAATGGTTTGGTAAAGATATCCACTAATTGGTTCAAGGTGTCTACATATTCTATAACAACATCATTTTTCAAAACATGATCTTTAATGAAATGATGTCTAATTTCTATGTGTTTGGTTTTAGAATGTTGGATGGGATTTTTGATGAGACAAATAACACTAGTATTGTCACACCTAATGGGTATAATACCTACAATAATTCCATAATCTAAAAGTTGTTGCTTCATCCAAAGGACTTGAGCACAACAACTTCCGGCCGATATGTATTCTACTTCGGTGGTAGATACACTATTTTGTTTCTTAGAGAACCAAGATATGAGCTTACTACCTAAGAATTGACAAGTACTAGAGGTACTTTTTCTATCTATCTTACAACCCTCATAATCTGCATCCGATAAAGCATGCAAATTAAAAGGGAAATCTCTAGGATACCAAAGCCCTAAACAAGGTGTATCTCTAAGGTATCTAAAGATTCTCTTAACGGCTATAAGGTGTGATTCTCTAGGACTAGCTTGAAATCTAGCACACAAGCAAACACTAAACATAGTGTCTACTTGCGATAAGATAAAGCAAAGATCCAATCATAGAGCGATAAAGCTTTAAATCAACACACTTACCTCATTCATCTTTATCAAGCTTTATGGAAGAGCTCATTGTTGTGGCTTGAGGTTTCACATTCTCCAAGCCAAACTTCTTGAGCATGTCCTTGATGTACTTAGCTTGATTGATGAAGATGCCATCCTTCATTTGCTTGATTTGGAGCCCCAAGAAGAATGAAAGCTCCTGTAACGCCCCGGTTTTGGGCCTAGCAGTTTTGAGGCTAGATTAGACAGTCCGGTGGATCAGGTTAAAGATTTGAGTCAGATTCAAGATCAGATATTTTTATACGAGATAAAAATATGGAAAATTGGTCTAAAATCTTTATTTAATATATAATGATTTTTGGTAAAGTCAATTTTGGAAAATATGGGTTGGAAATGTGACATTTCGAGCTAATGACTAAAATGTAATTTTTGAAAACTATTTTGGTGACTGTTTTGTAAAGAGTCAGAACTTTGAATTTTTAAGGATCTAATTTTGTTTTTAATCAGCTATTTCCCTTAATTAGGCTTATTTTACATGTGTTTTAATTAAAAGGGGATTAAAAGATTAAGTTAAAATATGGTCATTTTCTTAAATCACAATTTGACGTAACTTTCATTTCTCAAGATTTTCTCTCTATTTTCTCATCAGCCAAACTAGTTTTTCTCTTCTCAAATCTCCAGAGATTAATCCCTTTTCATTCCACTTTGGTTTCCAAATGTTTCCCTTGGATTTCCACAACTAGCTTCAATTGTTTTCTTGAAGATTTCAACCAAAATCTTGTCAATTAAGGGATAAGCAAGAGATTAGAGGTAACCTTCGTTCTTTTCCTCTAATCAAGGTTCTTTATTGAAATTCTTAAGTTCTTGACTCTTTAATTATATTTTCTAATAAGGTTTTATGATTTAATTGAAGAATATGATTAAATCAAGGTTTAATTGATGAATCTATGTGATTTTCGTAATGGATCTATTTTTTTGGGTTTATGATTGATTTCAATCATATTTTTGATGTTTAATAATGTAGAGATAAAGGTTTTAACATTGGAATCCTGAAACTATGTGAATCTCTAATTGGTTAGGTTGATAGAATTGTGTTTTTGAGGTGTTGTGGGTGATTAATGGTTGCTGGAGATATAAGGATGTTATGAGATTGTTTTTAGATGTTAATTGATGTTTGGAAGTGTTGGGTTTTGGCTGGGTTAAGTTTGGAAGTTAATCGATGTTGTTTTCAGTTGTTTCCTATAAGCGTTTGGTAGCTTTTAGCAAGGCAATGTTGAGGAATTACTTGATAGGGATTTTGACTGTATTATGATGCATTAATCCTCTATTGTGATGTGGTTAAAACAAGGGAGAACGTTTCGGGGGCTACCGTTAAAGCTTTGGAGGCTTCAGATGCTTGATTTCACGTCGGCCAATCAAGGTTTCGCGTGTCGGTGAATGAGAAAGTGAATTTCAGCTTTAAAATGTTTTAAATGTGGTTTGGGAACTTAGATTTGAGCTTGAAATGCTTGTCTAAGTTCGAAAGTAAGTATAACATTGTTTTCTCTCTCGGTCGTGCTATTATAAAATGGTTTTATGCACTTGGTTTTGATTACATGATACCTACTGTTAAAGCATGTTTTAAAGTGTGCGATATACTATTTTTAATCATAAGATGATGAAAGATGCACATGGTAAGTGATCATTGTAAGTATATGTTTTATACTTGTGTTTAAAGCATGGTTTGTTGCTTTGGAAAACGGTTTAATGATGATGCATATGAAAATAATGATATATATGGCTAAAATGAATTATATTGGCAAGTGATGTGGTTTAAAAGTGTTATCGGATATAGTTAGCCGGCTATAGGATTGAGTGCACTATAAAATAAGTCGTCGTGGATGCGGAGGGGTTTATATGGCATACCGTATACTCTATCCAAGTACCCTAACGATTGAGGGGTTTATGGGTACCGAAGACTCTCGTTAGTGGGGTTATACATTTACCGATGAGCGGTGTCAAGGGGTTAACATGGTGTACCAAAAACTCCCGTGTGTGAACCTTGTGTGTTTTGGTAAGAATGTATGAAGTGTTGGGAGAACACTTCTGAATCCATGTATTCGATGAACAATTTTTGGAAATGGAACTTGGTTAATGATCACTTGTAAGCCAATATAATTGATGATGTATCATGGAAATATTTATGTTGTATAATGTGAATTATACATGTTTACTCTTTAAGCTTTGCATATGGTAGTTATGCATGGGAAGGCTTAAATGGAGTGTTAGGAATGGGATTTGATGTTGGTACATGATACATGTTGCATATGGTTTAATATGCTGGATTTTGAAAGTGATAAGTGCATGGTTTTCAAGGCATGATGTTTCAAACGATGATTTGAAGTAATTGAAATGAGATTTCAATATGGATTTTAGAAATAGTTTTAATTGCATTGATGGTGTTTTGTTTTAGAGCACTCCTCACTAAGCCTTGTGTGCTTTCGCTCTCTTTGTCCATCAATGCAGAGAATTAGAGCTTGGAAGGCAGCAAGAAACAAGGGATCAAGAAAGACTTCTTTACTTAAACGTATGTTTTCGTATTAGACTATGAGTAATAAGGGCAATGGGGGTTCAGTTGTGGTTTTGGGAGATATGTGTAAACTCCCTATTTGAGCTTGTTTAAGTTGATGTTTTAGACTTGTAAATGACCTTTACGCGACTAACCGTATCGATACGGGTAAGCTAATTCAGGCTTGGCATATCAGTACGCGAGTCTCTATATCAGTACAGCTAAGCTGAAATAGGCTTAGCGTTTCGATACGTGGGCTTGCATATCGGTACAGGCTTAGGCCAAATGTGGTTTGCGTTTCGGTATGCAGGGACCTATTTTGGTACATGGTTTGAGGATTTGAAATCGAGAAAGCTTACTGGACAAACACGTATCGATACAGGCCCTAGTGTATCGATACGGCCATCGGTTAAGGTAGTTATTTTGGCATCTTTGGAAGTTCTATTTTCTTACGTTTTAGTCCCTAAATGTTGTAGATGCAATTAAATGAATTTGGTTGCGCGTTTTGAGTTGAGATTTGACTTAGAGGCATGAAACATGAATAGTTAAAGGTGGGTAACTTAAAATTGGCTGAAGTCCTTGTAGTTTGTAAAAATTACAAATTGGTCCCTAATATGTGTTCGTAATCAATTAGATGTCAAATCGATGCCCAATTGAGTTGAGGTTTCTTCCCCTACGAGTCTTAAACACATAGGATGTAAATCTGCATTTAGATAAGATAAGAAAAAAAGGGCCATTTATCGAGGTAAACCTTTACAAGTTTTTTCGGTAAACCTCGTGTAGCTCGTTCGATTCAGTCTTGCGACTAGGCCGGGTTGAAGGGGTTACAGCTCCCTCATCATGCTCATCTCAAATTCACCTTGCATCAACTTAGCAATATCTTGGCAAAGTAATTCATTAGTAGAACCGAAAATCATATCATCAACATAGATTTGGACTACTAAAATGTCTTTGCCTTTTCTTTTAATGAAGAGTGTAGTGTCCACCTTTCCTTTTTCAAAACTTTTTTCAACTAAAAAGCTAGATAATCTTTCATACCAAGCTCTAGGAGCTTGTTTCAAACCATATACAGCTTGTGAAAGTTTGAAAACATGGTTTGGGTATTTATGATCTTCAAAACAGGTGGTTGTTCTACATACACTTCTTTATTAATAAAACTATTTAAAAATTCACTTTTAACATCCATTTGAAAAAGCTTGAATTCATGATAACATGCAAATGCAAGAATCATCCTAATAGCTTACATCCTAGCTACGGATGCATAGGTTTCATCAAAATCTATTCCCTCTTCTTGAGTGTAACATTGAGCAACAAGTCTAGCCTTATTCCTTACTATGTTACCACTCTCATCTAGTTTGTTTCTAAAAACCCATTTAGTTCCTATTGTAGATTTATTACTAGGCCTACCAACTAATGTCCAAACTTGACTCCTCTCAAATTGATTTAGTTCTTCTTGGATGGCTAATATCCAATAGTCTTCTTTTAATGCTTCTTTGATATTCTTAGGCTCAATGCATGAAATAAATGCAACATTATTATCTAATCTAAGAGAGGATCTAGTGGTTACCCCTTTGGATGGATCACCCAAAATTTCACCACATTTGACATAGTTAAACTCCTTTGGGTAGTTGACTTCCTTTTCCTCAAGAGGCATGTCTTTCAATGCTTCTAAATGTGGATCTTGTGCTTCTTCTTCTTTGGTTGAAACCTCATATACCTTTGATGATTATTCACCATCATTGGCTTCAATGATTCCTACATCATCATCATCACAAGAATCCTTCCTCGGAAGGAGGTTATCATCGAAAACCACATGAATAGACTCTTCTACAACCAAAGTTCTTTTGTTAAATACTCGATAGGCTTTAGAGTTTAAAGAATACCCTAAGAAAATAACTTCATCACTTTTTGCATCAAATTTACCTAAATTATCTTTTCCATTATTATTTAAACTAAAACACTTGCATCCAAAATGATGAAAATAGATAATGTTAGGCTTCTTTGATTTTAAAATCTCATAAGGAGTTTTCTTTAAAATTGGTCTAATCATTAATTGGTTAATAATATAGCAAGTTGTGTTTGTGGCTTCCTCCCAAAAATACTTAGGTAAATTGTTTTCACAAAGCATGGTTCTAGCCATTTCTTCTAAAGTTCGATTTTTCCTCTCAACTACCCTATTTTTGTAGGAGTGCGAGGTGCGGAAAAATTATGGCTTATACCATTTGTGTTAGAAAAATCCTCAAATCCTAAATTTTGAAATTTGGTTCCATGGTCACTTATAATATGAGAAATTTGTTGACCAAGATCATTTTGAAAAATTGTTGAAAATGTGATGAACTTTTCTAAAGACTCATCTGTTGGGAAATGCTAGTACACCCTATGGCACAACGAAAAAATTATCCAGCGTAATCCACCAGTAATCCATGTACAAGAGACGAATTCAGGGTGAATAGGGATAAAACGTTACCTTAATAAATATGGAATTTGGAAATCTGTAGGGAATTCAGAATAACCAAATCAAATCTGAGTCATCACAATAGCGTTCCGACCTCTACGCAGTCCACCCGAATGAAATGAACAATATTTTCTCTTCTCTAACTGTTAGAGAGGTTTTTCTAAAACAACGGATAAATGGCTACTAGACCTTATGCCTTTATATAGCATTTAAAAACCTAATTCTAATTAAATTAAAATTTTTAAATATACAATATATTTAACCGAATATAATTAAATATGTAGAATCTGATTCTAATTTAATTAGGTTTATTTTATATATATATATATATATATATACTTTAATAATATTTGATAATTACAATAACTTATCAAAAATTAACATATATATATATAAACGAAATTATCCATAATTATAACAATTTCGGTTTCTCACTAATTACGTGTATAACAAGTTTGTACACATGCTATCTAATCGATATTTATTCGTTTCAATCATAGGGTGTGACCCTTGTAGGTTCATGTAACGTTAGCAGTAATATCCAGAACAATTCTAATATTACAAGCAATGAGTGGCATCTAGCAATACATCATTGCTACCTAAGTTACATGAAACCGTGGTTCGATTTAACCTTTTCCCGTGATTAACTTCTTTTTTGTATTTCATCCTTTTGTCCTCATAACTAGATCGGACACAAGTCATGAATTAGTCACACTTGTATAGTCCATCTAATGTTTCTTGATATCTTGAGTAGACTATTATAAACGAATAACTATGTTATCCCATATCAGTTTATTCGAGCATGACCATGCATTTTCTAGTCCCACTCAATCAAGCGGCCTATGATATTGCTCCTATTATGTAGGAGGGACAAATCCTATCTTGATCAACCATATTTTGCTGTATGGATTATGACATATCCAATATCAGTCTTTATAGTGTAGTCAGTTACGACACACGTTTAACCGTATCAAAATATGTCACTCACGATGTTGAAATAATGATAATATCAAGTCTGAGGTGATGCAATGTTGTGACTGTCACATAATAATTCAAGAAACATGCTCATAGCGGGTCAGTCCAGTATGTTGTTCCTTAACACATACTTATGTGTTGATTTTGACATCTCCATGTCAATGACAACACTTTGTCATCAATCAACTACATATTAGTCTTAATACATTATTGTTGTATATGCCCACAATAATTCTTGACTAAGGACATTCAAGAATAACTATATTATTCTAAGGACTTTATTATAATTCAGTTTATTTATAGATACACAGAATAAGACTGAACTAATAATAATAGCTTTATATTAATAAACAAGATAAAATAAGTATGTCTTTTACAATGATTGGTCTTTGGGCATACTCCAACATCATCCTTAGTACTTAAAAATAGAACCCAAGTGTATCTAGAGTAATCATCTACTAACACAAAAGCATATGATTTTCCACCCAAACTCATAGTCCTAATTGGGCCAAAAAGATCCATATAGAGCAATTGTAAAACTCTACAAGTTGAAACATCATTGCTAGGTTTAAAAGAAACTCTTTTATGTTTACCCTTAGCACAAGCATCACAAATTTTATCTAGAGAAAATTTTAGCTTAGGTAAACTTCTTACTAGATTTTGGGAAACCAATTTTTCTAAAACACTCATGCTAGCATGTCATAGTTTCCTATGCCATAACCATGAATCATGTTCATCCTTAGCTACAAAGCATGCATTAGAAATATGAATGTTATATAGATGCACCATGTATATATTACCTATGCGATGACCAGTGAGCATTATCTTATTTGTTTCAATGTTCAAAATTTTGCAATCATTAACATCAAAGAGAACATTAAAACCTTTATCACATAATTGAATAATGCTCAATAAATTATGTTTTGGACCGTTAACATAAAAAACATTGTCAATGAGTATGGAAGAGTGATTATCAATGGAACCAATTCTTTCAATGTGGCCTTTGGAGTTGTCACCAAATGTCACTACTCCTACACTTTTTGGCTTTAGCTCCAATAATCTACTCTTGTCACCGGTTATGTGTCTTGAGCATCCACTATCAAGGTACCATATGTTTTGACTTGATGCTTTGCCCTTGTAGCAATGTTCCCCATACAAAAAAAGATTAGGCTTTGATTTTTGGTACCCAAATCATTTTGGGTCCACGAGAGTTAGCTCCCAAAATCTTGGTTCCCTTGGGAATTCAAGAAGACATAGCAACAATATTATTAGAAGCAACTAGTTCCTTAGAAATATATATACTTCTAACCCTTTTACCTTTTGAGTGCCTTTGGAAACTTCTTTGTTTGTGGTTAGAAAAGTTTATTTTCACATAGTTGGTTTTAGAGGATTGTCTTTTTTCAAAAATAGTTGTACTAATTTTGCTCAAAGAAGCTTTGAGATCATTCACCTCCTTGTGCCGGTGATCATGAAACTCAGAAAGAAAGTTATTTAAATCAACATTTTCCCTTTCAAAATAGTTTAAACTATCTTGTAAACTTAAAACCTTCTTTTTTAAGTTCGGAGCTGGTTTTGGATAAAGAATCGTTTTGATTTTTCAAATCAGAAATAGTTTCTTGTTTTTCAAAATCGATTCTTTAAACTTCTCCACCAACTCATCGTAAACCTCTTGCAACTCATCATAAGCTTTTTGAAGCTTATCAAAAGTAAACTCAAAATTAGATGAGTTAGGGTTTACCTTAGGATCTTCCTCAAAGGCCATGAGGCAAAGGTTGGCAACTTCTTGCTCATCTTCAACGGATGATTCCTCATCACTCCAAGTAGAAATGTTGGCCTTGAGCTTCTTTTTCTTCTTCCCGAAGCTCTTTCTTTTGAGTTGGGGGCAATCGGTTCGAATGTGCCCCGGCTTCTTGCACTCATAACATATGAGTTGATCATTTTCTTCCTCCTTATTTTTGTCCTTGAAGTTTCATCTTCTATTAAACTTTCTACCTCTATTAGACTTCATGAACTAAGTGAACCTTTTGGCTAACATAGCCAGCTCCTCATCTTCCCATTCAATTGAATCGCTTTCTTCTTGTGAAGCTTTGAGAGCAATTCTGGTTTTCTTCTTCTCTACTTCATTCTTATCCATCTTCTTCTCTTTTTTCTCTTCTCTTCCTTGCTTTATGATCTCATGAGTAAGGAGAGAACCCATGAGAGCATCGAGCTTCAAGGTCTTCAAATCTTTTACCTCGATGATGGCAGTTCTCTTCCTATCCCATGACTCGGGAAGATAGTAGAGTAATTTTTGGACAAGTTTGTCTTCGGGGATGACTTCTCCGAAGCCCTTGAGACCATTGACAATGACGGAGAACCGATCGAACATCTTCATGACACTCTCATTGGGCTCCATCTTGAAATTTTCATAGTTCATGTTGATGAGTCCAATCTTGGTCTCCTTAACATCATTGGTGCCCTTGTATGTGGTCTCGAGCGTGTCCCACACCTCCTTTGCACTTGTACAAGAGAACATCTTTGAGTACATATCCGGTTCAAGTGCACAAAAGAGCATGTGCAATGCCTTATCATTTACTTGTAGCCTTCTTCTTTCTTCATCTGTCATCTCATGCTTGGCCTTGGGAACTTGCCTATCACATTCTTGCTTCATTTAAATGGATGTCCCATCTTCGATTACATCCCAAAGAACGTAATCGTAAGATTTGATGAATAGCCTCATCCAGTTCTTCCAATATAGGTAGTTGTCCCCTTTGAAGAAGTGTGATTTGGTGATGGATTGGCTCTTATATATGTTGTTGTAGGTAGACGCCATTACTTTGTTGTTGATTGATTGGATCACTTCAAAGATCGCCTCTTGTAGATGTTAATATCTCAAAGAGTTAGACTTTAATACCAATTGTTGTGTTGATTAATCGATGTACAAATGGCCAAGAGGGGTGAATTGGCTTTTAAAAATTGGAAGGATGAAATTGGTAAATAAAAAATAAAGACACAAGAGATTTAGAGTGGTTCAAGCTTTGAACAAGCTCTACATCCACTACCTTAGCTCCCACTAAGGATTTTGAACCAATTTCACTAGAAATTCTTCCATTTTTTCTCGGATTAGGAGAAAACCTTACAATGTGATTAAGCTTTCTACCCAAAGCTTAATCAAGACTCACTCTTTTACAAAGAAAGATGACAAATAGAAATTAACCTCTCAAAGGTAGATATTTTGCCCCAATTACAAGTTCACTCAACTCAACTTGAAAGAAAATAGATACAATAGATTTACACAAGTGGGTACAAGGGTTTGACTCTATAAGCTCAAAGAGATTGGATTTGTGCTTGGATGTTGTAAAATCTTTTCAATAGTTGTTGTTGATGCTTTGGAGGCTTGCTTTTATATCCTCATTGATTTCTAGCCGTTTGGATGGTTGAAGTCATTAATGGAGCCGTTGAGCTGCATTTTCCCTTAATAAATGTTGTTTGGTAAGCAGCCATATCGATACACAAAGAGCCATATCGGTACCTGTCAAAAGAAGAAAGAGGCGATGTCTCTATAAAAACAGAGGTGTATCGATATGCGTAGAGGCGTATCAAAATGACCTTAGTGTAAAATAGGGACCGTATCGAAACGGTATGGCCGTATCGGTACGGGTTTTGCTCACTGGAATCTGAGAAGAAAGTTGAGCAAAAAAGGTATTGGTACACATTCAGGGTGTATCGGTACGGGTCAATTAACTTTTAAAGCACACTGATTCCAATAACTAACATTTAACGGCTATATCATTTATTATAAGGATTTTGAAAAATCTGAGCAAAATGTATCGATACGGTGAAGGTCGTATCGGTACGCTAAGCCATAAAACTAAACATGGATGAATCTCGTATCGAAACGGTCATGTCCGTGTCGATATGCTAAGACTTAAATATAAACCCAGATAAAAGGCCGTATCGAAACACACTAAGTTGTATCAAAACGGTCTGTTTAATAAAAATTCCAGTAACGAAAATTAGTATCGAAACGCCTAAGGCATATCGATGTGTCTGGGTTGATTTGTATATTTTGGCTTTGAAACACTTAGAAAATATTTTTGGGTTTATGTTTTGGACTTAGAAAGATTTTTTTGTCAGTTTGTGAGACTTAGATACTTAAAAATTTATTTTCTTTTACAATTTAGTCCCTTAAATAATTTGTTATATCAAAATCGAAATAGGTTTTACATGGTGTATGTGCATTGTCAAAAGATTAAGAATATTTATGGACATATACTACATTGTAATTACCTTTAGACTATTTTTTTAAAAAAAAGAAAGGGGTTTGAACAAAAAGTGAAACGGAGCAGCCCAAAATATCATAAAAGAAATGGAACAGCCCAAGACCAAGACCAATCAAGTGACGGTAGAGAAAGGGAGCGAATAAAAAACAGATCTAACGGGTGAGAGAAAGAGAAGGATCCACGCGGCAAGAATCCATGGGCAAACACCAAAAATTTGGATTTGCCGCGCTAGCCTTGCTTCATGGCTTTGGCATATGGGAAACTAAAAAAAATATAGTCAAAATGTCGAATCTGTAAAGAGAATCCACACAACACAAAACACAGCTTAGGATTTTGTCATAATCACAAAACCCCAGGTTCGGAAACCCCGAACCAAATTTAAATAAATAATCATAAATCTCCAAACCAACGAAAATAAATAAAAATAAATACTTATCCGTCTGTGTGCCCCTAATTTGAGCCCAGGATTCCATTAACAAACTCAAAGATCCAATCTCATCTCTTCCGATTTCTTCTCCACACGCAGATAACAACAAGCTTTAGCTTCTAATCGTCAAATCCCAGATTAAACTTAGAGAAGAACTGAAGCTGCTGCTATGGTTTATTTGTCGGTAACATTGATTCCTTCTCTTTTGTTTACTTGTTTTTCTGTAAAAAGCCAAAATGTTTTCTTTTTCTCTTTGGCTTTTCTCTCTCTTTTTGGCGTTTCAGTTTCATCTTTCTGTTCACTTTCCCTAGAAAATTCTCTCTCTATTTCAAAATTTGAATTTTTTCACGATTTACAAATTGAAGAAAAGCTGTCTCCTTCTCTTTCTCTCTCTATGTCTTCATCAATAGTATACCCTTCTCTTTGCTTTGACTAGATTTATTTCTTTCATTTTTCACGCTTTCAGATGCTGATATTTATCTCAAATTGTACATTTTTTTCAAGAAAATTCTTAAATAATACGAGTATTATTGGTATTGCATTACATTTATATATATTTCAAACTTGTTTCTTGCTGTCCCACTTGAATTAAATGCTCAACTACCATTTTCAAACTCAGATATCCTTCCATTACTACGAGCGAAGACTAGCCACTGGTTTTTTCTTCTTATTCTTCAAAGCTCTTGCATATTCAGCCTCTGATCAAGAAGGTGAATATCCCTGATAGCTAGACTTACCGTCGGATCAAGAACGTGCTATCCTGATGTCATCCGTGTCGTTCCCATCGCATAGGGATTTTGATCCTTTGTTGAAGGATTTGAATGAGAAGAAGCAGAGTTTCCGGCGTAACGTGGTGTCGCTTGCGGCGGAGTTGAAGGAGGTTAGGAGCCGTTTGGCATCGCAAGAACAGTCGTTTGCTCAAGAAACCCTAACGAGACAGGCATGCCTTCTTTTCCGTCTCTTTTCGTTATTAACTTTCAGGTTTCAATTGAATATTTCTCCCTTTTAGGTCTTTTGTTTGTGAGGTCAAATGGAACTTGCTTTCTAATAGATTTGGTTCCACTTTTTTTTTTATATAAAAAAAAACAAAATCAGGAAGCAGAGACAAAGGCGAAGCAAATGGAGGATGAGATTTTTAAATTGCATAAGATGTTAGAGGAGAGAAATGGGGAGCTTCAAGCTTCAGCCTCCGCTGCTGAAAAGGTCCCGCCTAAATCCCGGTTCTTGAACTTCCATCGTTTCTTTTTGCTTATTGATTAGCTTTGTAATACCGTGATTATGGCTCATTTTCACTTGTTAATTCATAATTTAGAAAGAACCCATCATGCTCTAATGATTGTATTATCTGCTATGGTGGTTGATTGTCTTTAAATGAATCCTTTTTGTTGTATCTTGACTTCTTAAACTTGCCAACGATCCACCCATATTTTAGCATGCCTTTTGGCCTTTCCTCTTTAGGTATTTCTTGGGGAGTCCATCAATGGAAAGATACCATGTGTTCTTAACTACTAATTTACTAGTTTAACTTGAGGAATGTTTATGGTACCATTTTTTCATAATTGTTAAATTCTATTTGTTATATGTTTAAAAGGATATGTTAAATCATTAAACCTTGTGTTTAAATGTTGGTTAACTAAATATCGCACCAATTGTGACCTTTTCTGGTATTCATTCCCTGTACTTATTGTTGCTGTATAGAATGGCACCAATTTGGTAGCAAATATATCTACGTCTCAATAATTTCCAACTTTAGGGAGCTGTTTTTACTAGTGTGCTGTCGGATCATACTTGAATTTTCATTTAATCATTCTTAAAGAAGCACAAGATGTCTGACCGGATTGAGAAGTATATGATCATATGTAAAATGCAACTATGTGAATGAAGGTTAATTACGGTACCGTGTTGCTTTCCACTTGGATGGTTATTAGACTACCTTAGGAGTTAGGACTGTGTTTATATAGTATTGTTTCTAGTTCATCTATTTTAGCTTTCATGTTAGGGAATTGGATGATTTTTCCTTGGGTGTTGCTCCTTCGATGATTTTTCCTTCTTTATTTCATCATTTGGTTTAGCCTAATCCACTTGTAAGATTCTGATATGACTTTGTTATGCGCGTCTCAGTATCTTTGGGATTTGGATGATCTTAGATCGCAGCTTACAGTCACGCAAGCCACCGCTGATGCTAGTGCAGCATCAGCTCAGTCAGCCCAAGTACAGTGTTTAGCGTTGTTGAAGGAGTTGGACGAGAAGAATAGTTCATTGAAAGAGCACGAGGATCGTGTTACTAGGTTAGGAAATCAACTAGATAATTTGCAGAAGGATCTCCTGGCAAGGGAATGTTCCCAAAAGCAGCTGAAAGACGAGGTCTTGAGAATTGAGCATGATATCATGCAAGCTGTTGCCAAGGCTGGAGCAAATAAGGACTGTGAGCTCAGGAAACTTTTGGATGAGGTTTCTCCCAAGAATTTTGAAAAGATTAATAAGCTTTTGACATCCAAGGATGAAGAAATAGCCAAACTGAAAGATGAAATCAGGATTATGTCAGCACACTGGAAGCTCAAAACCCAAGATTTGGAATCACAGGTATATTTTTGTATATGCATAAGTTGCCTTTGAAAAACATACTTCCAATTTTATTACCATTTCACCCTTTTTGTATTGATATTATTATATTTTTTAAATTTTTATGATCGTATATCTGTTTTATGGAGCAGTTAGAGAAACAACGACGGGCTGATCAGGAACTGAAAAAGAGGGTGTTGAAGTTGGAATTCTGTCTCCAGGAAGCTCGTTCTCAGACACGAAAACTCCAAAGGGTAATGTTAATATATTGCTTCATTCCTAAAGTAGGATTTTAGTGATTGTCTGCTGCTCAAGTGCTGTTTCTAAATTATTTGTTTGCATTAGAACTGGAAATGCTCGGTTTGCCAATTTGTTTAATCACTATTGAATTTCCACTTTGCAATTTGCCCCAATTTCTTGTGCTGAACCAGTACCGAACCAAGTTTTTCACTTCAAACCTTTTTTATAGTCACCTTCAGTTTCAGTTGTATATTCAGTGAGCTCATCCTACTCATTTTGGCAGATGGGAGAGCGCCGAGACAAAGCACTAAAAGAACTTAGAGATCAGCTGGCTGCAAAACAACAATCTGCAGGTGTTGGTGCTGAGAAACAGAATATCTGGGAAACCTCTGGTTTCAAGATTGTAGTCTCCATGTCAATGTTGATCTTGGTAGTGTTTTCGAGGCGGTGATTCCATTTAGCCGTGTAGGTAACGTGTATAATGAAATATCCGAAGAGGAGTTTAGGAAGGCCATAAAACCATTGCCTTTGTAGAAAGAAAAGGCTTGTAGATGTAGTAAAGGAGTCGGTTTCCCCGAATCAGTCGAAATGCCCTTCTGTCATTGTGAATGAGATTGAGATGACATTAGTGTTATAGCAACATGCATGAGCATGACAAATTTTTCTTCCTTTCCCATGGATTATTAGCTGTACCGAGCACCATCATTATGACAAAACATTTACCAATCCTGTGTTGCTGACTTTACATATGATATGAAGTAGGAACTAGAAAGTAAAAGTATACCGTTATCTACTTTGATGATATACCTCTAACCCGCATTATTTATCTGTTATTCAAGTTGAATTATTTGGTTACACAACAGGGTTAGGCTACTGCTTTTGCCACTGGCACTGCCTTTGGTGATCGGCACCATCCGAGGATTGTTGGTTCTTGCGGAGGGTAGGTTACTGTGACTGGAGTCTGTACGTATATATTCCATTCCAAGAGAAAGGAATTACATTTTTATTTTTTGGTATCTTGAATGTTGGTTTTATTGTTTATGTTTCGGGGTTGTTCCTCTGTTGTAGTCAGGGGTGTAAATGAACAGAGTGTTTGATTAATGGTTTGTATAATGTTCGTTTATGTTTATTTATTAAGCTAAATAAATGAACATGAACATAATTTCATATCCTTTTAATAAACGAACAAACACGACAAAAGATATGTTCGATTTATTTATGTTTATGAATAAATTTGTTTATTGATTTGTTTATCAACTCATATAAGGGTCAATTACGCAGTTTCCCTTTTCTTTTGTTATTTTTACATTTTAAATATTGATGAAATTAGGGACTAAATTGGACAAATGGTAAATTTTGGAGTTCAATTTATAAAGCTCGAAGAACTTAGGACTAGTGGTATAATTTTATAATATTTTTTCAATGAACATGTTAGTAAACATTGAACATATGTTCATGAACACTAAACGAACAAAAATAAAATCCTTCAAAAATAAATAGAACATAATATTAAAAATTTAAACGAATACAAACTGAACATAACATTTTCAAAAATAAACAAAAAAAACAAAAACACAACATTTCATTCAAGCTCAGCTCATTTACACCTCTAATTGTAGTAGGAAGGATTAACCATAGATACCCATTATATATATGCCTTTATAAAGCAAACCACATGTTTGAGTTTTAAACGAGCAGGTCAAACTAAATAATAGGTGATTTGATTGTCCAACATGTGACTTGAATGAAAGATTCAAAGCCTCATTAACTGATTCCTCCAGCCCCAGGACCAGGCTACCCATTTCCCGTTACAAAGTAGTGCCAAACACAGTACTTGGAAACATTCATAAGGTTAGCTAAGATCCATATCCATCCTAAAATCCCCGAAGAAGGGATCAAAAATCGCTTCTTTAGCTGAATCATACTTGTCCAGGCGCTTTTTCAAAGACCGCATGTCTCTCTCATTCTTTGAAGAACGTACCTGTCTCACCAGTTTTGTCAAATGAACACAACACATTATATCAGATCAGGCTTTAATGGACAATTATTTCTGATAATCAACCAAGTGAAACAGCAATC
Organism: Hibiscus mutabilis; assembly: GCA_019671005.1. NCBI lineage: Eukaryota > Viridiplantae > Streptophyta > Magnoliopsida > Malvales > Malvaceae > Hibiscus > Hibiscus mutabilis. Next base: position 78,977,349 of record CM033715.1, on the reverse strand, counting down.
ATGGGAAACATTTTTCATTCTGTTATTATAGGACGAAAACCACTTACATATGTTTTCTTCAGCAGCAGTATATCCACCAAGTATATCAGCCATAACACATTTGTTCTGGGAAAACTGTGCAACAACAGAAAACAACTATGAGGAATCTGTGGTCTAATGAAAAAGACCAAAACCAAATGCCCTCCTGGAATGCCTCAACCCCTTCCTTTAGTGTTTGATTGTACAAGTTGACTTGCATCAGTTAGGAACAAAATTACTACTGCTACTTTCACCTTAAACACCTGAATAAATAGTAGTAATACCAAGCCTAAAGCACAATACAACAGATTAACAACTATTGATAGCAACCACAAAACCAAGAAATAGAACAAATGTTTTACAAAAAGAACACAATTTAAGCAAAAATTTCAGTGCCGCTGTTGGATCCGGATGCTTAATAACAAGGTTCACTACATGCAGTTATAATAAGGTGGGGGTGGGTAGTACGACAGTTCAAGGCTTGAATTGATAAAACAACAAAAGTGGCTTGTTCTCAGATGTGAATAGATTGGAAAAGTACCTTCCTTCCCAGTGATCTTCTGTAACCTCCTTCATTTTTCTATATGTTTCTGACTGCAGCATTTCATAATTCATTAGTGCATTAGTTTAGCTAGATTAGACGTCCATGCATTTTTCATGTAATTATGAAGCGGAAATTCACAGCTTGTTTCTGTTTCTTACTTGTTTATCTCCTTTTGGACCTTTGAAAAGATAAGGGTCCTGTGACAGATCCAAAAAGAGTACGTTTTCTCCTGTACACCCCATTAGAATTTTTTTATCACATAAAACTTCTGATGTAGCAAAATTTTGATAAGGAATAAAAGAAAGAAGTAGAGGAAACTTCACCAGTGTTTAATCTCGAAAGTGTAAAATCAATTATTGACACCGATAACCCATATGTCCTGAAGTATATTTGCTTGCCCTCTAGCATAAAATTCATAGTGTCAGAATCATTTCGGCTCAAAAGTATGTTTCCCCTGTAAAGAAAAGAAAAAGGAAATTTGATTAGCAACCAGAATCAAAGACACAGATCTACAATAAAAATAGTGAAAGCAAGCAGACCAATGCAAGTCACGGTGTTCAAACTCATATGCAGCTTCAGCCACAGCCAGAGCAGCCGTAACCTGCAAGACAATTGATAAGTTCACTCTGAGCTGGAAATAGCAGATAAAATAATCCATGAAACAAAACTTTAACTTTTTAACGAGAAAATCACTATTCAAATTTGTTTGAATAATTTTGTATCACAAGAGTCTTTGATTTACCTGAACCAATAAACTTCGCGCTTCATCAAAATTCTCAAGTACAAAGCTTTCAAGATCTTTGCCACCATGTTGTAGAACAAATACAAGATAACACTGAAGGCAAGTTCATCATGGTCAGCAAAAGAGTATTGGTAAACAAAACGTGTTCGTATATCGGAGTTTCCTATACATGAGGTATTCATAAAGTATGTATTTATAACTTTCTTGTGTACACATATTAATCATGAAAAAGAGATACCTGTTTCTCTGGGAACTCTTTGGGGTGATCATTTTCTGAGCCATTCTTTTCATCCCATTTTTCCCAAGCTCTAATCAATGACGCATCATACAAACCTTGGCAAACCTTTAAACTGTCAAAGAGAGATAAATAAGATATAATCTGAATAATAAGTCAGCAAATAGGAAGCACAAAATTTCAGGCCGGGCTACAAAAAACGTAATTACAAAATTGAAAGTGCACAACCAGTCGTACATTATTAGGCACATATTTCATGAACTGTGACTTTCTCTTGAGCATGACCCTAAACAGCCAAGTAAGAATGAAAACCGCTTCTAATTGAAATGTTTGCTTATGTTTAACAGAAAGTAGGTTACAAAGAATGATACATAAATATGTGATGTGGAATACATACTCAATTGTTTCTATAAAGGTCGTGCATGCATTAAAATCATCTTTCTCAAATTCTCGTAAACTGTTTAGAGCTTTTGAAAGCACAGCCTCCTCAAGCAATTCTTCCGATTTCTGATGTACAAAAAAGAATATTGGTCAGTGATAAGACAATCAAGTCATGAATTCATCCAAAAAACATGTCTTCATGCAAAAGAATAATTTAACCAGTAAACTACTTACAGAAAAGTTAGTTTCACTAGAATAAATACCTTTTGCACTTCTCCATTTACTGGAAAATCCCCATCAAACGGAACTATTTTGCAAACGGTATTGCCTGCTCTGAAGGCTTCTCCATAAGTACCTTCACCAACTTTAGCAATACTTTCTGGAGCACTGAATCAAGAAGGTTTCGCCATAATCAACCCAAGCCGTATGCATTATCGACTAAATTTAGGGCAGAGAGGAATAGAAGAAGAACAATGCAATGAACTAAACACCATTGGAACTAACAGGACCACAAAGATCAGTGAAACCCTTTAACATAGACATATGCATTTCTAATTTCTGAAAATGGAACAGCATATTTTATGCTAACACAAGAATTAATACTCAATAGAAGATAAAGCAGGACGCTTCGACACTGTGTTAAAATCAGATGTATGCAACCTAATCATTGCAATGAGGCTCACCCTCCACTTGTACGGAAAACCACAGAAATAAATTGTGTACAGTTTTCACTGAGGGGAAAAGGAAAACAATTAATTTGAGAGAGACTAACCAATACTTAGAGAAAAGATCAAGAAACTGTAAGGGTGCTGACTGTTCACAGATTCCCAGCAAAGCAGTAAATGGATCAATACAATCAAGATGTGCTGATGTTGTTGTAGATGCCAAGGAAAGCTTCCTAATGGAAGCATTTATATCTTCACAAACTTGATCACCATCACTGGCGGATACTGGACTGCACTTTTCAGGAGTTTTCACAATTGAAAAATCCAGATCATCAATATATCTGTGATCCACTGGAGCAGCAGGAGTTTCCAATATTTTGGACAAAGTGGAAGAAGGTCCGCAACTGAAATTTATTTTCTTTGACAAGAGCCACTTCTCTAATCTGGATGAAACATGCGGTATAGGATCAGGGACAGTTTGGTTGCCCGTCGCCCATGTCCCAAAGTGTTTTGGTGATGGACTCTCCTCCAATAACTCAAAGGCATCAACCTCTTGAAAATATTCCCTCTCCTTCTCGAAGCTCGGAGGTTCTGCAACCTTGCCCTGTAAACAAAAAACAAAAAATGAAAATTTGATGACAAAGTAATCCCAAAGCACCTTTCTCGAGACACTAGATTGGTTTGGGGAATTAGTAATTGTGCAGCAACAGAAGAAATAAAGGAAACAACTTTAGATTGTATGTGATTATATATGAAACAGAAGATCTGCCAGTCGTACTCTAGGAACAGGTGGTTTTCCCCTTCTCCTGGGCTGCTTTTGTTGTGGCTGATTGGCCGCGCAAGGAGCAACAGCAATGCTTGTCCTCCCTCTGAATGAAGCAGAAATATGAGTTACATTAAAACGCATTTGAAGATTGTTGAGCAAACACCGAAACAAAAATAAATGAAAAAAAGGGAAACCCAGAACACTAAATAACCAGCACAAACAGTTAAACATTAAATTGTAGTACGGGCAGCCGCACGATCAGGCGTAATCTCTTATCCCATTCCCTGGTTAGATAAAAATGAGGAAATGGAAAAGAAAGGAACCTGGTGGAAAGCGAGCGATTCCAACTGATCCGCTTGGTGTTAGCAGCAGCGGCGAAACTGACGCGATTCCGGTTGGAGGGTTGTGGCAGCAGATGGTGGTCTGAGTCAGCGGGGGTAGGGAGAGACGGTTGTCGTCTTCTCTGATAGATGGGTTGGACTGTAGGTTGTTGTTGTTGTTGTTCCGGTGCCCCTGTGATTTCTGCCCAAACATCAACGGCCCCGCCCGCTCTTGCTTTGCTATCCATTACTAAATCTTCTCAGTTACGAATATAAATAGACTGAGATCAGTAAGAGAAGGAAAGGACACTGCTTGATTTGAATGCGCAGGGAGGCGGGAAATGGATCATGGTTATTTTGGTCTTTATCTTCTTTTTAAGTTATTTAACCTTACGATTTGCTTTGGGTCAAAATCACTTTTTTTTGGATAAAACTCTAGTCAATAGTATACGACTTAAAATAATTTGATAGAATGACACATTAATAAAATAATATTTTATAATGACATAATATAAAAAATGCCCTTAACGTTTGATTGAATTGTTAATTTGGCATTTTAAAAAAAACAATTTAGCCTTTAACATTTTATTTTGGGTCAAAATAACCCCTATGTGAATGAAAACTGCTAGTTAACTGACGACAAACAACTCGAAATGACTTGGCAGAATGACACGTCGGAAGAAAAAATATTTTATATTTTATACAATTTTTTAAAATATTTTTTGACTGGTGTGTCATTCTGTAAAGTCAACATATTTTCTTATGATACTGCTACCACAGAATGCACTGCCAAGTAAGTTTGTCATGTCATTTCAAGTCATTGATCGCTAATTGACTAACAGTTTTCATTCGTAGATGGTCATTTTGACCCAAAATAAAACGTAAGGCTAAATCAGGGATTTAAAAAAGCGATCGTGGTCGCATTTTCGGTCGCGTCGCGGTTATCGCGGTTGCGGCCATAACGATTGCTATAACGGTTACTGCGGGTGTCGCGGTCGTGAAATTTTTTTAAACTCACACAACTTATTGCAAATCATAATAGATATAAATATAAATATAAAAAAATTATTTTTAATGATTTTTAGAGTGTTTTCTAAATGAAAATGAACATATATAATATAGTTTAACTAAATAATAGACTTTAAAACTCTTATGGATAAGATAAGAGAATAAATTAATTAATGATGATATTGTGCTAATGAATCTAAAACAATTACAATCCACATAAATCATTGTTTGTACCAACACAATTACAATGTCATAAAGCAACATGGTAGCCAAAATCCATATCAAGACAATACATAAATGTTTAGATTCAATCCAATGCTGCAAAAAGAAAAAAAAAGAAACAAATCAATAGATAAATAAATAAATAAATAAACTTTGATAAAGTTTACACGTGCCTTTTAGTTTTAGGGGTTAGGGTTTTAGTTTAGGGTTTAAGGTTTATGGGTTTATATTGTAGGGTTTAGAATTTAAGGTTTGTGTTTAGAATTTAGGGTTTAGAGTGTGGGGTTTAATTTTTTTGGGTTAGGGTTAGGAATTTAAGATTTATGTTTTTATAGTGTAAATACACAGGCTTGTGTAAAATCAATTTTAGACAGCCTGTGTATCAAAGTTTTACCATAAATATATAGGTTCTCATTAATAAATCCTATTTCCTACCATTTATTCTCATTCTCATTCTCATTCTCATTCTATCTTCATTTTATTTTCATATATAACATGCTTCAACCCTTAATTATTTTTTACAAAATATACTTCAGTCATTTACCAATAGATGTATTTTAAATGTTTTAATATCATCAAAATTTAAAAACATACCTTAGAAATGATGACAGTGGTAGTTTCACCAATTAGTGGAATGACGAGGATAATCGGATCCTTCACCGGTACTTTTAGAGCGATCTTGACTTGATTCTCGTGGCTTTTGTTCAAAAATATATCCAAAAATAATATTTTCACCTTGATCTTCAAATAATTGAGATAGAGGATATATTTGAGGAGGATGGTACATGTAAGATGAAAGTGGGTGATACATGGTGGCGGAGGGTATATTTGTGGCTGATATGGCACACCATAATTAGGAAATGGTGGATAATAACCATGTGAAGGTTGAAAATATGAAGATTGTCTCGGTGGATAAAGACCTTGAGTGCTAGTAGATGAATCACAGGGTTACTAGAACTTGATCTTCTGTCAAAAGAAGAAACTTCAAAAGTATGCTTTCTGGTGCTTTTTTTTATAGAGTTCTAGGTTCACTTCTATCTCTCTTAGGTGTAAGATCCATATTTTCCAGCAAATTCTGATTTAACAAAGAAGTGTCTACTAGTGTTACCAACCCCATTATCTCCTTCATACCAACTAGAAAATCTAATCTCACCTCCATCACCAGTTTGTCTATCATCGTCATCAATTGGACTTAAACCACCATCATCGGGTCCATCACTACTCTGAGTTGGTGTTACACTAGAACTTGAATGAGACAAATTTTGTTGTTGAATAGCTTGAGATTGATTAGCATTCATTTTATCATCAGAGGTATCCACAGGCAATACACCAACATTTTCACCATCTAACAATATATTTTCTTTCTCATGAAGCCATTCTGATAGTGGATCAACATCTTCAAAGATATGATCAAGGCTGATAGGATTATAACTATTGTTTATATCATCAATGTTTAATCTTTTTTGATGCCTCATTTCCAGTCTTATGTTATAATAGGTAAACAATAGTTTCTCAAGTTTTTTGTACTTCAACCTGTTTCTTGACTTGGTATGAATATAGCTGAACGTGCTCCAATTTCATTCGCAATTTGATGCAGAAGTTATTTGACTAAGCACTTTAATTGTTAATCGTTGTAATTCAGGAGCGCACATGCCATATATCATCTACCACTCAGTTGTATAGTATTATTTAAATTTCAAACTAACATCAAAACGTACAATATAATTAATAATATAAATTAAATTAAATAATTTAATTAATTATTTACCTGGATTCATTTGATTCCAAGCTCTTTGTGCTTGTGGAGTACCAAATGTCTCTTGTTTACTTCAAAATGTTAACAGCTGCATAAATAAAAAATTGAGTACAATGAGAAAAATTATTCAATTTCAAATTATCTAACTAAATTAAAAATAATAGTATTTGAGTCTAACCTGATTAACCATTCTGATTTGCATATCAATAGAAGGTTCTAATCTTTCAATCACTGATCTTGTACCTTCTAATGTTTCTGTCAATACATTCTCAGAGTGCTCCACCCCAAATTGAATTTGAGGATTGAGAAAATAACCTAATCATAATTTATAAAAATATGCTCAAATGATAATAATCTAAAGCTTAAAATAATAAAATTTAAAAATAATTCTTAATTATATGAACCATTTATCTTACCAGCTGAATGTAAGTCAGAATGCATAAATGTCCATCTATTGTCAATAATTCTTTTGTACTCGATGGAATATCGACAATTTTGCTTAATTGCTCGTATGAAGCCCATCGTTGGTTTTTCATCACCATCCCACAAGTCTCAACACTTTTATTAGGGGCTTGTAAACTTTCACGATCTCAGCGGTTTTTTTCCAAAAATCTTTTCCTAAAACAATTTGGTCTTGACTTTTGATGTCCCCATTTTGATTCTTTAAATTCCTACATTTTCAAAAAAAAAAAATAATATTATTTAAATTATTTAGAACTAATACAATTATTAAAGGTTGCTATTTAAGTAATTGTATTAACTAATTATAAAATATTGACTTTCAAGTTAAATATTTCTCTCAAACCTTGCTTTTGCCTTGTTATTTCTTCAAGTTGAATAAAATGAGTAGCAAATCCAGTAAGAGCAGGCCGGAGTATTTGCTTCCTATTGGTGTACTTCTTCATCAAATCAACCGTCCAGATGTGATTGTATATGAAGCAAGTCACTTTCTTCGCCTCTTCTAATACTTTTGCTACACTGAATTTTTTTCCAATATCTTCAAGGCATAAATCCAAACAGTGAGCAATGCTTTCTTTTCAACATTAACTTTCTTCCAACGGCTTTCATTGTTGCCTCATTGTCGGTCACTACTTAGATAATGTATTCTTCTTCAATCTCTTCAACAACTGAATCCAATAAATTATAGTAGAATTCATCATCTTTACTATGAGCACTCGAGACATCCACCGATTTCCAAAAGACAATTTCTTTACTACAATAAACGAGGAAATTGATGATGTGCATTTGATTCAAACTATTGGTCCAACCATCACACATTAAAATTGCACCCAATTCTTTCCAGTAAACCTTCAGTCCATCTACCCAATCATGCACTTGTTCATATTCCGATGTCAAATACACATCAGAAACCTTGTAAGGTGTGGAGAGCTTTACACCTTATCCAACTTCTATGGATGCTTGAATTAAATTGTACAACCAAGGAGATCTTGCAATTGAAAAGGAAGCCGATCATATATTAAAAATTTAGAGACCGCTTCGCCCATCTTTTTACGTAAAGTCTTTAAAATAGACTCACTGACAAAATTTTGCTTCTAACCAGTTCAGGTATAGTTCCCCTTAAAGTAAATTCAAACTCACTGGGGATGCATCTTTCTCCACGTTGTCCTCCATGAGAAGAAGATCGTTCTTCTTCATATACGTTACCCCAACCACCATTACTTCGTCTAAATTCTTCTCTTCTATGCCGCTCTTGTTGGGATTGGAGACTTTCTCGAGTTGCTTGTCTTATAGCTGAAACATCATCAATAAATTCATCATCTTCCCCTCTTAATTGTGATAAGAATTCATAATTTCTCCTTCTCTTATCCATTTTCTTTATCTTGGCTTTTTGAAGTAATTTCATCATGCTGTCTCTATTAATACCTATTAATCAAATAAAAACAATTCACATTTCATATTATTACATTTATTTATAGTCCTTATTGTTAACATTTAAAAAATATTATAAAGTATTACATACCAGTAACATTAGGGCGCGATTTAATTTGACCAGTTTTATGAGCAATGTGTTCTTTAAACCGCGTTATTCCTCCTATTGCGACTCTGCCGCAAAGCTTACATATGATACTTCCTTTCGTATCATTTGGAGCTAGATCTCCAAAGTGCCAACATATATCGTTACTCGGTGCACCCTCCAATCCTTCGGCCGGAAACTTTTTCATACGTGGCGGCATGTTTTAATTTCGACAAAAACTGAAATTCATATATTCATAAAGTTAAAAAATCAAATGTATTTTTAAACTTAAATTATTATTTAATTTCACTAATTTAACATGACTAAATTATTATTTAAACTTAATGAAAACTTTATTATTATTTAAAGAACAAAAATAACTAAATTATTATTTAAACTAAAATTAAAGGATTATTGACTATATAAATTTAAACTTAAATTTTAGTTTTAATTACCCCACGTCCCCACCCTTAAAATTCTCCCTTTATTTCAAACCTAAAATAAAAATCACCACTTTCTTTCACAGTTTCACGGTTCAGAATGGCTAAAGTTAAACCTAGTTCCTTACCCTTTCAAATCCTGCAAGAAACCCAATTCTCAGAGAGGTCGGCTCATACACCTTCTTTCTTAACCCTTTCAAATCCCGCTAGAAACCCAGTTCTCAGCTCCATGTTCTTGGCGGTCTCCATACCTGGTTTGCCACAAAAGCTATCATCTTGATCGGCAGTCACCGGCTTCCTTCGGCTACCCTTTTCTTGTGGTGGTTTGCCGGTGAATGAGTCTTTGCACCAATTCTTTGAAGTTTGTTGCGTCAGTCTTGAGTCTTGACTTGGGTCTTAAAAAATTCAATTTTTTGGTTTGTTTGCGTTGAAATCTGGACTGGAAAATGGAGAATTGGAGTTGGAGATACAAATTGCAATGGTTTGGATGGACTATGGAGAATAAAATCTGCAGGTTTTTAGATTGTGAAATCTATTTGTTTTTTCAATTTTCCTAACTTTTTCTGGCTTGTGCAGAACAGGGAATATATTCCCTTTTACATCTCCTTTTTCAGATTTCAAAAAATTTATTTATGATTTTTTTTTTTATTTTTTTTTACATCTCTGGATTCCAGATAACGGTGAATAACGGGAATAACGCACCTATTTTAGTATTCGTGAATAAAACATCTGGTCTATGGAAAGAGCTCACTATCAAGTATTCTTTGATCTCATTTCAGTCCATACACATTATCTTCAAATTGATTGCTTAAGCTTAACTATTAATCACTTAGACTCCACAATAACAAACTAATTAACAGTAGTTCAATTAGCCATGCTAGATCATTTGTTCATACAACTTGCACAACTAAATCATGTGTACAATATTAACTATTCGAACTATTTAAGCAATTTAGAAGTTTACCAAACAGGCAAGATTGTATTGACATATCACATGCCAAGGATGCATTCAGGTATCAAATATTTATTTTTTTCCTTAACAATCTCAAGACCTCAAACCATTCGACATGACTAAGCTCCCAATACCAATTTTTATAGCATGATCGATCCAAACATTCAAAAGCACATTTAGCCCGCATAATCATATGTACATTCATTGATCGAGATAAAGGTTCTCTATCATATTCCTTTCTTTTAGTGTAACCATATAAAAGTTACTACAATGAGGTCAGTTGTAACTAAGATTTAGAATTCATTGGTTAACAAATGTTCTTAAGGGGATCGATCCTTCCTTTGGGGGATCGATCCTTGCAGACTCTATGCTCAAATTACAGTTTAAACATTTTGAGGTTACCAAAGCTTTACTCGAGTATATCATTCATCAATATACAAACCATTTACTAGAATTACAACTTAATTAATCCATTAAGACCACGTTTCTTCGATGTCAGAAATTTAAAGATTAGTATTTTATTAGTCTCATATATAAATTTTCATTTATTCTAACACAATTTCAAATGGGGATCTTTAGAAATATTTTAATTCCTTTTATGAGGCAACATATACCTTATTATCCATGTGATAAAATAGCTATATTCATTCAAGGTTTCAGCTTAATAACTAACTCATTAGACAACCAATCAATTCATAGTTATGTAACAACACAATTCATTTAACATGGCTTAATTCGAAATACATAACAACTTGATCCATCATTCAATCATAAACATGTTCATTAACACTACCATTAATAGCTCAAGCCACACTTATAACATTATTCCCCATATATCTTATACAAAGCATAGCAATTCAATCATACATCCATAAACCCTAAGAAATCATGCCATGATTTACCAACCTATCTTTTTAGCTAAGGTTCCATTCGAACATAGAATCATGCTTACCTAAGACTTATAATCACTTTCTTACATACACGATTTTTCCTCTAAGAAATCCATTCGAATGATACAAGCACAATAATATTCACATTAATATATCCAACATTAAGAGAATTATATAATACATGAATACATTTCATACAATAACCAAGTAATGTGCCACCATCCTAGGAGTAAACTATCTAAGATAGTTCTTAACTCTACAGGGACTTCGAACCATGATACATAATTCTCAACCACATTAGGGACAAGCACACTTCATTATCCTGCAATGCATGAGATGGAATGCATTAGGCTTACATAGCCTAAGTCAGGTAGTAACATCAAGCATAAAACACATTATACATAAATCTTAAAGAATCACACATCCAGATGCACAATCTTATAATATCAATTGTTATTTATGTCTTAATTTAGATTATAAACTTTATGATATTCAGTAGCTTATCCAAGCTTCATTCTACAATAAGTTGATCTTGTCAAAGATCAACTTGGCACATTGAAGTCTTCATGAGACTTAGCAATTATCCATTAGCTTTCGATTCTTTATTAACACGGCCAGAGCTTTCAGAGTTAACAGAGTTTATTAGAGCTTTCAGATCCTTCAGGGATTATCAGGGCTTTCGGGCCTTTTTAGAATTTACAGAGTTTATTAGGGCCTTCGGGGCTTTTCAGAACACTATAAATATCTTTTCTGAATTCTTATTTGATTTCTCATTAGGTTCACGTCTTTTACTTGTTTGCCTTGGATCACATATTTAAGCATAAATAATGTTGGTCTGAGTTTGACCACATAGGTCCAGACGATACTTAGTCCAAAGCACCTAGCAATGGCTAATATCGGAAACAAAACATATATATATATATATATATATATATGTGTGTGTGTGTGTGTGTGTGTGTGTGTGTGTGTGTGTGAATTGGGCGTCCCCCGAGTCATCACTTATGGACCGTAGTCCCAGAAGACCAATTATTATATCAGTGTCCAAGGACTTCCATTGACCAAGCAACTTAAATATCTTATCTTATAACTGGAAGTTGGAGTGTGTCTTATCAGTCAAGTTATCTTACTTGTTGCATTCTTTCAATAACTTATTGCATAAGTTAGGTCTTCTCGTTTCTTAAGCTTTTAGTATTAAGGCACTTATAACATTAGCATTCAATCCTTTATGTTCTGCATTGGTGACTTGTGACCAAAGCAATGTGTTATTCTGTTTTGACATTCAGAAATGCAAAGGCATTCTGAATTTGATTGTATGACTATGCTTCCATTAGAGAAATTCGAGGACGAATTTCTTTTAAGGGGAGGAGAATTGTAATACCCAAATATGGACCTAAGAGTAAGTTACTACTTTGATTATCATTTAATTAGAGCGAAGAAACTCTTAGCAATTATAATTAAATAGTCAAGGACCAATTAGTGAATTTAAGAAGTTTGCTAGCTTTTATTAAAGGCCTAAATTGACATGCTAATTGGCTAGAAGGAATGCATGCTAAATTATTAAGAAATAGGGGACTATTATAGGTGTCAATCTAGAAGCTAACCATGTGTAATGGAAGAGAGGACAACCGGTCTTATAAAGGAGAAGGAAACAAACACTTTGTCATGGTTTTTCTCCTCCATGGAATCAAATTGTCCTGGAGAAAAAAAATTGTGAAGGAAAGATCATTATCGAGCTATGCAATTTAAAGAAGGGAGGCTTTATATCTCGACTAGGATTCTAGTGAAGGTAACAATCTGCTTCCTTTCATATTTAGATGAAATTGTTATTGCTATTATAGTGATAAATGTATGTGCATGAAGTTTAGGGGTCGAAATACTTGTAATGAGCTTAAATTGTTACTAAAATAAGTGAAGTAATTGGACTGAAAATTGATTAATCCAGGACTAATCAATGGAGTTGATTTCTGTTTGGGATTGTGGGTGTGTTTCGAATGGTAGATGCATGCAATGTATGACCATAGTTGAGGTATAATAAGAGTGTAAGTATGAAAATAAATATGTATGGATATGTGTAAGAATATGACATGATTAGAGTATATGTAATTATGTGGATTGGATCATTAAAATGTTTATAATATGCTGGGCAGTTTTGAAATGAACAAAGTGTAAATAGTTACAAGCTAGATTGTGTTTTAAGAAATGTAAATATGAAGGGATTAAACTGAGTTTAGAAATCAGGGGAGTATTATATAGATTGAAAAGTGGGCTGTTATGTCACAGATTTAATCGGAAAAAGGATTGTTGAATTGTGTAAACAGAGGTATATATGAAACAAGACTGTTTTGAAGTAGGATAAGAAACTGTTTTAAAATCTGCATTAGCAGTCACTTTGAAAATTTGTTATAAATTGTATTGGTGGAATTAGAACCTATAATTTATATGGTTGGAAAGCTTTTCATGCCTAGTTTCATTTAAAACAAGCGAAACTGAATTTCGAGTTTTATAATAGCTTGTAGAGACAATTATGCAAGGACAGTGTAATCTGTCTGGTGGCAGAATTAGATGTAACTTTGGATTAAAAACTGTATTAACTCATAAAGATTAAAAATGAAAGGCCTATATGGTTAGAAAGCTAGTTGAGTCAGCTTTCCAACGGTGTAAACGGTTCGAAATTCCAATGTACGGAATGAAAGTTATGAAATTTTAACTAAGGGATGTACAGTCTGCACGGCAACAGCTCTATAGGGGCTTTCCTACTTGTATATAAAAGTTTTAGGGACTGATTGAGTGCATAAACTGTATACAAATGCAATTTGCTCTGAATTGATTGTATATGAATACAAGTAGACTGTTTTAGTGCTCATGATTGTGTAGTCATGTTAAGTGAGTAATGGAGACTGTTTTTACATGAACATGAATTATTGAGGCTGCTGGAACATGAGAGAAAGTATAAGGATTGATTTGTTTGTGTTTTGTACATGTGCATATAAATGTATGCCAATGCATTTTGAATTGTAGCCTGAACATATATATAAGATTTGGGGACTAATTTGCATATAGGATCACCTCTGTGGACTGTTTTCTTAGTGTCTGGAAGGCTTGCTGGATTATTGAATTATATATGTGTTTATATAAAACACGAGGCTGTTTTACTTGAGTTAAAATATTAACTACTGTTTCGAACGACTAGAAGCAAGGGAAATATTCTGAAAGTCAATAAATGGACTGTTTTTTTTTTTGTGTATGATCGTGTATCCAAGTAAGTAAATCTGTTTTGCATGATTATAGGGCAAAATTGGATTGTTTTGTTAATAGTAAATGTATGGGCTTATAATTGATATTGTTTGATTGTATATGCAAGTATTTTGGGGTACTTGAGAAATATGGAATTAGTTCTAATAACTTGTTAAATTATGTGTGAGGTACGTGCTCTAATAGGGTGTGATTTTGATTCCCATCGTTATTTATGCTATTAAAGGTTTTGGCCGGCGGCGTTACCGTTAAATAATGGCCGTTATAACGGTAACGGACCGTTTTTTGAATCCTTGGGCTAAATTGCTTCGAAAAAAAGAATATGGGCCAAAATGACAATTCAGTCAAACATTACGGGCACTATTTGATGTTCCTGGTAGAGTGAGTTCTTGAAGCACCTTGTCGAGTTGCTTGGGCGTGAGTTGATCAACAAAGGCTTGATGCTCGTCCTTCTCAACGTAGAGCCCGTAAAAGGCGTTGATGTTTTCGGGGCTTATGAGTATAGCCTTGTCACGAACAAAAAACATAAGGATTATTCTGGTTAGGTGAGTGAGCATAGAATTCTCTAACCCATGAGATGTTACCCGGTTCCGATTGATGGCAAAAGATTTGGCACTTTTGATGTGCAATCCTTTCGAAGATGAATGGTTCAAGGCCGAAATCTTAATAAGAGTTGGAGTATTCGAAGCCTTGTTCTTCGCAAATCTTCCGGCTTTCAAACTTGGAGTGAAATCTTTCTTGAACCACCGGTGTAGCAAACTTCTTGTATCTTAGTTCTTTAGAGGAACTTGGATAAACCAAAAATTTGATTTTGGATGCCATGAATGATCTTGGTTGTGAGTTTGGTAGAAACAAAGAAAAGAAAGCAAAAGAAACTAAAGAGTTGCAAGGAGAAAAGTAGGAATAGGTTTCTTGGAAGTTAAGGGTAATGGGTTAAATAGAAAAGATAAGTAGTAAATATGGTGGGTGGGATTAATTTGGAAAGAAAGAAAACAAGGGTTTTGATTGGGGGAAGGGGACGACTAGGGGATTTGGGGAAGGGGAAGGGTTTGGCCGGCTATGTAGGGTTTATTTAGGGTAAATTGGAGGCTTAATATAAGCCTTAGATTTTGCTCATTAATTTCCTTGTTGAAGAAGTTTCCTTCTTGAATCAAATTCCTCTTTATCTTGAACTCTTTTCCTACAATTCAAAAACAAATAAAATAAGGATTAAAATTAAAGATAAACTAATAAAATAAAATAAATAAAGATGTGCAAAGAAATTCTTAAACTTAAAATTTAAAAACAATTAGATAAAAATGAAAGAAATATGTAGTCTTAATCTTAAAGAAAATAAATAAATCTATCCTAAAAAGAAAAATAACCGAAATTAATAAATAAAAAAAATAAAAAATTAATTAGTTCGAAAAAAATAAAAAGAAAATATCGAAAGGAGAGCATGCTCATGCATCTCCTAAGGTGACCACTTCTTTGATACGTTCCACATGGGCACTGTTGTAGTGCTTCAATGTTTGACCGTTAACTTTGAATTCATATTCGTCAGTGATGGACTTGATTATCACGGCACCATGGGAGAACGGTTTGACAACTTCGAATGGTCCCGACCATCTTGATTTCAGTTTTCCCGAGAAAAGTTTCAGCTGAGAATTGAATAAGAGAACTAGTTGCCCTGGCATGAATTGCCGCGGCAATAGTTTTTTGTCATGCCATTGCTTTGTTTTCTCCTTGTAGATTCGTGCATTGTTATAGGCCAATGCACGAAATTCTTCTATCTCGTTGAGGTCCAACAAACGCTTTTGCCCGGCACCTTCCCAATCCATATTCACGGTCTTGATTCCCCAATATGCCTTGTGTTCGATTTCCACCGATAGATGTCATGTTTTGTCATAGACAAGTCAGAAGGGAGACATACCTAAGGGTGTTTTGAATGCAGTGCGATATGCCCAAAGTGCATCATCTAGTCTTACTGACCAATCATTCCTAGAAGGATTTAGAACTTTCTCGAGTATACCCTTCAATTCCTAGTTGGAAATTTCTGCTTGCCTATTGGTTTGTGGGTGATGTGCCGTGACAATTTTGTGTGATACACCAAAGCGTTGTAACATCTTGGCGATGAGTCTGTTGTCAAAGTGCTTGCCTTCATCACTGATAATTGCTATCAGCATCCCAAACCATGTAAATATATTTTTCTGCAAGAATCGTTGCGTGGTCTTGGAATCGTTGGCGAGAACTGCAGCTGCCTCAACCCATTTAGACACGTAGTCGACGGTAAGTAGAATGTAGTGGTTGCCGAATGAAAATGGGAAATGTCCCATAAAATCGATCCCCCATACATCGAACAATTCCACCTCGAGGATGTTTTGGAGCGGCATCTCATGTCGTCTAGAGATATTGCCCGTCCTCTGACAACGATCACATTGCTTATAAAACTCTTGGGCATCTTTGTACAGTGTTGGCCAATACAAACCGGATTGCAAAACTTTGGCCGCGGTACGTGTTCCTCCAAAATGTCCTCCATATGGTGAAGAATGGCATTGCCGGGGTATATTATGATGCTCTTCTTCAGGGACACATCGGCGTATAACATGATCTGCACATTGTTTAAACAAAAAAGGCTCATCCCAGAAATAATGCTTAGCATCATGGCGGAACCGCTTTTTTCCTTGATGAGTAAGGCCATAAGGTAAAATACCACAAACAAGGAAATTAACCAAATCCGCGTACCAGGGTATTGTCGAGGCATCCGTGGTTGCCGATGTATGCGCCTCAAGGGTTGTCGAGACATGCACATCCATGGTTGCCAAGGCATCAGGGTTTTCGAGGCATGCGCATCCATGGTTGCCGAGGCAGCTAACAGTTACTCATCCGGGAATACATCACATATCTCTAAATCTGCGTCCTCCTCCCTATTGCGTTCTAAGAGTGATAAGTGATCAGCCACTTGATTTTCTGCTCCTTTCTTGTCCTTAATTTCAATGTCAAACTCTTGTAAAAGCAATATCCAACGAATCAAACGAGGTTTGACATCCTTTTTAGCAAATAGATACTTAATTGCCGAATGGTCCGTATGAACAATTACCTTTGTACCAATCAAATAGGATCAAAACTTGTCAAATACGAAAACTACAGCTAGTAACTCTTTCTCCATTGTTGTGTAATTCACTTGAGCGCTATTAAGAGTTTTACTAGCGTAGTATATCACATGAAAGGTCGTACCTGTGCGTTGGCCTAGGACTGCTCCTACTGCAAAATCACTTGCATCACATATGAGCTCAAAAGGTAGCGTCCAATCGGGTGGAACGACAATAGGTATCGAGGTAAGCTTTTCCTTTAGGGTTTCAAATGCTTGGGCGCAAGAATCATCAAAATTGAAGACTTTATCATGTTCAAGCAAATTGCACAAGGGTTTAGTAATCTTAGAAAAATTATGAATGAACCTCCTATAAAAACTTGCATGTCCAAGAAAGCTTCAGATTCCTTTAACCGAACTTGGTAGGGGTAATCTCTCGATCACGTCCACCTTGGCTTTGTCTACTTCAATTCCCTTGGATGAAATCTTGTGACTGAGTACTATTCCTTCATCTACCATAAAATGGCACTTCTTCCAATTAAGGACTAAATCAGATTCTTCACATCTTGCCAACACATTCTCTAAATTGCCGAGGCAACTGTCGAAGTCATTACCAAAAACGGAAAAATCAACCATGAAGATCTCAAGAAAGTCTTCGACCATGTCTGAAAAGAGTGCCATCATGCATCTTTGGAAGGTTGTCGGGTCATTACACAATCCGAACGGTATCCTTCGGAAAACATAAGTACCGTATGGGCATGTGAAGGTTGTCTTTTCTTGATCTTCTAGTGCTATAGAAATTTGATTGTAACCTGAATAACCATCAAGAAAATAATAAAAGGGTTTACCTGCAAGACGGTCAAGCATTTGATCATTAAAGGGTAAAGGGAAGTGATCTTTCCTAGTGGCTTTGTTTAGCTTTCGGTAATCCATACAAACCCTCAAACCGGTCACAATCCTGGTTGGAATGAGTTCATTGTTTTTATTACTTACCACCGTTATACCTCCCTTTTTCGGTACACATTGTACCAGACTTACCCATGTACTATCAGAGATAGGATATATGATGCCGACGTCAAGCCACATGATGATTTCTTTCATTACAACCCCTTTCATGGCATGATTCAGTCTCCTCTGAGCCTCAATCAAAGGTTTGTGATCATTAACCAACAAAATCTTATGCATGCACACTACCGAGCTAATTCCTTTCAAGTCGGCAATTATCCATCCTATCGCCTTCCTGTGTAGCATCAACACGTTGATCAGCTTCTTTTCCTGCTCAGGTTGTAACTTAGAGGAAATAATTACAGGCAATGTATTATCGGTTCTCATGTAAGCATATTTTAGTTGCCCTCGCAACTGTTTTAACTCTAGAATCGGTGGTTGTTCAATTGAGGGCTTTTCGAGTTTACCTTCCTTACCTGAGTAATTCAGTGGTTCAAAGTATGTACCTGGTCGATTGACTAACCAATTTGCCTATTCTTGTTGTTTCTCATCGATCGGTTCTTTATACTCCTCAAGTTCCTCTTGATCAGCAATGTAGTTGCCGAGGCAACTAAATTCCTCGTCGAAGTTAAACTCTACCATGACATGAAGAAGTTGGCATTCTTTCGAATCATCGGGATGCCTTAGTGTTTGGAACACATTTAGTTTAAATTGCTGGTCATTCACCCTCATTGTGAGTTCTCCCTTTTCAACATCGATCAAGGTTCTCCCTGTCGCTAGGAAGGGTCTCCCGAGAATGATAGGTGCATGTTCATCTGCTTCACAATCCAAAACAATAAAGTCAGCGGAAAAAATAAATTTATCAACTTTTACCAGTATGTCTTCGATTTTTCCCTCTGGATGCACATAGGATCTGTCGGCTAGCTGTAGCATAACTGTTGTAGGTCTTGCCTTCCCGATTCCTAGTTTCTAGAAAACCGATTTAGGCATCAAGTTTATGCTGGCTCCAGGTCACATAATGCTTTCCCGACATAGTGGTTTCCAATGGAACATGGTATTGTGAAACTTCCAGGATCCTTCAACTTAGGTGGCATGCGATTGTGCAACATGGCCATGCATCCCTCTGTTGCAGCAACTGTTTCAAACTCTCATAGCCTTGTTCTCTTGGACACAATGTCTTTAAGAAACTTGGCATAGTTCGGCATTTTTTCAATTGCTTCAACCAATGGCAAGTTGATGTGGACTTGCTTTAGGATATCAAGAAACTTCTTGAATTGATGTTCTTGCTTTTGTCGATTCAACCTTTGTGAGAATGGTGGTGGAAGTCAGATATCTTCGATCATTTCATTGGTCTGGAATCTGATTGATGGCATTGCCGGGGCAACTGAAGTTATCGAGGCATCGTCAACTAGGGTTGTCGTGGCGTGTCTATCGTTGGTTGCCGCGACATCCTTATCGCTGGTTACTGAGACATGCTTATCGCTGGTTGCCGAGGCATGCGTATCGCTGGTTGTCGAGGCATGCTTATCGCTGGTTACCACGGCAATTCCTGGTTCAGCATCTGAGGCTTTGTCGATGAGTTCGTCTTGTTTTTTTTGTGGAGTTTTGTTTGATGAGCGAGCTTGAGCCTCTTTAAGTTGTTGGTCACTTCTAGTGGTGATCGCCTTACATTGCTCATGGCCAGTTGCTCTTGCGACTTTAGTATTGCTAGGTAAACCTTCTTGCGGTCTAGTATTCAGGTTTTGAGCAAATTGTCCGACTTGATTTTCCAATGATTTGATTATCGCCTCTTGGTTTTGCAATCTCATCTCGGTCCTGTTAATAAAAGCATCAGTTCTTTTTATGAAGTTACTATTCTCAGCCATATAAGATTCAGTTTTCAACATAAAAGCATTGGGAGGATTTTCCAAAGAACTAGATGTTGCCGGTTGTTGCTGCGGCAACTGTTGCCGTGGCATATTCTGCTAGAATCCCGATGCTTGTGCATACTGATTGTTCTGGTTTAGAGCAGTGTTGGGATTACTCCATGAAAAATTCGGGTGCTTCTTCCAAGCTGGATTGTATGTATTGGACATCACACTGTTGTTCCGGTTGTAATTCCCCACATAAAAGCTGGATTCCGAATTTTGCATACATTCAGAAGAATCATGGTTACCACCACATAACTCACAAAAAGAGTATATTACCTTGACCTCCTGCGTGTTGTTTGGTTTCTGCATGTTCTGGACCATCTTGGTTAGAGTGGCCAATTGTGCCGAAATTGAATATGATGATCCAAGTTCATGTATTGTGGCTTGGCGTCTAACTCCTCCTCTTCTAGCAGATGGGAACTGATAATTATTCTTGGCAAGCCTGTTCAGAATTTGCATTGCTTCTTCCGGCACCTATCTAGGAGTATGCCGTTTGCCGAGGCATCTAGCATCATCCTTGTTGGTGTATTCACAACGTTGTAAAACATTGTTACTTGTGTCCACACAGGGAATCCGTGTAGGGGGCATTTGTGTAGAAGTTCTCTATATCGCTCCCAAGCCTCATACATGGATTCATCATTTACCTGCCAAAAAGAAGTAATTTCGTTATGAAGCTTATAAGTCAAATTTGTAGGATTAAATCGAGCAAGGAAATCACGACAAAGATTGGTCCAAGATCCTATTGATCCCGCAGGAATACTATTCAACCATGATTTCACCCTATCCCTCAGTGAATAGGGGAATAATCTTAGTCGTAAAACATCAGGGGCGACTCCTTGTATTTTGAATGAATTGCAAATCTCGAGGAAATATTTAAGATGTTGTCGTGCATCTTCAGTTGCTGAGCCGCCAAATTGACCAGTTGTGTTGATCATATTGAACATCACCGGTTTCAACTCAAAGTGGTCGGCTTCAATTTCAGGTGTGACAACTCATGGATTGAGTCCTTCAAGATCTTCTTCAAGATAGTCTTGGATAGTTCTGTTTCATGCAAGAATCACTCCTCCTCCTATTGGAACATCCTGATTCATATTGCCGTCTTGATTAGCCATTGCTACTCTTAACCTTTGTCTAAGTCTTTGCAAGGTTCATTCGATTTCTGGATCAAAGGGATATTCTGGTGTAATCGATCTCTCCCTGGTCATATACCAATGCAAAACCAAAGTTTGTTAACCCTTTGAATCTTAAACAAAAAAATAAAAAGTGCAAGAAAATAAAAATAAAGTCACTATTGCCAATCCCCGACAACGGCGCCAAAAACTTGTTGCGCGTAATAAGTGCTCTGCAATTATGCAAGTGTACACGTCACAAGTTATAGTATAAAAGATATCATCTCCACATGGATTGGTGCCACTTCAAGAATCTAATCTCTTGCACTGTAAAAAGTAAGAACACAAGTAGAAGATTGTAGGAGTTTTAACTAACAATTAAACTAAGAAAGCAATAAAGTAAAAGAAGATGTAATCAAATGAGAGAGAATATGCCAGGTTATCGTGAGTTGATGAGTGATAGCCAATTGGATCGTCTTGGTAAAAGAGTGTAAGGGCAACTCAGTTGCCGTGGCAACTAATCGACGGTTGCCTGGGCAACTGGCTGGGCAACTCTTTGGGCGGCTGGGCAGCAACTTCAAGGTTTGGCGGAGCGTTCTTCAATGGTTTCTTCTTATCCCTAAGATGAATCTCTAGCTAATTGTGCATGCCTTGATAATACATCCCTGCGTGAATCAAGGGTGAACAACAACCAATCTTGCGCTCCTCTTAACCGTTAAAATCCTTAACTTATTCCTAAGCCGGATTAATCTTCACCATCAATAGATTGAATAAAGATCATATTCATTTGTTTCTTGAATCTAACTCTCCCGATATTAGATAAATAGATGAAGTTACGAGATCCTCTCCCAATTCACTTGCAAACAAGAATAAAAACCAAGAATGAGTAAACCTTAAATTGAAAGTGCAAACTCTTATTACCTAAACAAAATCTAATTGTTTCTCACAACCACAAAACATAATAACCTTAGCCAAATAGATTTAGTTCATGGCTAGGTTCCAAAAAAACACAAAACAAAGAATCCCTAACATAAACCTAATTGAACAAGAAAGAAAAAGATGAAGAATGGTTGAAGCCTTTGTCGAAATCTCCCCCATTTGCTCTCTCTTGGAGTTGACGGCTTGGTCTCATTTAAATAAGAGGTGGCTAGGTCAAAGTCTCTCTTGAGGAAGAAGTTAAGTTGGAATTAAATACTTTAAAAGAATATAATTCTTTATTATATTTAAATTCCTTCTAGATCTTCTCATATCTTCTTGGGATTTAATTTCTCTTTGACCTCTTCATGGAAATCAAACTCCTTTAGGATTTAACTTTGCTCCACGGCATCTTGGGCTTATCTAGTTATCAATTTTGACTGCCATATCATCTTATCCCTTATCGACAATTGCCCTGGCAACTAGCTCGTCATCTCCTTCATGCATTGCCCTGGCAACTATGTCGGCATCTCCTTCATGCACTGCCCTGGCAACTGGTTCCAGCCTTGTTTAGGCAAGTGATTCTGCACACACACAAAAACAACTATTGGCAGCACCATTTTTCCACAAAATTCAGCAAAATATGAAATCAAGCTTGTCCACCAAGGAAACAATGCAAACATGCATGAATGGCTAATAATGTAACTAATATGAGCCTAAGTCTAGCAATAATATAGATAAAAAGGGTGAATAAAATAGTACTTTTAGACACTTAACAGGCTCTTTGCTTTTACCTTACCATAAGTAGACCCGATATCATGTTTAGTGTTTTCTTGTGTGCTAGGTTTCAAGCTAGACCTAAAGAATCACACCTAGTATCCATTAAGAGAATCTTTAGATACCTTAGAGATACACCTAGTCTAGGTCTTTGGTATTTTAGAGACTCATCCTTCAACCTTCATGCTTATTCGGATGCGGATTATGGGGGTGTAAGATAAATAGGAAAAGTACCTCTGGAATATGCCAATTCCTAGGTAGTATGCTCGTATCTTGGTTCTCTAAGAAACAAAATAGCGTAGCCTTATCTACCACCGAAGTGGAGTACATATCCTTAGGGAGTTGTTGTGCTCAAGTCCTTTGGATGAAGCAACAACTCTTAGACTATGGTGTTGAAGTAGATACCATACCCCTTAAGTGTGACAATACTAGTGCCATTTGTCTAACTAAGAATCCCATCCAACACTCTAGAACCAAGCACATAGAAATAAGGCATCATTTCATTAGAGATTATGTCTTGAAAAATGATGTGGTTCTAGAGTATGTTGATACCTTGAACCAATTAGCGGATATTTTTACTAAACCATTAGATAAAGAACGTTTTTGGACCTTAGGAGAGAGTTAGGTTTAACAAGCCTCCCTTGACCCTTTAAAGTCCCAAAAGACCAAAAATTTGCTTGAATTGATTTAATTGCCATGTTTATGTAATTTGTGCCTCATGATGCATCTATGCCTTTAGTTAAGAGGAGCTTATCTCTATTCTTAACCTTCATATTGTTCATACATCATATATGTAATACCCCAAAATTTACTAAGTTGATTAAGGGTCATTTAGTACTAAGATAATAGCTTAAAAGCTAACTTAGTGACTAAAATGACAAAAATGCGAAAGTTGGGATTTCTTTAATTATGGATTTTGGAAAGGAAATTTCTAAGGTTTAAATGTCTCATGTGATAGATAGTGAATTGAATAAGGTATTCTTAAAGTTTGGTTGAATTTCAAGGAAAATTGGAATATGAATTGAAGTTTAAAGAGGTAGTGACAAAAATGTAAATTTTATGGCTAAAGTATAAACTTTGGAAAAGTTTGGGGACTAAAGCTATAATTTCCAAAAAGTTAAGGGCTTTTATTTCAAAAATAAATAGATCACATAAGGGTGTGAATCAAATGCAGAATTATTGGTTCGATCTGATATTTCGATTATTGGGAAAATCATAGTTAAAGTTTAAGTGGAATTCAGATACACGGATTGAACTGGAAAATTATGAAAATTTTCCATATGATAGAGAAAGGTTATAAAAGTCATTTCCAAGTGTTGGAAATATTTTTAGTTTGATTGAAGATGAATCCTACAGTTTATTTCTGAGTAAAGAATTATTTATCGGTATATTGGATCGAATGGAAATTTTGGAGACTAATTCAAAAGACATGGAAAAATTCATAAAATATTATTTTATGAATATTTTATTGTATTTGGTTGGATTCCAACTAGATTTAGTTGAATTTTTACAAG
This sequence comes from Hibiscus mutabilis, assembly GCA_019671005.1. Taxonomy (NCBI): domain Eukaryota; kingdom Viridiplantae; phylum Streptophyta; class Magnoliopsida; order Malvales; family Malvaceae; genus Hibiscus; species Hibiscus mutabilis. The sequence goes on along the minus strand of CM033715.1, from coordinate 78,952,943 downwards.
AATGGCAAACTAGAAAATAAAAACTAGTTGGAGGGCAAATTGGTCATTTGGCCCCAATGGCATTTTTCAAATATTTAAAAGTTATAAGGGCAATTTTGGAAAGATAAAATAGAAGATTAAATCTTGGCCCTTGATTGATGATAAAATCAATCTCAACCATTAGATAAAAAGGGTAAAATTGTAAATTCATTATTAAATGAATTTAATATTCATTTAATAGATATATGTGTAAAATAATGGTGAAAAGATGAACATTCTTTTCCAGCCAAAAACGTGAGGGCTAGGGAAAGAAAGAAAATTTTTTCCAAGCTCATTTCAAGCTCCGAAACTCGATTTTCAGGTAATCTCTTCAACTACAAAGTTGTTCTACTCTTCAAGCTCTATCTTTTGATATCAATAATTCATGGAATCCATGCTTGATTGATGAGAATTTACATGAGAAAGAAATTAGGGTTTGTGGATCAAATTGGGGCTTTTGAATTCTATGATTCCATGATTGAATTCAAGTTGAAATCAAGCTAGTATGATGCTAAAATCATGATATTGAGTTGGGATTTAAGTTTTACATGTTTTGATTATTATGAATATGATTAGGGTTTATGGATTTAAGTTTAATTTAGGGTTTGTGATGTTGAAATAATGATCTAGTAAGCTTGAATTGTTGTTTGGAAGCAAAACCCTAAGTTAAATTGTGTAGGGACCATTTCGGCAGCTTGAAAAGTTGAAGAACCAAATCTGAATTTTTAGAAATTGGAGTGTATTTGTGTTATTAATGATGTTGGAGATGTGAAATTGATGTTAGAATGCTAAACCGATGTTGAATTGAATTAGGGGCAGTTTTGACAAATTGTCAAAATCAAGTGATCAAATAGGCAATGAATTCTTAGATGGGGATTAAATCTGATTTTTTGTTAAAATAATAGAATTAAGGTAGTAGTGTTGATTTGAGGACTAAATTGCAAAGTTAAGAAGTTTAAATCTTTACCTTTGCATTTTAGTGACTATTTTGGGCAAAGAAAGAAAAATAGAGGGAATTATTTGAATAATTATTTGATGAAGAAGATGATAAATTGATGTTTTGAAACAAGTGATGGGACTAAATTGATAAGTAGAAAAATAAGAAGAAGTTAGTATAAATTAGAAGTTGATTATGGAAGGCTATGATAAAGATTGAATTTTGGCAGTGACTTTGAAAATTCACCATAAATTATACAAAAATGGTTAGATGGTGATTTTTATACCGTTGTAAATATGTGTTTGTTTAGTTTCGTATCCAACAAACGGAAACTGATTTCGAGTTCCGAGTCAAAAGATATGAATTTTTAATCGAATGAAGGTCAGAAAATTTACAGAGCAGTTTCTGTGTGTGACGGGAGTTTGAATAATTTTCATAATTTTTGTAGATTTTATTAATTTATGTGGCTCATACCGTTAGAGCCGTTATCAAATATAGTTTTTTTAGTATAAAGGAAATTAAGATCCGGTATGTATTCTGTCCAGTATAAGTAAATCTTTAAAGGTAGCACAAGCTGTCAGAAAATAGAATTTGAAACATTTGGTATTTAAATCTGAGTTAGCAAGCTCGGAAGAATTATTAGAAGTTCAAATTGGTCACTAGGGACCATAATGAGCTTGTGAAAAATGCAAGGAAGAAAGGAAAAATAATTGAAAATTTTATATTAAAATGATTATATTAGATCGCATGGTTAGGTATTGTTAGATTTGAATCTAACAAATATTTTATCTTATTCATGTGAATAATGAAGTCAAGGCCGAATAAAAGAAAGTTCGAGGTTCTATAAAGGAAATGATCGAGTAGAATTTAGTGAGGAGTGCTAATAAATGGCCTAGGTGAGTGCAATGCATACATAACATGATACATGGTTGTTCTATACATCATTGGTAAGACTTGCGATAAGTCTACATGATTTATATGTTGGCATGATATTTATGTCATTGATCATATATTTGACATATTTTAAATATGTCAAAGGGTTGAAAACAAATGCATTGATCACTAGTTATTGATGATGGTATGCTATGAATGTTATTTCAGGTATGAATTGCCCATTATTAAATTATATTGATATACATTGCCATGGATGGAATAAATTCAGGAATTTTGCCCAAATGAGTCATTGAAGGACAGGGTATAGTTGACATGCCATAGATTCCAGCAGCACGCTGCATAATCAGGAATTCAGGATAACACTATAATGTTAAAAGTACACTTAGTGTATGGTAAGCATGGCCCTATAAATGTGCAGGATAATGGTTAGCACGACCTTATAAACGTGCGACATAATGGTTAGCACGGCCTTATAAACGCTATGTAGGTTAGCACTTCGGTGCATATTTGACTCGCGTACCCAGGGTCCTCAAGGTTATATTTGGGCTATGAAATTGGGAAACCGAGAAATTATTGATAATCGAGCTATAAATAAAGGGATAATAAATGGTAAACAGGTTAGAGAGTATATGAACTCTCGGGACATATTTATATGAACACTCAGGGCAAATGGAAAGTATATCGGTAAGAAATTTATATCCGGTTTATATCATGTTGATACATGACTGATATGATGGTAATATTTATATAGTGATCATGATGCATATAAGGCATATTATGATAACCGGGCATACATGAAAATCTTATGACATTGACATATATCATTCTATATAAATGTACCCATGAACATGAATAAATTTTAAATTATTGTTATTAATTTCCTTTATTGCCTCACTAAGTTCAGACTTAGCGTGTGTTTGATTGTACACACGTAGGTAAATCAAGATGAGAGAGAAAAAAGCATTGCATCAATATTGGAAACCTCAACAGTAATCACAAATGACATCCTAATTGAGGTTGATTTTTATAGTGGCATGTATGCTCGCTAAACTTATTCGAGTTAAGATTGACCTTTAAAGTTGTTATGGGTTTTAAGATAATTGATTCATGATTAGAACTTGAATAAATAATTTATGTCAATTTTAAGTAAAGTTAAGCGTGCTTGGACTAGAGAAATTTTATGATGGGTGACCATCGGGAAGTTTTCTGAAAATTTTAAATTACCCTGATCTTTGAATAAAGAAGTCATAGCATTTCTGACTCATATCCGGTGTATGGATAGGGTAAGGGGTTGTTACATTTATTGGTATCAGAGCTACAGGTTTAGCCGCTTCTGGAGATTAAACGAAGTATGGTAAAGGTCAAAAGTGTATACATGCCACTAGGATGTTAGAATTACTGATGATTTTACTTGTTGGAATGGATGCGATTGCTTACTTCATTATGATAGTAATATTAAATTCTAATGTATGAGAAAAGATTTGTATCAGGTGTTTAGGCAAGTGAATCAACAAGAGATTCACGAGAGTGATAAAGTTAATGATAATGCTCTACCCTCAGCTTAGCTTGGTGCAGAGGCACCAGGGTAACATGATATGCATGTTCTGGATTAAGAGCTTTTCTTCCAGACATTAGATTCGATTTTGAATCAGCCTGCTTAGGCAATCGATTGCAAAAGAATTAAGAGTTATGGCATACTAGATTTTCAGAAAGATATTGATGGAGATTCTATGATTGTTAATCTATGGTCTAAGGATATAAAGGTTAGGTTGAAGGAACTCTGTATTGATGATCAGAGGAGACTAAAAATAAAGTAGTACCTCATCTGAAAGGATTAGACCCGTATTTGATAAAGTAATGTTACGGTACATACTCAAAAGTTTGTTAGCTAGAGTTCTTTCTTTGAGTGTTCCGTAACAAAGTTTATCCTAGAGATGCAATGGAGTTCTTGCATCTTAATTTAAGCAATTGGATTATTTACGGGTATGAGTGCAAGTTAATAAACTGATCTGATTTGCTTCTAAACTGCTTTCTATAGACAAAAAGAGAGTCTGTTGTGACAATTCATAGAGGGCTAGAGGTCAGGTATAAAGAAGTACTGACTGCCCTATGTATTTAAAAAAAATTATGAAGCAGTAAATTATGATGGATGCAATGGAAATGATTCATAATAAGAAAATATCTAAATAGAGGTCATAGCTCGTGAAGAGGAATAGTAAATTGAGATAACCACCTTTAAAAAAGTGGTGAGGATTTCTGAAAAAACGCCAAGATGAATTTATTACATAGTTCTATAAAAAGATTGAGACAAGGAAAATTAGGAACTCTCTGACATTTATAATTAATGTTGGAGATTCAAGAAAACTATAAAACCAATCATGTGAGTGTTGTGATAATTGGCTTGTATGAGCATGCAGAGTTTTATTGGAATTTGTTATCAATATGAAAATGATTTAACTTATGCTATGGATATCGAGCATCAAGGATAGGTTAGGAGAGTATTCCTATTGTTTGGAAATTTTAAATGGGTTGCTTAAGAGGAGCAGTCAGACTTGATGCTTAATCGAGAGACTATGTTTAAGATTGGATTTAATCCAATAATGGATTTATATTGATTACCACCCAGGTCGAGCAAAGGTTGTAGCAGATGCTTTGAGTCGGAAAACATTCGCTACATTACGAGCTTTAAATGCTCAGTTAAAGGGAAAATCAAATGGTTCGTTATTGGTAGAGTTGTAATTGAGATCATCATTGTTAGATCGGATTAAAGAAAGTCAGCAATGAGATGAAGATTGCATAACCAAGATAAAGCAAGTGGAATCGGGTGGAATTAAAGATTTTGAGATTAAACCCGATGGATGTCTTTACTATAAAGATAAAGTGTATATTCCTAAAGATGCTAAGTTGAAACAAGATTTGCTTATTAAGGCACACTATAGTCCCTTGACTATGCATCCAAAAAAATAAGTATCAAGATTTGAAGGGTCGATATTGGTGACCTGGTATGAAAAAGAATGATATCAGAGTTTGTTGCTAAGTGCTTGACTTGTCAACAAGTGAAAGCTGAACATCAAGTACCATCAGGGAAATTTCAATATATTTCTATTCTGTAGTGGAAATAAGATAGAGTTACAATGGATTTTGTGATAAGATTGCCATTGACTTCCTGTAAGAAAGATTCTATCTGGGTAATTGTGGATAGGTTAACTAAATCTGCTCACTTTATACCAGCTAGAATGGATTATTAGATGAGCAAGTATGATGAGTTGTATGCCAAATAAATAAGGAACAAGTAAATACCATTGGTGAAAGTCATTTGGCACAATCACCAAGTGGAAAAAGCAACATGGGAAGCAAAGGATATAATGGAAAAGTAGTATCCGCACTTGTTTAAAACATGTACGTTTTGAAAATTTGAGGAAAATTTTTCTTAAGGGGGAGAGAATTGTAATACCCCAAAAATTACTAAGTTGATTAAGGGTCATTTAGTACTAAGATAATAGCTTAAAAGCTAACTTAATGACTAAAATGACAAAAATGTAAAAGTTGGGATTTCTTTAATTATGGGTTTTGAAAGGAAATTTCTAAGGTTTGAAGGTCTCATGTGATAGATAGTGAATTGAATAAGGTATTCTTAAAGTTTGGTTGAATTTCAAGGAAAATTGGAATAGGAATTGAAGTTTAAAGAGGTAGTGACCAAAATGTAAATTTTGGAAATTTTATGGCTAAATTATAAACTTTGAAAAAGTTTGGGGACTAAATTTGTAATTTCCAAAAAGTTAAGTGTTTTTATTTCAAAATTAAACAGATCACATAAGGATGTGAATCAAATGCAGAATTATTGGTTCGATCTGATATTTCGATTATTGGGAAAATCGCAGTTAAAGTTTAAGTGGAATTTCGATTATGAAATTTTTATCCAATGTGAATATTTATTGTATTTGGTTGGATTCCTACTAGATTTAGTTGAATTTTTACAAGAATGGCAAACTAGTAAATAAAAACTAGTTGGAGGGCAAATTGGTCATTTGGCCCCAATCGCATTTTTGAAATATTTAAAAAGTTATAAGGGCAATTTTGGAAAGAGAAAATAGAAGATTAAATCTTGGCCCTTGATTGATGATAAAATCAATCTCAACTATTGGATAAAAAGGGCAAAATTAGTAATTTCACTATTAAATGAATTTTATATTCATTTAATAGATATATGTGTAAAATAATGGTGAAAAGATGAACATTCTTTTCCAGCCAAACACGTGAGGGCTAGGGAAAGAAATAGAAAATTTTTTCCAAGCTCGATTCAAGCCGCGAAACTCGATTTTCAGGTAATCTCTTCAACTACAAAGTTATTATACTCTTCAAGCTCTATCTTTTGATATCAATAATTCATGGAATCCATGCTTGATTGATAAGAATTTACATGAGAAAGAAATTAGGGTTTGTGGATCAAATTGGGGCTTTTGAGATTCTATGATTCCATGGTTGAATTCAAGTTGAAATCAAGCTAGTATGATGTTAAAATCATGATATTGAGTTGGGATTTAAGTTTTACATGTTTTGATTATTATGAAGATGATTAGAGTTTATGGATTTAAGTTTAATTTAGGGTTTGTGATGTTGAAATAATGATCTAGTAAGCTTGAATTGTTGTTTGGAAGCAAAACCCCAAGTTAAATTGTGTAGAGACCATTTCGGCAACTTGAAAAGTTGAAGGGCCAAATATGAATTTTTAGAATTTGGAGTGTATTTGTGTTATTAATGATGTTGGAGATGTGAAATTGATGTTAGAATGCTAAACCGATGTTGAATTGAATTAGGGACCATTTTGACAAATTGTCAAAATCAAGTGACCAAATAGGCAATGAATTCTTGGATGGGGATTAAATCTGATTTTTGGTTAAAATAATAGAATTAAGGTAGTAGTGTTGATTTGAGGACTAAATTGCAAAGTTAAGAAGTTTAAATATTTACCTTTGCATTTTAGTGACTATTTTGGGCAAAGAAAGAAAAATAGAGGGAATTATTTGAATAATTATTTGATGAAGAAGATGATGAATTGATGTTTTGAAACAAGTGATGGGACTAAATTGATAAGTAAAAAAAATAAGAAGAAGTTAGTATAAATTAGAAGTTGATTATGGAAGGCTATGATGAAGATTGAATTTTGGTAGTGACTTTGAAAATTCACCATAAATTATACAAAAATGGTTAGATGATGAATTTTATACCGTTGTAAATATGTGTTTGTCTAGTTTTGTATCCAACAAACGAAAACTGATTTCGAGTTCCGAGTCAAAAGATATGAATTTTTAATCGAATGAAGGTCAGAAAATTTATAGAGCAGTTTCTGTCTGTGACAGGAGTTTGAAGAATTTTCATAATTTTTGTAGATTTTATTAATTTATGTGGATTATACCGTTAGAGCCGTTATCCAATCTAGTTTTTCCAGTATAAAGGAAATTAATATCCGATATTTATTCTGCACAGTATAAGCAAATCTTTAAAGGTAGCACAAGATAGCAGAAAATAGAATTTGAAACATTTGGTATTTAAATGTGAGTTAGCAAGCTCGGAAGAATTATTAGAAGTTCAAATTGGTCACTAGGGACCATAATGAGTTTGTGAAAAATGCAAGGAAGAAAGGAAAAATAATTGAAAATTTTATATTCGAATGATTATATTAGATCAAGATGGTTAAGGTATTGTTAGATTTGAATCTAACAAATATTTTATCTTATTCATGTGAATAATGAAGTCAAGGCCGAATCAAAGAAAGTTCGAATAGAATTTAGTGAGGCGTGATAATAAATGGCCCAGGTGAGTGCAATGCATACATAACATGATACGTGGTTGTTTTATACATCATTGGTAAGACTTGCGATAAGTCTACATGATTTATTTGTTGTCATGATATTTATGTCATTGATCATATATTTGACATATTTTAAATATGTCAAGGGTTGAAAATAAATGCATTGATCACTAGTTATTGATGAGGGTATGCTATGAATGTTATTTCGGGTATGAACTGCCCAATATTAAATTATATTGATATACATTGCCATGGATGGAATAAATTCGGGAATTTTACCCAAATGAGTCATTGAAGGATAGGGTATAGTTGGCATGCCATAAATTCCAGCAGAAAGACGCATAATCGAATTCGGGATAACACTATAGTGTTAAAAGTACACTTAGTGTATGGTAAGCACGACCTTATAAACGCAGGATAATGGTTAGCACGGCCTTATAAACGCGGGATAATGGTTAGCACGGCCTTATAAACGTGAACGGGTTAGCACTTGACTTGCATATTTGACTCGCGTACCCAAGGTCCTCAAGGTTATATTTGGGCTATGAAATTGGGGAACCCGAAATCATTGATAATCGGACTATAAATAAAGGGATAATAAATGGTAAACATGATTAGAGAGTATATGAACTCTCGAGACATATTTATATGAACACTCATATTATGAAATGGAAAGTATATCGGTAAGAAATTTATATCCAATGTTTATATTTTGTTGATACATGATTGGTATGATGGTAATATTTATATAGTGATCATGATGCATATAAGGCATATTATGATAACCGGGCATACATGAAAATCTTATAACATTGACATATATCATGCTATATAAACGTAGCCATGAACTTGAATAAAGTTTAAATTATTGTTATTAATTTCCTTTATTGCCTCACTAAGTTTGTACTTAGTGTGTGTTTGATTGTACACATGTAGGTAAATCAAGATGAGAAGGAGAAAAGCATTGCATCAATATTGGAAAGCTCAACAAGTAATCACAAGAATGACATCCTAATTGAGGTTGATTTTTATAGTGGCATGTATGCTTGCTAAACTTATTCGAGTATTTTCTTAATAAAATAATGAGAATAATGTGTTTTAACAATGTTTTAGTATGTTTCTATGATTTTTTTGATAAATGAAGAATAAAATCTTATTACCTTGTGTCTCATTAAAAACTCATAAACCTAGTCGAAGAAAAATAATACACATGACAATAATCAAAATAACTCACAAATAAACTTGTCCGTACATGTCTCAGCTACCCTAAAATCATAGAAGGCAACAAATTATCATGTAGTAAAGAAAGGACCACATCTGGAGGTGTGATGAACGTTCGCGTACCAAAAGCAATTTTCCTAAAGGGAACATCAGAAAGAAGAGAGGTAATGGAGACTCGAACTTGAGACTAAATAAAATATTAAATTACTTGTTCAGAGTAATATTAATATTTTCGCTCTCTTATAGTAATCGTTTTCATTTAAAAACCAACTTTTTATATTAGATTATAACTCTACATAAACATGATATGAGTTTTTTGACAAATTTTAAATATAATTTTAATCCTACCTAAAGAGTAGAGGAAATGTGACTTTAGGGAAAGAAATGAGTAGATTTAAAACCTATAACTTAAGAGGATATGAAGGAATAAAGATGAGCGTTCGAGTACGGATTTGATTTTATTTAAATGTGTTACTAATTCCATTGTGCGGAATGCATTTCAACTGGTCTTTTTCCGTGTGGAGCACGATAAGCCAAAACTCAACTCTGTGTTTGTTTCTCGAGAAAATGTTTAATTAGCTTATCTAACATTTTTTTTCTATTTTCTTTCATCTTTCTTCAATATAAATTTATTGTATAAGTATCGCTATCATGAGAAAATTGAAGATGTCATAATCAGAATCTCCATGGGGTAAAGATTCTTTTTTAAAAAAAATGTCAAAAATATTTAAAAGTTATAAGGGCAATTTTGGAAAGATAAAATAGAAGATTAAATCTTGGCCCTTGATTGATGATAAAATCAATCTCAACCATTAGATAAAAAGGGTAAAATTGTAAATTCATTATTAAATGAATTTAATATTCATTTAATAGATATATGTGTAAAATAATGGTGAAAAGATGAACATTCTTTTCCAGCCAAAAACGTGAGGGCTAGGGAAAGAAAGAAAATTTTTTCCAAGCTCATTTCAAGCTCCGAAACTCGATTTTCAGGTAATCTCTTCAACTACAAAGTTGTTCTACTCTTCAAGCTCTATCTTTTGATATCAATAATTCATGGAATCCATGCTTGATTGATGAGAATTTACATGAGAAAGAAATTAGGGTTTGTGGATCAAATTGGGGCTTTTGAATTCTATGATTCCATGATTGAATTCAAGTTGAAATCAAGCTAGTATGATGCTAAAATCATGATATTGAGTTGGGATTTAAGTTTTACATGTTTTGATTATTATGAATATGATTAGGGTTTATGGATTTAAGTTTAATTTAGGGTTTGTGATGTTGAAATAATGATCTAGTAAGCTTGAATTGTTGTTTGGAAGCAAAACCCTAAGTTAAATTGTGTAGGGACCATTTCGGCAAAAAGAAAAGTTGAAGAACCAAATCTGAATTTTTAGAAATTGGAGTGTATTTGTGTTATTAATGATGTTGGAGATGTGAAATTGATGTTAGAATGCTAAACCGATGTTGAATTGAATTAGGGCGCTTTGACAAATTGTCAAAATCAAGTGATCAAATAGGCAATGAATTCTTAGATGGGGATTAAATCTGATTTTTGTTAAAATAATAGAATTAAGGTAGTAGTGTTGATTTGAGGACTAAATTGCAAAGTTAAGAAGTTTAAATCTTTACCTTTGCATTTTAGTGACTATTTTGGGCAAAGAAAGAAAAATAGAGGGAATTATTTGAATAATTATTTGATGAAGAAGATGATAAATTGATGTTTTGAAACAAGTGATGGGACTAAATTGATAAGTAGAAAAATAAGAAGAAGTTAGTATAAATTAGAAGTTGATTATGGAAGGCTATGATAAAGATTGAATTTTGGCAGTGACTTTGAAAATTCACCATAAATTATACAAAAATGGTTAGATGGTGATTTTTATACCGTTGTAAATATGTGTTTGTTTAGTTTCGTATCCAACAAACGGAAACTGATTTCGAGTTCCGAGTCAAAAGATATGAATTTTTAATCGAATGAAGGTCAGAAAATTTACAGAGCAGTTTCTGTGTGTGACGGGAGTTTGAATAATTTTCATAATTTTTGTAGATTTTATTAATTTATGTGGCTCATACCGTTAGAGCCGTTATCAAATATAGTTTTTTTAGTATAAAGGAAATTAAGATCCGGTATGTATTCTGTCCAGTATAAGTAAATCTTTAAAGGTAGCACAAGCTGTCAGAAAATAGAATTTGAAACATTTGGTATTTAAATCTGAGTTAGCAAGCTCGGAAGAATTATTAGAAGTTCAAATTGGTCACTAGGGACCATAATGAGCTTGTGAAAAATGCAAGGAAGAAAGGAAAAATAATTGAAAATTTTATATTAAAATGATTATATTAGATCGCATGGTTAAGGTATTGTTAGATTTGAATCTAACAAATATTTTATCTTATTCATGTGAATAATGAAGTCAAGGCCGAATAAAAGAAAGTTCGAGGTTCTATAAAGGAAATGATCGAGTAGAATTTAGTGAGGAGTGCTAATAAATGGCCTAGGTGAGTGCAATGCATACATAACATGATACATGGTTGTTCTATACATCATTGGTAAGACTTGCGATAAGTCTACATGATTTATATGTTGGCATGATATTTATGTCATTGATCATATATTTGACATATTTTAAATATGTCAAAGGGTTGAAAACAAATGCATTGATCACTAGTTATTGATGATGGTATGCTATGAATGTTATTTCAGGTATGAATTGCCCATTATTAAATTATATTGATATACATTGCCATGGATGGAATAAATTCAGGAATTTTGCCCAAATGAGTCATTGAAGGACAGGGTATAGTTGACATGCCATAGATTCCAGCAGCACGCTGCATAATCAGGAATTCAGGATAACACTATAGTGTTAAAAGTACACTTAGTGTATGGTAAGCACGGCCTTATAAACGTGCAGGATAATGGTTAGCATGGCCTTATAAACGTGCGACATAATGGTTAGCACGGCCTTATAAACGTGCGGGTTAGCACTTCGGTGCATATTTGACTCGCGTACCCATGGTCCTCAAGGTTATATTTGGGCTATGAAATTGGGAAACCGAGAAATTATTGATAATCGGGCTATAAATAAAGGGATAATAAATGGTAAACAGGTTAGAGAGTATATGAACTCTCGGGACATATTTATATGAACACTCAGGGCAAATGGCAAGTATATCGGTAAGAAATTTATATCCGGTTTATATTATGTTGATACATGATTGGTATGATGGTAATATTTATATAGTGATCATGATGCATATAAGGCATATTATGATAACCGGGCATACCTGAAAATCTTATGACATTGACATATATCATGCTATATAAATGTAGTCATGAACTTGAATAAAGTTTAAATTATTGTTATTAATTTCCTTTATTGCCTCACTAAGTTCGTACTTAGCGTGTGTTTGATTGTACACACGTAGGTAAATCAAGATGAGAGAGAGAAAAGCATTGCATCAATATTGGAAACCTCAACAGGTAATCACAGTAATGACATCCTAATTGAGGTTGATTTTTATAGTGGCATGTATGCTCGCTAAACTTATTCGAGTTAAGATTGACCTTTAAAGTTGTTATGGGTTTTAAGATAATTGATTCATGATTAGAACTTGAATAAATAATTTATGTCAATTTTAAGTAAAGTTAAGCGTGCTTGGACTAGAGAAATTTTATGATGGGTGACCATCGGGAAGTTTTCTGAAAATTTTAAATTACCCTGATCTTTGAATAAAGAAGTCATAGCATTTCTGACTCATATCCGGTGTATGGATAGGGTAAGGGGTTGTTACATTTATTGGTATCAGAGCTACAGGTTTAGCCGCTTCTGGAGATTAAACGAAGTATGGTAAAGGTCAAAAGTGTATACATGCCACTAGGATGTTAGAATTACTGATGATTTTACTTGTTGGAATGGATGCGATTGCTTACTTCATTATGATAGTAATATTAAATTCTAATGTATGAGAAAAGATTTGTATCAGGTGTTTAGGCAAGTGAATCAACAAGAGATTCACGAGAGTGATAAAGTTAATGATAATGCTCTACCCTCAGCTTAGCTTGGTGCAGAGGCACCAGGGTAACATGATATGCATGTTCTGGATTAAGAGCTTTTCTTCCAGACATTAGATTCGATTTTGAATCAGCCTGCTTAGGCACTGATTGCAAAAGAATTAAGAGTTATGGCATACTAGATTTTCAGAAAGATATTGATGGAGATTCTATGATTGTTAATCTATGGTCTAAGGATATAAAGGTTAGGTTGAAGGAACTCTGTATTGATGATCAGAGGAGACTAAAAATAAAGTAGTACCTCATCTGAAAGGATTAGACCCGTATTTGATAAAGTAATGTTACGGTACATACTCAAAAGTTTGTTAGCTAGAGTTCTTTCTTTGAGTGTTCCGTAACAAAGTTTATCCTAGAGATGCAATGGAGTTCTTGCATCTTAATTTAAGCAATTGGATTATTTACGGGTATGAGTGCAAGTTAATAAACTGATCTGATTTGCTTCTAAACTGCTTTCTATAGACAAAAAGAGAGTCTGTTGTGACAATTCATAGAGGGCTAGAGGTCAGGTATAAAGAAGTACTGACTGCCCTATGTATTTAAAAAAAATTATGAAGCAGTAAATTATGATGGATGCAATGGAAATGATTCATAATAAGAAAATATCTAAATAGAGGTCATAGCTCGTGAAGAGGAATAGTAAATTGAGATAACCACCTTTAAAAAAGTGGTGAGGATTTACAAAAAACGCCAAGATGAATTTATTACATAGTTCTATAAAAAGATTGAGACAAGGAAAATTAGGAACTCTCTGACATTTATAATTAATGTTGGAGATTCAAGAAAACTATAAAACCAATCATGTGAGTGTTGTGATAATTGGCTTGTATGAGCATGCAGAGTTTTATTGGAATTTGTTATCAATATGAAAATGATTTAACTTATGCTATGGATATCGAGCATCAAGGATAGGTTAGGAGAGTATTCCTATTGTTTGGAAATTTTAAATGGGTTGCTTAAGAGGAGCAGTCAGACTTGATGCTTAATCGAGAGACTATGTTTAAGATTGGATTTAATCCAATAATGGATTTATATTGATTACCACCCGTGTCGAGCAAAGGTTGTAGCAGATGCTTTGAGTCGGAAAACATTCGCTACATTACGAGCTTTAAATGCTCGATTAAAGGGAAAATCAAATGGTTCGTTATTGGTAGAGTTGTAATTGAGATCATCATTGTTAGATCGGATTAAAGAAAGTCAGCAATGAGATGAAGATTGCATAACCAAGATAAAGCAAGTGGAATCGGGTGGAATTAAAGATTTTGAGATTAAACCCGATGGATGTCTTTACTATAAAGATAAAGTGTATATTCCTAAAGATGCTAAGTTGAAACAAGATTTGCTTATTAAGGCACACTATAGTCCCTTGACTATGCATCCAAAAAAATAAGTATCAAGATTTGAAGGGTCGATATTGGTGACTGGTATGAAAAAGAATGATATCGAGTTTGTTGCTAAGTGCTTGACTTGTCAACAAGTGAAAGCTGAACATCAAGTACCATCAGGAAATTTCAATATATTTCTATTCTGTAGTGGAAATAAGATAGAGTTACAATGGATTTTGTGATAAGATTGCCATTGACTTCAGTAAGAAGATTCTATCCGGGTAATTGTGGATAGGTTAACTAAATCTGCTCACTTTATACCAAATTAGAATGGATTATTAGATGAGCAAGTATGATGAGTTGTATGCCAAATAAATAAGGAACAAGTAAATACCATTGGTGAAAGTCATTTGGCACAATCACCAAGTGGAAAAAGCAACATGGGAAGCAAAGGATATAATGGAAAAGTAGTATCCGCACTTGTTTAAAACATGTACGTTTTGAAAATTTGAGGAAAATTTTTCTTAAGGGGGAGAGAATTGTAATACCCCAAAAATTACTAAGTTGATTAAGGGTCATTTAGTACTAAGATAATAGCTTAAAAGCTAACTTAATGACTAAAATGACAAAAATGTAAAAGTTGGGATTTCTTTAATTATGGGTTTTGGAAAGGAAATTTCTAAGGTTTGAAGGTCTCATGTGATAGATAGTGAATTGAATAAGGTATTCTTAAAGTTTGGTTGAATTTCAAGGAAAATTGGAATAGGAATTGAAGTTTAAAGAGGTAGTGACCAAAATGTAAATTTTGGAAATTTTATGGCTAAATTATAAACTTTGAAAAAGTTTGGGGACTAAATTTGTAATTTCCAAAAAGTTAAGTGTTTTTATTTCAAAATTAAACAGATCACATAAGGATGTGAATCAAATGCAGAATTATTGGTTCGATCTGATATTTCGATTATTGGGAAAATCGCAGTTAAAGTTTAAGTGGAATTTCGATTATGAAATTTTTATCCAATGTGAATATTTATTGTATTTGGTTGGATTCCTACTAGATTTAGTTGAATTTTTACAAGAATGGCAAACTAGTAAATAAAAACTAGTTGGAGGGCAAATTGGTCATTTGGCCCCAATCGCATTTTTGAAATATTTAAAAAGTTATAAGGGCAATTTTGGAAAGAGAAAATAGAAGATTAAATCTTGGCCCTTGATTGATGATAAAATCAATCTCAACTATTGGATAAAAAGGGCAAAATTGTAATTTCACTATTAAATGAATTTTATATTCATTTAATAGATATATGTGTAAAATAATGGTGAAAAGATGAACATTCTTTTCCAGCCAAACACGTGAGGGCTAGGGAAAGAAATAGAAAATTTTTTCCAAGCTCGATTCAAGCCGCGAAACTCGATTTTCAGGTAATCTCTTCAACTACAAAGTTATTATACTCTTCAAGCTCTATCTTTTGATATCAATAATTCATGGAATCCATGCTTGATTGATAAGAATTTACATGAGAAAGAAATTAGGGTTTGTGGATCAAATTGGGGCTTTTGAGATTCTATGATTCCATGGTTGAATTCAAGTTGAAATCAAGCTAGTATGATGTTAAAATCATGATATTGAGTTGGGATTTAAGTTTTACATGTTTTGATTATTATGAAGATGATTAGAGTTTATGGATTTAAGTTTAATTTAGGGTTTGTGATGTTGAAATAATGATCTAGTAAGCTTGAATTGTTGTTTGGAAGCAAAACCCCAAGTTAAATTGTGTAGAGACCATTTCGGCAACTTGAAAAGTTGAAGGGCCAAATATGAATTTTTAGAATTTGGAGTGTATTTGTGTTATTAATGATGTTGGAGATGTGAAATTGATGTTAGAATGCTAAACCGATGTTGAATTGAATTAGGGACCATTTTGACAAATTGTCAAAATCAAGTGACCAAATAGGCAATGAATTCTTGGATGGGGATTAAATCTGATTTTTGGTTAAAATAATAGAATTAAGGTAGTAGTGTTGATTTGAGGACTAAATTGCAAAGTTAAGAAGTTTAAATATTTACCTTTGCATTTTAGTGACTATTTTGGGCAAAGAAAGAAAAATAGAGGGAATTATTTGAATAATTATTTGATGAAGAAGATGATGAATTGATGTTTTGAAACAAGTGATGGGACTAAATTGATAAGTAAAAAAAATAAGAAGAAGTTAGTATAAATTAGAAGTTGATTATGGAAGGCTATGATGAAGATTGAATTTTGGTAGTGACTTTGAAAATTCACCATAAATTATACAAAAATGGTTAGATGATGAATTTTATACCGTTGTAAATATGTGTTTGTCTAGTTTTGTATCCAACAAACGAAAACGATTTCGAGTTCCGAGTCAAAAGATATGAATTTTTAATCGAATGAAGGTCAGAAAATTTATAGAGCAGTTTACATGCATGACAGGAGTTTGAAGAATTTTCATAATTTTTGTAGATTTTATTAATTTATGTGGATTATACCGTTAGAGCCGTTATCCAATCTAGTTTTTCCAGTATAAAGGAAATTAATATCCGATATTTATTCTGCACAAGTATAAGCAAATCTTTAAAGGTAGCACAAGATAGCGTAAAAATAGAATTTGAAACATTTGGTATTTAAATGTGAGTTAGCAAGCTCGGAAGAATTATTAGAAGTTCAAATTGGTCACTAGGGACCATAATGAGTTTGTGAAAAATGCAAGGAAGAAAGGAAAAATAATTGAAAATTTTATATTCGAATGATTATATTAGACTGCATGGTTAAGGTATTGTTAGATTTGAATCTAACAAATATTTTATCTTATTCATGTGAATAATGAAGTCAAGGCCGAATCAAAGAAAGTTCGAATAGAATTTAGTGAGGCGTGATAATAAATGGCCCAGGTGAGTGCAATGCATACATAACATGATACGTGGTTGTTTTATACATCATTGGTAAGACTTGCGATAAGTCTACATGATTTATTTGTTGTCATGATATTTATGTCATTGATCATATATTTGACATATTTTAAATATGTCAAGGGTTGAAAATAAATGCATTGATCACTAGTTATTGATGAGGGTATGCTATGAATGTTATTTCGGGTATGAACTGCCCAATATTAAATTATATTGATATACATTGCCATGGATGGAATAAATTCGGGAATTTTACCCAAATGAGTCATTGAAGGATAGGGTATAGTTGGCATGCCATAAATTCCAGCAGCACGCTGCATAATCGGGAATTCGGGATAACACTATAGTGTTAAAAGTACACTTAGTGTATGGTAAGCACGGCCTTATAAACGTGCAGGATAATGGTTAGCACGGCCTTATAAACGTGCGGGATAATGGTTAGCACGGCCTTATAAACGTGCGGGTTAGCACTTCGGTGCATATTTGACTCGCGTACCCAAGGTCCTCAAGGTTATATTTGGGCTATGAAATTGGGGAACCGGGAAATCATTGATAATCGGACTATAAATAAAGGGATAATAAATGGTAAACAGGTTAGAGAGTATATGAACTCTCGAGACATATTTATATGAACACTCAGGGCAAATGGAAAGTATATCGGTAAGAAATTTATATCCGGTTTATATTTTGTTGATACATGATTGGTATGATGGTAATATTTATATAGTGATCATGATGCATATAAGGCATATTATGATAACCGGGCATACATGAAAATCTTATAACATTGACATATATCATGCTATATAAACGTAGCCATGAACTTGAATAAAGTTTAAATTATTGTTATTAATTTCCTTTATTGCCTCACTAAGTTTGTACTTAGTGTGTGTTTGATTGTACACATGTAGGTAAATCAAGATGAGAAGGAGAAAAGCATTGCATCAATATTGGAAAGCTCAACAAGTAATCACAGTAATGACATCCTAATTGAGGTTGATTTTTATAGTGGCATGTATGCTTGCTAAACTTATTCGAGTTGAGATTGACCTTTAATGTTGTTATGAGTTTTAAGATAATTGATTAATGATTAGAACTTGAATAAATAATTTATGTCGATTTTAAGTAAAGTTAAGCGTGCTTGGGCTAGAGAAATTTTAGGATCGGTGACCATCGGGAAGTTTTCTGAAAATTTTAAATTACCCTAATCTTTGAATAAAGAAGTCATAGCATTTCCGACTCGTATCCAGTGTACGGATAGGGGAAGAGGTTGTTACAATATACATGCATTTCGGTTCAAGAAAAATTGAACTTTTGAGCAACTTGTGGCCCAAAATGAATTTTCTGGGTTATTCGTATCGAAATAGGATAAAGCGTATCGATACACCATTATTGACACAACCCAGATTGCATTTCACAGCACAAGTGTATCGATATGCGTCCAAACGTATCGATACAGGCTCAAGAACATGTTTCGATACAGGCAAGTGCGTATCAAAACGGTCCCTATGTTTCGACACACTTGTATCGATACCCCATGTGGCGTATCGGTATGCGCGGTGCTGAGTCTTTAAATAAGCCTTTAATGAGAATCCAACTTTAAATCAATCTCTTTAAAACCTTTTTCATCCGAAACCCTAATTTTTCAACTATAAATACCCTTCAAATCCTTTTGTTTTTCACACAAATTTTTGAGGGTTTTTTTTCAACAAACCAAGTCTAAGATCTCTCATCAAATTGGTGCATTATCATCTATCCATTCTTCCATTTTCCTTAAATCAAGGTATAAACTCTTTCTTTTTTTCTTTTTATTTTCTTTTAGTTTAATATACTGTTTTAACAATTTTTTTGTACAAAAAGTATACTAATAGTATGGGTTTTAAAGTATTTGCAAAAATTCTTTCAAAATCCAAATTTTTTTATTCGAATATAAAAATTATACTGTATATTTTTAAATCTGTTTTTCTAGATTTCTTTTTACCAAAATCTTTCTAAAATTATATTGTATAGTTTTTCATTAATACCTTGAATTTTGGATTACATATTGGATTGAATTTGATGACTTATGCACACATATGTTTTTTGTCTTAACTTTTTTCAGATTCGATATGGCACCACGAAAAAGAGGTCGAACAAACGAGGTTGGCGAGTCTTCTACTGAAGATAATTCGGCATGTCCTAATCTTAGTATCATTTATCAAAAGAGTTTTCAAACCCCGACTACTCTAAACAACTTCAAGCAATACCAAAGTTACAAAATTCGCCGCGAAAGAGTAACATCTATCATTTTTTTAAATTCTGAACGTTTCAAGTTCAAATACCTTCCTCTTTTACATCGTTGGAATTTTATTTCTTTTTTGTCAATCCCTGGGTTTTTGTACCGTAATCTTGTTTTGATTTTCTTTTGCCAATGCCAGGTGCATCCCAACCAAGACCGTACTAAAGTTATTGCTATTGAGTCTTTCTTAATGGGGAAGAAATTTCGGATTGATGTTTAAAATCTAGTTAATGTTTTTGGGTTCAAAGATGAAGGAATCGATGATGAAGACTCATTGGGACATGTTCTTGGCAGTTCTGTTACAGTTCTAGATGCTCATGATCCCTTCTTGCATCTCATGATCACTTGGTGGTTTCGCCATCCGGTGGAAAGTTTTCCACTATTCGCCAAGTGGATGACTTTTGGATTTGATACTTTCGTGAAGAGAAGCAGCCCAATCTTGCTTGAATTATGTTGCGGAGCTTGTCTATCTTATCCAACATCGACACACCTCTCTTGTTGCATCATTCACTTATGGGACAACTTTGAGTTACTTGTTCACTCAGTTGGAGATTGATTGCTCGCCATATCTTTTCAAGCCTCTTACCGATCCCATTGATGAGTGATCTCTTGTTCGTTCAAAGTTCCACTATTTTGATGGTGAGTGGTTACGTCTCGCCGAGCTTCCACACGATGCGAATCCTGAAGTACCGAAAGTTCCTCCCCCAGCCGCTCCTCCAGCTCCGATTGCTCCACAGGCTATGGACACTCTCATGGCTTATCTCAAGGAGCAATTCACTTCATTGAGGACAACCATGACCGAAGGGTTTGCGGCTATTGATACTCAATTTACTTCCTTAGAGGATTAAGTTCAAGCCATAGAAAGCCAACAAAGTTCGATGGACATATCACTTACGGCTTTCCATGGAGAATGGAGACAAACTCAAGCTACCCAAACCCATGATGAAGGTGAAGATCAAGACGAAGATGATGAGGATGCTCCATAGACATTTATTTCATTGCATGCCATATTAGACTTTTCTTTTTATGCACCTATGTTATTTACTCTATGAACCTATGCTTTAATTTTAGCTTTGATTGGATTTGGATTATGTTGCCTTAATGCTATTTATGTTGCTTAGATTATGCTTTGAATTATGATAAGTCTGTTGCTTTGAATTATCCTTTACTATCATTGATTTTGATCTAACAAAAAGGGGGAGAATGTGTATAAGCTAAATGTTTTTTAAAACTATTTCAAAACCTAGCTTACTCTAAGGGGGGAGTAATTTCAAAACACTTAAAAATTTGCTTTGGGTTTTGTTATATAAAAAATGGGGAGATTGTAAAACCTATGAGGATTTTGATATAACAAATATTTTTAAGGACTTAATTGTAAAGTAAACAAATTTTTAAAGTGTCCCAAATTGACAAATATTTTAAAGCACGTTTGATTCTAAGTCAAAAACTTGAAGCCTTAAATTTTTCTAAATGTTTTAAAGGTCAAACTATAGAAATACGCCCAGGCGTATCGATACGCCTCTAAGCGTATCGATACAATTTTTGAAACATTGGCCTTCGTAAGCATCCGTTTCGATGCGACTCTTTTCGTATCGATGCGGCCTTCAAATGGGCTAAGTATTTTCCTCAGGCGTTTCAATACGATTACATTCGTTTTGATACGGCCTTCATACTGGGTTTAAGTTTTAAGCATTGCGCAACGATATGCCACTAGGTGTTTCGATAAGCTTCAAAGATTTTCTCAAATATCAGCATTTAATGACTTAGCCGTTGGAGTCAGTTATTGGGAAAAACCAATTTTAAAATGTCGTCGGACCCGTATCGATACACCCTCAAGATGTACCGATACAAGTTCAGGCAGTACCTTAAGCGAGCAAAATTGCATCGATACGATTTTTCCCGTATCGATACGCTCCTTTAGTTACACTGAGACTGTACACCGCGTATCGATACGCCATGTTATTTTGTAGACAACGGCTCTTTCTTCTTAAAGACAGGTATCGATACGGGCCTTCGTGTACTGATACAAATGGTTGATGAAGAGCATTAATTGAGCGGAAAATGTAGCCCAACGGCTACAATAATGATCTTAACCATACAAACGGCTAAAAATCAATGCAAGGGTATAAAAGCAAGCCTCTAAAGCACCAACAACAACTATTGTACCTTCAAGCAACATCCAAAAATTAATCCAAACCTTTGTGCGTTATAGAGTCATATCTTTGTACCCAACTCATTGAAGTTCTTCATTCTAAATCTTTATTTAGAGTTTGGGGAGTGTTTTGTTTGTAATTGGGCAATATCCATCTTGTGAGAGATATTTTTAGATTGACAACTTCTTCTTTGTATTGAGAGATTTCTTGGGTCAATCTTTGTGTAGAAAGATTGACCGATTGTAAAGGTTACCTCCTAAGCCTAAAAAAAGGGAAGAAAATCTAGTGGATTTTGTTGAAAATCCTTAGTGGGAGCTAAGGTAGTAGATGTAGAGCTTGTTAGAAGCTTGAACCACTATAATTGCCTTTGTTCTTCATTTTTCAATTTCTAATTTGCCCTCTCAAGTTTTAAATAGCCAATTCACCCTCTCTTGGCCAAATCACTATCATTTGATCCACTAAACACTTGCACGACATTCAAGAAAGTGGTCTAAAATTTGATCAATAACGGAATCCTAAAGTTTGAGCGCGCATCATCGCGGCTAATCCTCTACCGAGCCATGGTGGACGATGAGTGAATGCCATCGAAGAGGACGATGAAGCAAAACAATTGAAGAAGAATGTGGATGAGGTTAAATCTTCACTAAAGTGGGTGTTTGAACAGTTAAACAATGTCGGATGATTGAAATAGGCATGAAGGTAGAAAGAGAGATACAGTCTGATGTGTACTGCGAGTATCACCAAGAGTGTGGTCATGAGATCCAACATTGCCCAGAGTTCAGAGATTTGGTACAGAAGATGATGAACAATAAAGAAATTGAAATTTTTGAGAAGACGGGAGAGAAAAAAGAGGTGGAGGTTTATTCATCCGAGCCTACAAGGGTTAAGTATGGGATTCATAAGCCTCTGGTTGTTTCTGTCAGGCCTAAGGCTGAAGGCCCAACAGATGTAAAACCAGTGATGACCTCTAAGGTTGTGATTTCATCTCTCACACCATTTGCTTACAAGAGTACTCATAAAGTGCCATGGAATTATACAGCCAATGTGGCGATATCCGGAGAGAACAAGTTACAGGAAGAAGTAAAATCACTAGAAGAAACAAAGATTGTGTAAAAGAGAAGAATGATGAACAATCTATTTTGGAATCAATGAATGAAGTAGGAAACTTTACCCGCAGTGGTAGATGTTATTCTCCGGAAGTTTCTAAAGAAGCGGAGAAAATCAAAGGAAAGGTTGTGGCGACACCTGAGAATATCTTTGGGGAAGAACATGCGCCTAAAATAAATGAGCCAATAACAGAAGAGCAAGCTCAAGAATTTTTGAAGTTCATAAAACACCGTGAATACAGTATAGTCGAGCAGTTGAAAAAACAACAAACAAGAATTTCAGTCCTAGAATTGTTTCTCAATTCTGAGGGGCATCACAATGCCTTGATGAAGGTGCTCAATCAGACATTTGTGTCAAATGATATATCCGTAAACAAGCTCGACAGAATTGTGAATCATATCACTGTCGACAATTATATTACATTCACTAATGACAAGATTCCTGAAGGAGGAATGGGATTTGTGAAGGCCTTGAACATCACTACACACTACAAAGGATATGTATTGTCTGGTGTACTGATTGATAATGGGTCAGCGTTGAATGTCTTGCCAATGGTCACCTTGCAAAGGTTGCCAATTGACGACTCGCACATGAAGACATATAAGAATACCGTAAGGGAATTTGATGGAACAACACGGGATGTTCTTGGAAAGATTGAGGTGCAGCTGCATATTGGGCCAGCGGTTTATAATCTGGAGTTTGTAGTGATGGACATTAAACCAACATATAATTGTATGCTTGGAAGGCCTTCGATCTATTCAGCAGGAGCAGTACCATCTTCTTTGCACCAGAAGCTCAAGTTTGTGATAGAAGGAAAGTTGGTTAGTGTAGGTGCTGAAGAAGATATTATAGCCTCGGTGACCACTGATGCACCATATATTGAGACAAGTGAGAATGCCTTAGAACGTTTGTTCAGAGCTTTAGAGTTTATAAACGCAACATTCGTTGCTGAGGGGAAGCCAATACCACGCCCTAGGTTGTCCAACTGCACCAAGATGACAGTTCGGGAGACGCTCGGTAGGGGAGCAAGGACTGGAAAAGGGCTCGGGAAGAGGCTTCAGGGATGTTTGCAACCAAAGTCAGTAATCATGAAAAATGACCATTTTGGTCTGGGGTTTCGGTCAAATTTTCAGCAGCGACAGAAAGATTTGAAGAAAAAAAAAGTCAGAGGATGGCCCGGTTGACGGGAGGAGAGGCATTCTTTGAACCAATGACTTTTCTTGGATTGACCAAAGTCTTTAAATCTCGAGGGTTTGAAAATTTTGAAGAACAGCTCATGGAAGTCAACCAAGACTGCAAGGCTGCATGAAGAGGAGATTTTTGGTAACGTCATGGATGGGCTCTTTGTTGGAGGAGTTTTCGAATGAGCTCAGTTTGGAAATTCTTGGAGAATATTCGCTCGTGTCTTCCTGGAGAGAAACTTAACAACTGGGTAGATGAGGAGCTTACATTTGTATCCAATAAAACGATGTAAATGTCATGAACCAACTCTATACCTTTGCCCGCATGTATAGAGTGTTATCTATAAAGGGCCATCATATTAGTCCATTTAAATAAAGATGCTTTCAATGTTGATTCATAAATGGCAAACATGTTTCTTGTTTTCTTTTCGCATCCTTTCCAAATATATATTATTATTCTCTTTGTAGGTCTTCAATTATTGATTGCATGAATGATCCTAAACCTAATCCTAGAGTAGAACCAGGGTGGCCAGTGTGTTTAACAGAATTCAACGAGGTCGAAGATGATAGAGAATGTGAAATCTCTCGTGAATTAATAAGGTTCGTGGAAAAGAAAGATAAGCAGATCTTACCTCATAAAGAAAATATAGAAAATTTGAACCTTGGAACATATGAAGTCAAAAAAGAGGTAAAGATTGGTACTGCTTTCTTGCCCAAAACCAAACAAGAATTGGTCGATCTTCTGCGAGAGTTTAGAGATGTCTTTGCTTGGTCTTACCAAGATATGCCGGGACTGAATACAGACATAGTTGTTCACAAGCTGCCTATCAGGCCAGAATACAAACCGGTCCGACAGAAGCTCAGGAGATTGAGGCCAGAAATGGAGTTAAAGATCAAGGAAGAGGTACAAAAGCAAATAGATGCGGGCTTCCTTGAGGTTGCACAGTACCCAGAATGGGTAGCCAATATAGTTCTGGTACCGAAGAAAGATGGAAGGGTGTGCATGTGTGTGGACTATAGAGTTTTGAATAGGGCAAGCCCGAAAGATAATTTTTCTTTACCTCATATTGATATTTTGGTCGACAACATATCGGGACATTCATGGATGGTTTCTCAGGATATAATTAGATAAAGATGGACCCAGAAGACAAAGAAAAGACAACATTTATCACTTAGTGTGGTACATATTGTTACAAGGTGATGCCTTTCGGGCTAAAAAATGTTGGGGCAATATATCAACGAGCCATGGTAACCCTTTTCCACGACATAATGCATAAAGAGATTGAGGTTTACGTGGATGACATGATTACTAAGTTCTAGACAGAAGAAGAACATATACAAAATCTGCAAAAATTGTTTCAGAAATTGAGGAAATATCAGTTAAAGCTCAATCCAAATAAGTGCACTTTTAGAGTCACATCTGGGAAATTACTTGGTTTGTGGTTAGTCGAAGAGGAGTTGAAACTGATCCAGACAAGGTAAAAGCAATTTGAAACCTTCCGCCACCTCGTTCACAAAAAGAAGTGCATGGGTTCCTTGGAAGGTTGAATTATGTCTCTCGGTTTATTTTTCAACTGACCGATAGATGTGATCCAGTCTTCAGATTGCTCCGGAAGAATAATCCAAGTGAATGGGATGAAGAATACCAAGAGGTGTTTAACAAAATCAATGAGTATTTGTTAAATGCCCCGATCTTGATGGCACCAGTTCCGAACAGACTACTCATCCTTTATTTAACGGTCCATGAAAATTCAATGGGATGTGTGTTGGGGCAACATGATGATACAGGAAAAAAAGAAATAGTTATCTATTACCTAAGCAAAAAGTTTACAGAATGTGAAGTACGGTATCCACCAATTCAAAAGTTATGTTGTGCTCTGGTTTGGACTTCACGTAGGCTCAGACAATACATGTTATACCACACTACATGGTTAATTTCGTGCCTTGATCCATTGAAGTTCATGATGGAATCCCCCAGCATTAACCGGAAGACTGACACATTGGTAAATGTTGTTGTTAGAGTTTGACATTGTGTATGTAAGCCAAAAGGCAATAAAAGGAAGTATTGTAGCTGATTTCTTGGCAAGTCGTGCCTCAGAGGATTATGAGCCCTTAAACTTTGATTTCCCAGATAAAGATGTGATAAACATCTCCATTGAAGAAAACAGAATCCAAGAGAATGAAACTTGGAAGTTATATTTCGATGGGGCTGTTAATGCCCTAGGACGAGGAATTAGGGCAGTGTTGATCTCTCCGAACAATGTACATTATCCTTTTACAAGCAAGCTAGAGTTTCTTTGCACTAATAGTATGGCAGAATACGAGGCATGTGCTATGGATTTACGAGCTGCTATTGAAAGAATGATAGAAGTTCTAAAAGTATATAAGGATTCAACATTGGTAATTTACCAGCTCCATGGAGAATGGGAGACAAAAGATGCAAAGTTGATTGGATACCGGAAATTGATCCTAAAGCTAATAAAGGAATTTGAAGAGGTCACTTTTACATACATTCCTAGGGAAGATAACCAAATGGCATATGCTTTAGCTACACTGGCTTCAGTATTCTTAGCTAATAGACCGGAAGACATGATGCCAATTCGAATGCAAAGTTATGAAAGCTATGCTCACTGTTATAGCATAGAAGAAGAGGTAGATGGAAATCCCTGGTACTTCGACATTTTGCAGTACATCAAATTCCAAACTTATCCCCTGAAAGCAAATGATAATGACAAAAGAACTATCAGAAGAATGGCTTCAGGATATATGCTTGACGGAGAAATCTTGTACAGAAGGGGCAAAGATCAAGTTTTGCTAAGATGTGTAAATGCCAGTGAAGCTAGAAATATTCTGGCAGAAGTACATGATGGACTATGCGGAACACATGCAAATGGCTATGTGATGGCCAGGAAAATCATGAGATATGGTTATTATTGGGCGACCATGGAAGGAGATTGTATTGAATAAGCCAAGAAATGTCACAAGTGCCAGGTATATGCAGACAAGATTAATTCTCCACGGGTACCTCTTCAGACGATGAATTCATCGTGGCCTTTTACTGTCTGGGGCATGGATGTTATTGGGTAGATTTACCCCCAAAGCCTCAAATGGGCTTCGTTTCATCCTCATAGTCATCGATTACTTTACCAAATGGGTAGAAGCAGCTTCTTATGCCAATATTACAAGAACAACAGTTTGCAAGTTTTTAAAGAAAGAAATAATTTGTCATTATATACTGCCAGAAAGAATTGTTACTGATAATGCCACCAATTTCAATAACAAGATGATATCAGAGGTGTGTGAGCAGTTCAAAATTATGCACCATAATTCTGTGACTTACCGCCCAAAGATGAATGGGGCAGTGGAGGCAGCAAATAAAAGCATCAAGAAAATCATATCAAAAATGACAAAGACTTACAAAGATTGGCATGAGAAGCTTCCTTTTGCATTGTTTGCATATCGAACCTCGATAAGAACTTCAACAAGGGCAACTCCTTACTCCTTGGTCTATGGGACAGAGGCAGTACTTCCCATCGAGGTTGAAATGCCATCTCTTCGAGTTTTATCCGAAGTGAAATTAGATGATGCTGAATGAATACAAGCTCGTTTTGATCAGTTGAATTTGATCGACGAAAAGAGGTTGAAGGCCATTTGCCATAGTCAGATGTATAAGAAGAGAATGATTTGGGCCTATAATAAGAAAGTCTGGTCCAGAGAATTCTGAGAAGAAGATCTTACAAATACATCAGGATGATCGTGGAAAATGGATGCCAAACTAGGAGGGACCTTATGTTGTTAAAAAGGCTTTCTCTAGAGGAGCATTGATCTTAGCTGAAGCATACGGGAAGGAGTTACACAAGCCAATGAACTCTAATTCTGTCAAAAGATATTATACCTGAAGAAATAAAAAAGAGGAAAAAGAAAAAAAAAGAAAAAACAGAGTGAAAACCCAAAAAGGGCGTTTCGCAAAATGAAAATATCTATGGTGAAAACCCAAAACGGGCGCCTTAGATATTAAAAAGAGAGAAAAAGAATAAAATAGTGATTCAAGATGAAAATCCGCAAAGGGCTTCTTGAAACCAAAGGAAGATTTGGGTTGAAAACCCGTAAAGGGCGACTCAAAAGTGATTAAAAAGGCATCCAATGATCAAATCCTCTCGGATATTTGTCTTTCGGAAGGGATTTCACATATGTACACATTGAGACAACGTCCGAAGTCTGCTAGACAAGGGTTAAGCTGGAGGCTATGTCTAGTCGCTAGGGTGGATGCATCCTTCATGCTTTGAATGCCCTAAGACCTGATTTTGTTTTTTGATTTTGTTGTTTCAGTTTGCAATGACTTGTTTTCGAAATTCCATTGTATTCTTGCTAATAAGCTTCAATAAAATCATGAATTATCTTCCGAGCTTTCTTTTGTTATAAAGCATCATTAAATGACTGATATAATGTATAAAGTAAATAACTTCTTGGTATTACTATGTTTTGAAAGATACACGTGATCTTTAACAGTCTAGGAAGAGTGTATAAAGTAGAGGTATCTTTGGATCTCATATTGACAAAAGCTCAGAGATAAGAAATAAAGTTGAGGCTGAAATGTATAAATATTGTCGCCAAAAAAACATTGAGATGATCTTGACAAGGATTTCCAGAATAACAAAGTCTGACACACGAAGAACAATATTTTTATCTCTATACTTATGATCAAGATGATTGGAACCACAAGGTCAACATATCATCATGATTGGAACTTGTCCATCCTCTGTCCTATGTATGTCAAAGAAGCATGTATCTGTTTTTATCATTGCTGATTGTTGCCACTTGCTGGTACTCCAATTAAGACAGTTTATGAGGTTTGAAGATGATTTTGTAACATTGGTGGTATTCTTGAATGCAAATATGTTATTAATGGACTTATAGTTGATGTGATCCTAATATCAAAAAAAGAGAAAGAAGAAAAAAAGAAAAAGATAAGATAAGAAAAAAAAAGAGGGGAAGAAAAGAAAAACCAAGGTGAAAACCTGAAAGAGCGCCTTGAGAAAAATAAAAGAAAAAAGAAGAAAAACCAAAGTGAAAACCTGGAAAGGGCGCTTTGAGAAAAGCAATCTAAAGTGAAAACTCGAAAAGTTACTTTTGTAACACTCATAACGTATACTCGTAATATGAATATACATTACAGTTGCTACTAAAACATGTACTAAAAACTGGCTTAATTTTTTTTATCGGTAAATAGCACTTTTCAAAATTTTCATCTGAAAACATTTCTAGACAATCGTAGCTACTTTTAACCCTGAATTGGTTTATAAAGTATAAAATTAAGTTATATGAAAGAAAATTCATTCAAGGTGTAAACGTCGCTTACTGCCTAGATCATTTATTGTTTATAAAAATTTTACGTGATAAGGTTTAAACATTGAGTCAAACCATTTTACTTTCATCGTACTAATAACATTATTTCATTTTCATACTTCATAATTTCTTATGCTTTCATATCTGTAAATGTTATACTTTTAAAGCTTACCAAACAGTTCTTTGAAAATATAATTACATGCCCACTAGTACTTGACTATTTTAAAGATGTACGTATTTTCACTTACCGATAACTTGACTTCCAAATGAGTGGCTCCTCCTTGCTAAGTCAGATCTGAAGAACCTACGTGTGAAATAAAACACACGCTAAGTACGAACTTAGTGAGGCAATAAAACTTATGTATATAACATGAAATAATGAAATACAATATATCATAATAAAATGCATTTCATTTTCTCTGTAACATGGCAAGTATTTCACAATGAACTTATACCATGTATCTTTTTTTATACTCATTATGTAACATACTTCACGATCATGTAACTCACTTTCATAACATCATATATCATAACATGGTCATTGCTTTTATCATGTAAACATTTGCATGATATGTATTCTATCATGAACATACATTTATTATGCAGTCATTTGCATATACTTTATCATGATCATACTTTGTCATGCAATCATTTGCATATCATGCATTCTTTCATATACTTCATGTGTCATGTATCTTATAGATCATCTATCATCACTATCATGTTATTCATGTATCATCATGCAGTCATTTGCATGCTCGTGATTTATCATATAACCTTCTTGTATTATTATTATCGTGTCTGGCTAGAGGCCCATGGAAACCCCGTAGCCTATCTGCACCGTAGTGCTTTGTAGAGTACGTACTTGAGAGGATGCTCTTTGCTCCTCATATAAGGACGCTCTTTGCTCCTTATATTAAACACCTCGTTAGTGTCTTTTGCACTATGGGCTTGGATCCCCAGGGTGTATCTTGTTTCATTTAAATCTTGTCATTATCCATATTTCATGTATGCATAATGCATCATCATTTATGCAAACAATAATTCGTACCTGGTATTCCATCAAGCTTGCTATGTCGAGCATTGTATCATATCATGTATTATAGAGAAATGCAATGCCATTTTCAATGTAATGCAAACATTTAGAAATGCACTCACCTGAGCCATTTATTAACTTGTTTCACTAAGCTCTATTCGATATTTTCCTTTATAGAACCTCAAATCTTCTTTTTGTTTTGAATCCAACTTCATTTATCACATGCATGTAAATAAATGTTTGTTAAACTCACTTCCAACAACATTTCAATTAGGCTATCTAAGTATTCAACATAAAAATTTCCATAAATTCTTTTCTTCCTTATACTGTCAAATACCTTATTTTGGTCCTTAAAAACCATTTAGAACTTTAAATAATTCTTTCAAACTTGCTAACTAATTTTAGATACAGAATATCTAAATTTTTATTTCTGGCAGCTTTGTACTACCTTCAAAGATTTATTTCTATAAAATAATGTAAAACTTGAAATCCGATTCTGTTTCTTCTAAAAGAAACTAGATTCAATATGTTTTTTACCCATATAAATTAATAGCCCAGATTCAACTTGTACGATTTATGGTGAATTTTCAAAGTCAATTTCCAGTGCTAATTTCGGAACATACTGGTGCTATGTTTTCTGACCTTTTGTCACTTAAAAATTCATATCTTTTTACTCGGAACTCAAAATCAGTTTCTGTTTGTTGGACACGAAATTAAACGAATAAATCTTTACATCGGTATAAAATTCACCATCTAACCCTTTTCATAGAATTTATGGTGAATTTTCAAACTCACTGCCAAAATCCAGTTTTACACAGTTTCCATACATAACTTCAACTTTTATACTAACTTCTCCCTACTTCTCTACTTATTTTTACCAAATGTTCATTATGGTCGTTAATGACCATTTTGAACATAAAACAATTGTTCAAGCTCAATAATTTCCAATACTACCTCTCCATTTTGGACTAATATCCTTTTAGTCCTTAAACTTTATAAGAATGACATTTTAGTCACTACTTTTATATTTGTACATTTAATTCATGTACAAACCAAATATTTACTCATTTTTATCATTTCTAGAAATTTTCCACTAATTTCCAATCTTTATCAATTCAACCTTCACAAAAATTCTTATTTTCAAAAAGGTCCCTAAACTTTCCTTCCTTGCCATTTCAATCCTTTTAACTTCCTTTCACTCTTGAATCATCAAATCTATCAAGTATTCATAAATTTAAGACCAATCCTATAAATTTCTTGAATTTTTGAAAAGGTCCCTAAATTTTCAAGAATTGCCGAATAGTCCTCCAATTTCCAAAAATTTCCATTTTGATCCCTAATTACCAAATCAAGCTAATTTGATCATATTATCAAGAATCACTCTTCAAAACAATAATTTCCACAAGTACCCCTTTATTTCTTCAAATTGCCGAATAAATCCTCAAACCTTTAAAAATGTTCAATTTGGACTTAAATTGTCAATTCAAGCTTGAAATAACATCTTCTATTCATTTCCTTCATCAAATAAATTTTTACAATTTAGTCCCCAATATTCCATAAAAAAATTCGAATTGGTCCCTAATAGAAATTTAATCTTCAAACATCAAAAATTAAGTTCTAACATCAATATAAAGCTTCAAACAACTTAAATCCTTCAATATCATCATCAATTCTCAAACCCCTAACAAATCCCTAAATTTCAAGATTAGAGTTTACAACTTCCAACATGAAATTAACTTGATTTCAAGCTTGTTTTCATCAAAACAAATCTTAATCACTATCTACTACAACAATTCTAATAAAATTTCATGAAACCCTAATTTCTCTCTCTTCAAAACCTAACTCAAAATTTATAATTCCACAAAATTTTACTATCAAAATATAGAGAATGAAGAGTATATCTCTTTACCTTAAACAACCTTGATTGAATTCTTGATCAAAAGCCTTGAAAATGGACTAGGAAAATTTTGGTATTTTCCCCCTTTCTTTATTGGCTATTCGAACAGCCCAAGGATGAACAAAATAATGTTTTGTTCATCTTTTAAACAATCCACATGTTTAAAGATTAAAATGAATTTTTAATTCATTTTAAATAGTAAAATTACCAATTTGCCCCTTTATTATAATGGTCAAGATTCAATCTCATCAACATCAATGGCCATGGTTAAATCCATGTGTTTTTCACCTTTCATAATTTGCCTCAAAGTTCCAAAATATTTCAAAAATGCCATCCATGACAAATAACCAATTTGCCCTCCAACTAGACTTTATTTACAACAAGTCTTGAAAATTGTCATTCCATTAAAATTGAACCAAATTGGTTCCAATCCAACCAGCCATGTCCCAAAATATCTTAGATTTTTATTTATGGCATTTATTCGATCCAAATATTCGAATTTCACTCAATATGATTTCCAAATTTTCTTCCTACGAACTTTAAAGCTTTATAGCCACTAATATAGGCCTCGTACGAAAAATCCAAGTAACACGAAAGTGTCACTCTTGGGGGTGAACTATTCATTTATGGGGTTAAAATACATAACTTTTTAAAATTACGCTTTGATCCCTAAACTTTTCCAAAGTTTATACTTTGACCACCAAACTTTCAAAATTTCCATTTTAGTCACTGAACTTCAATTCCCACTTCAATTTTCCTCAAACTTTTAACAACTTTGAAAGTACCCAATTTAACTCACTATCTATAACATGATACTTTTAAACCTTAAAAAATTCCTTTTATAAAGACTTAAACTGAATTTTCTTAAATCAGTCTATTATTCCGATAGTTATCGAAAATCTCCATAAAATAAAATTTCTCTTAGAAATCCTTAATCGAAAATCCATTCGAATATTCTTTACTTTTACTAAGTCCAAAATACCAATTAGAAACACTTTTATAGGACCTTCCCAGAGGTTACCCATCCTAACATTTCACTTGCCTGAGCACGCTTAACAATTTTATTCAATCCCAATTCAATACCTTCTACTGTATCTTAATTCTCAAAACTGATATGAAGGTTCTTATTTCGATCAGATTCACCCATATACTGAATAAAATCACTTGTTGGGGGGGAAATTTACACTTTAATCCCCAAACTTTTCCCAAGTTCACACTTTAACCCCTAAACTTTCAAAAATTATAATTTGGTCACTAGTCCAAAAATTGGGATATTACAATTCTTCCCCCTTAAGAAAATTCATCCTCAAAATTTCATCGTCTACTCGTTTCAACAAACTTCGTATTTTGTTTATTCATTCTCTCTTCAGTTTCTCAAAGGATTTTCTTTACTTTATGATTCTCCAAAGAATTTTAACTAGCAAAAATTTTCTTATTCCATAACTCTTTAACTCCGTATGCTAAGATTTTCACTGGTTCTTCTTCATAGTCAAATCTGGTTGTAATTTGATTTCCTCAAGAATAATGGCATGTAAAGGATCCAATCGACACCTCCAAAGCATCGACACATAGAACACGTCATGAATTTTACTCATATCCGTAGGTACCACTGGTTTGTAAGCCACTGGTCCAATCATTTTTAAAGTCTCATATGACTTAATAAATCTAAGACTAAGCTTTCCTCTCCCTATCTACATATGTCGGTTATCAATTTGCTCTAACTTTGAGATTGTTCTAAATAATTCTTACATTGTCTTTCATTTCTTGAACTAGATCAACTCCACTTATCTTTGAATCACTTTGTACATTTCAATCTTGTAACTTAAATCAATTAGGTTGAGTCTTGCATCTTTCTCCATATAAAACCCCAAAGGATGTCATTCTAATACTTGTTTGATAACTATTATTCAAGCAACTTAGCTAAAAGAAGATATCTTTCTCATGATCCAGAGAATTTCATAATACAAGCTTTAATCATATCTTATAAAATCTGAATAATCCACTCTAACTGTTCATCTGACTTACTCTTATAATCTTGTACTTTACCAATTTCAGCTTTACCTTCTCCTTTCAAAACATTCTTTGCCTAACTTATAAGCTCTCAATCTTGTTCAAATAAGCTGGTTTAACCTGAAATTTTATTATCTCAGGTTCAAATTTCTTTGCGCCATTAAATACCATAAATTCTTGTGATCCATATAAATATAACACTTCTCACCATATAAATAATATCACCAGATCTCTTAAGTAAAAACTACATCCATCATCTCTAAATCATGTGTCAGGTAATTTCTTTCATGAGTCGTAGGTTGTCTCAAATATAAGCTACTACACGATCCTCTTGTATTAATACACATCTCAAACCACAATATGAAGCATCACTATACAACATTTATTCCTTCCCATGCTCTGACTGTATTAGAACTGATAATTCTGTCAAAACTTTCTTTAACTTGTCGAGACTGTCTTGACACATCTCAATCCATTCAACCGGGACTTCCTTTCATAATAACTTGTCCCCTTTTTTAGGACTAACTTTTATTCCTTCTATTAATATTACATGCAAGAAATACAACTTATGTTAACCAAAATTCACACTTGGAGAATTTGGCATATAACTGCTTGTCTTTCAATATTTGTAGTACAATATAAACCTCTTATCCATTACATAGCATTCTCTAAGCCTTTGTTGTTGAGATCACTGAATTGAGGCAATCATTTCCTTTTCCTGTAATAATTACTTTAGAACTTTTCGATCCTGAAAATAATTGTTATTTCTTCATGTACTTTATCTCTGCATCATAAGAAGATATCCAAATCCTTTTTAAGAAAAATCTATAATTCATGAAATGGAAACTCCATCAAGTTCACTGGAACTCATTCTTTTGGATCACTAACAGACATTTCTTACATATCTGTGTCACTATTATACTATGTTCAGGTAGATTACTAACAATCACATCACTAGAAATATCTTCGTAGATATTTCCTTTATGCCACTATCTTAACATTATTATATATGAATGAATAGGCCCCAAATCAATTAGAGCAAATACGAGCTCATTATAAAACTGAAACATATCTACTATGATATCTGCATTACTGCCCTTTGTTAACTTCCACCACGACCTCATCCTCTAGGTGGAATAACTACAAATCTCTTAATTTGAATAGACTTTCTAGTCTGCTCTTCTGGATAATCCATTATAAATACTCACATCTGTACTTCTCAGTCGTCATCATATCAACTACTAATTTACCCAGCTTATTATATTATAACTCGTACTCTTAGATAGTACGATTGCCTTGTTTCAAACTTAAATATTATCGAAACATTTTCTTCTTATACTGATTACTAATATATATTGCTTTAAACACTTCTAAAAAACTATCCTTAGAAACGGTTGCCATCTATACAGTATTCTTCCACCAATCTCAAGCATATTCCCTTAACAAGGATACAACTTCTTCTAACTTTTCTGCACCATGAATAATTTTAATCTTTTCCATCATAATCTTAACATTATTTAGCCCTAAATTGATGGCCACTAGACCGTCTTCACCATAATATTCAGAACTTCTAACTTTTTAAGCTCCTTAGCCTTTTATACCTTTATCGAAGTTAGAGGTACAACATAATATACCTCAATTACTTATCTCTAATCTTCCTCCTAATCAATACACTTAACTGTGTTTTATGATCCAGCAGTATCTACTATTGGTTATCATTCAGTAACTTATTCAATCTTATTCATACTAGTGAGGAGTCATGTCAAGTTATACAAGTAGTACATCTTTATCATAATATCCTAGGGACATGTACTTATTAACAAATTATTTCTGACTTAATTTAGCCTCTAGAATCAGTTAAACCCTTGCTCTGATACCAACAAATGTAACACTCATAAAGTATACTCGTAATACGAATATACATTACAGTTGCTACTAAAACATGTACTGAAAACTGGCTAAAAATTTTTTTATCGGTAAATAGCACTTTTCAAATTTTTCATCTAAAAACATTTCTAGACAATCGTAGCTACTTTTAACCCTGAATTGGTTTATAAAGTATAAAATTAAGTTATTTGAAAGAAAATTCATTCATGGTGAAAACGTCGCTTACTGCCTAGATCCTTTATTGTTTATAAAAATTTTACGTGATAAGGTTTAAACATTGAGTCAAACCATTTTGATTTCATCGTACTAATAACATTATTTCATTTCCATACTTCATAATTTCTTATTCTTTCATATTTGTAAATGTTATACTTTTAAAGCTTACCAAACAGTTCTTTGAAAATATAATTACATGCCCACTAGTACTTGGCTATTTTAAAGATGTACGTACTTTCACTTACCGATAACTTGACTTCCAAATGAGTGGCTCCTCCTTGCTAAGTCAGATCTGAAGAACCTACGTGTGAAATAAAACACACGCTAAGTACGAACTTAGTGAGGCAATAAAACTTATGTTTATAACATGAAATAATGAAATATAGTATATCATAATAAAGTGCATTTCATTTTCTCTGTAACATGGCAAGTATTTCACAATGAACTTATATCATGTATCTTTTTTTATACTCATTATGTAACATACGTCACGATCATGTAACTCACTTTCATAACATCATATATCATAACATGGTCATTGCTTTTATCATGTAAACATTTGCATGCTATGTATTCTATCATGAACATACATTTATTATGCAGTCATTTGCATATACTTTATCATGATCATACTTTGTCATGCAATCATTTTCATATCATGTATTCTTTCATATACTTCATGTGTCATGTATCGTATAGATCATGTATCATCACTATCATGTGATTCATGTATCATCATGCAGTCATTTGCATGCTCATGATTTATCATATAACCTTCTTGTATTATTATTATCGTGTCTGGCTAGAGGCCCATGGAAACCCCGTAGCCTATCAGCACCGTAGTGCTTTGTAGAGTACGTACTCGAGAGGACGCTATTTGCTCCTCATATAAGGACGCTATTTGCTCCTTATATTAAACACCTCGTTAGTGTCTTTTGCACTATGGGCTTGGATCCCCAGGGTGTATCTTGTTTCATTTAAATCTTGTCATTATCCATATTTCATGTATGCATAATGCATCATCATTTATGCAAACAATAATTTGTACCTAGTATTCCATCAAGCTTGCCATGTCGAGCATTGTATCATATCATGTATTATAGAGAAATGCAATGCCATTTTCAATGTAATGCAAACATTTAGAAATGCACTCACCTGGGCCATTTATTAACTTGTTTCACTAAGCTCTATTCGATCTTTTCCTTTATAGAACCTCAAATCTTCTTTTTGTTTTGAATCCAACTTCATTTATCACATGCATGTAAATAAACGTTTGTTAAACTCACTTCTAACAACATTTCAATTAGGCTATCTAAGTATTCAACATAATAATTTCCATAAATTCCTTCCTTCCTTATACTGTCAAATACCTCATTTTAGTCCTTAATAACCATTTCAAACTTTAAATAATTCTTCCAAACTTACTAACTAATTTTAGATACAGAATATCTAAATTTTCATTTCTGGCAGCTTTGTACTACTTTCAAAGATTTATTTCTATAAAATAATCTAAAACTTGAAATCTGATTCTGTTTGTTCTGAAAGAAACTAGATTTAATAGGCTTTTCACCCATATAAATTAATAGCCCAGATTCAACTTGTATGATTTATGGCGAATTTTCAAAGTCAATTTCCAGTGCTAATTTCGGAACAGACTGTTGCTATGTTTTCCGACCTTTTGTCACTTAAAATTCATATCTTTTTACTCGGAACTCGAAATCAGTTTCCGTTTGTTGGACACGAAATTAGACGAATAAATCTTTACATCGGTATAAAATTCACCATCTAACCCTTTTCATAGAATTTATGGTGAATTTTCAAACTCACTGCCAAAATCCAGTTTTACACAGTTTCCATACATAGCTTCAACTTTTATACTAACTTCTCCCTACTTCTCTACTTATTTTTACCAAATGTTCATTATGGTCCTTAATGACCATTTTGAACATAAAACAATTATTCAAGCTCAATAATTTCCAATACTACCTCTCCATAAAATAAAATTTCTCTTAGAAATCCTTTATCGACAATCCATTCGAATATTATTTACTTTTACTAAGTCCAAAATATCAATTAGAAACACTTTTATGGGATCTTCCCAGAGGTCACCCATCCTAACATTTCCCTGGCCTGAGCACGCTTAACAATTTTATTCAATCCAAATTCAATACCTTCTATTGTATCTTAATTCTCAAAACTGATATCAAGGTTCTTATTTCGATCAGATTCACCCTTATACTGAATAAAATCACTTGTTGGGGGGGGGAATTTACACTTTAATCTCTAAACTTTTCCCAAGCTCACACTTTACCCCCTAAACTTTAAAAAATTATAATTTGGTCACAAGTCCAAAATTGAGATATTACAGCTTTAGTGCAAAGGGCCAGAAAAGTAGAATGAAGATTCTGAAGGCAAATCCCAAATGTGAGATGAGACGTCAAAAGGGAATAAGAATTAATAAGGAAATAGGGAAAAGCATCGAGATATATCCCCAAGGAGCAAAAGCTGATTTATTAATACTAATGAAGCGCAGTTCATGCATCATATAGAAATTAGGATCATTCTAATCCACATTCATGCATAGAAGTTTGTTTTGACATGAAATGAAGAAAGAGCTCCTAATGTGAAGAGTTCGTCCCTAGCAAAGAAGAACTCTTAATGCGAAGAGTTCACCCCAGCAAAGAAGAGCTCCTAATATGAAGAGTTCGTCCCCAGCAAAAAAGAACTCCTAATGCGAAGAGTTCACTTCAGTAAAGAAGAATTCAATGAGAAGAGTTCGTCTAATGGAAATAGGGTTCCTGTGAGAAGAACCTATTTTTGAGAAACAAATAGGTCCATAATAAGAACTTACTTATTCGGTGTCTTTACAGATAGACAGATTTATAACGAAGAAGATTGAGGCGT
Source organism: Hibiscus mutabilis (assembly GCA_019671005.1). NCBI lineage: Eukaryota > Viridiplantae > Streptophyta > Magnoliopsida > Malvales > Malvaceae > Hibiscus > Hibiscus mutabilis. Next base: position 78,913,717 of record CM033715.1, on the reverse strand, counting down.
TTCATAATAAGGAGAATAGCTTCAAGCTTCGGTGATCAGATGGTTCGGACAAAATTCTCGTCTTTTCAGTCTTTGCCCTATTCCTATTCCACAACAACGAGCAAAGAGGGGCAGCTGTAATACCCTAATTTTGTCCGGGTGTTTAAATATATATGTAATTCTCTATAAATAAAGCCAAATAATAAATAATGTAATAACAACCCAATAAATAAAAATAGATCCAACATATTATAGTTCAAAATAAATTTAAAATGTCCAAGTTTACAATCTAAATAACCCAAGGCCTATTTACATATAGGAAGGCCCATTTCTAATATCCGAGACACCAAACAAACACAATAATCTCAAAAGAAACACAAATTTTCTGCCCAAATTCGGTTATAAAGGGATATGTGTCGAGCTGGGATTGGTCAAAAGACCTTTCACATGGATTAATTCCCCAATTGATGTCATCATCTGCATCACCTATATAAAGGAGGAAAGAGAAAATGATTAGCCAATAATGATAACAATTAATGCCAATCATTAATTAAAAAGAGAGAGAAAGAGGAAACCGAGAAGTTACCTGAGAAGTTGGAAAGTCACTGGAACGTCAAAGGTTGTCGGAATCAGACACCAGAACAGTAAGGTTGTCGTCGGAAATACACCATGAGGTATATTTCCTTCTCTACTCTTCATTTACCTGCAAAAGCATATAAAATAAGTTAGATCTAAACCTAAAGAGCTGAAAAACAGTAACCAAAATTAAAACCTAGATCTAAAAAAAGTAAACACAAATCACAGTAAGGCTTTGTGGCTTATCTTGAGTTGATCGGAAGGGATTTTGGTCACCGGTTGGTTTAAGGGCAAAGACGAAGTTGAAAAGGGTAAATAAGTTTGGTTCGGGTAGTTTAGGTTTAGGATTGGGCGGAGATGGGCGGATTCAGACGAATCCGGGCTTAGATCTAGCATTAGGAGGAAAAATCGAGAAGAATGGTGAGTTTTAGGGTTTTTAGGCGGCGGCAGACAGCGGCTGAAAATCACCTTGTGGCGGTGACCGATCGCCGGAGTTGAACCAGATGGTGGTTAGGGGATAAGGTTTGATCGAAAAATATGACGACCGGTGGTCGGCGTCACCTCCGTCGGTCGATGAACAGGCTAGGGTTGATCGGAAGTGGTGGTGAAGGATCAAAGGTGGAATGATTGAAGAACAATGGAAGAACTCGAAGAGTTTTTATAGTTTTGATCTTCAAAAACAAAAAATAAGGATAATTTGGTGTTCTTGAGGATTAAAACGGGGAAAAGGGGATGAAATGATGAAGAACACGTGTTGAATGAGGAGTTTTGATCGAGTTAAGGTTGGTTTTCTGGAATTTGAGTGTTATAATTGAGAGAATTTTGAGGGTTTATAAAAGGTTAAAATCCGGAAAATGGGAAAAAATAATTAGAAGGGTCTAAGATGGTCTTTATATAGGCCGAGGGGACGGGCTTCAGGGCCCGCGAATCCCTGTGAGGGCCAGCGCCCTACTTACGCAGGCCTTGTACCGCGACCCTTCAGTTTTTTTTCTTTTCGATTTGGGCACTAAAGGCTTTTAATTTGGCACCTCTTCTCTAATAACAGTTCAATTCGGTCCTGAAATCAGTTTAATGTGTGTTAATTTATTTGTTTAATTTATATGTTTGCATATTTCAAAAATGGCATATAGTATATTTGCTAGATACTTTTAATCACTTGGATTGCTTGTTTAATTAGAGCTTTTTAGGATTAAGTTCTTTAATTGATCTAATTAATCTAACATGTGAGATCATTGTAGCAAATAAATGAATATTGAATAGAAACTTTAATGTTCTAAGTTGATTAGTGTCACATTGCAATGTGATGTTAGTCAATGGAGCATTTTGGTAGAAGATTCAATATTTCATCTGAATATAGAAAATGAGAATCACACATATAGCTAGTTTAATAAAATTGGAATTAGGATTAAACAATTAGTGACATTAATAATAGGAATATTGTTAATTTGGGGCCTAATATGGGTAGTGCCCAATTCTTTGGGTGTTATCACATAAACCCTAAACTTAATGATATTCATAGATTTTAATTAATTAATTAGAGCCTTAATTAGGTTTGAACTTAAAATTGACAAGAAAATAATTTGACATGCATTTAAACCTTTTGTGTTGAGATATATTTTTGAACATGAATTGAAGTATCCTAAAGTAACTGGATATTTCAAAACTCATATTCGTACAAAAAATATATTTTCTTATAAAAAGATACTCCCATTCGGAATGAAATTCAGTTAACAATTAAAGATCTAATTAAATTCAAATCATTGCTCGAAATACCAAAATGCCACGTGAAATTGACGAGGTACTGATAATGGGCGTTTGTGGGGTGCTAATCCTTCCCCACACGTAACCGACTCCCGAACCCAAATCGTTTTAAAATGAATCTCTGGTTGTTTTTATGGTGTCTGGTCTACTAAAGTGACCGGTGGCGACTCCAAATTGGTTTTTAAAATTAAATAAAGGATTTAATATAGAAAATCCTAATTTTCAAGATTTAATAAATTAAAATGAATAAAACCTCGATTTTTGAAAGAATCAATCATCAAGCTATTTTTTTCACACGTCGGTTCCAAAAACGGTCGCGACATATATATATATACAAGGCTACAATAAATTTGAAACAACTCAGTATGTGCCTATTTCCAATTTATATTCAATCAATAAAAAGCATATTCAAAAAATGAATATCTTTGTTAAATTAATTCAACGAAATTAGTATAAAATATTATTAATTCATAAGTCATATTTTTACTTCTACTCTCAATTAATTTAATGTCTAACTCAAAATCTAAAGTTAGAAAAGGAAAAAGGTAAATATAAATTAACTAAATCTTTATTTATTTAACTAAATCTTTATTTATTTAACTAAATCTTTATTTATTTATCCATATTTGTATTGTTACAGTTGTAAGATGGAAAATAAACTGTCGTGAACTCTTGAAATCTTGTAAAACAAAATTTAAATACTATTAATTGAAATATACTTCTATATATTGAATAAATAAAGATTAAAAAATTGGATACCTAGACTTGAGAGATTTGAGAGTCTTAAACTTTAAAAAATGAGAATTTTGTGTTTGAGGAAGAAAAAACGTCAAATGTAAGAGCAGAACCCGAATAGTTTTTATTTTTATGAGCTTCCCTTTCTCTTCTAATTGGTTATTATTTTTTAGACTTTTATGTAGGGTTGTAAATGAATTGGGCTCAAATGAATTGTTTGTGGACTCTCAAGAAAGAATAAATTGCTATTTGTAGACATCTTTAATCAGTATCTTATTATAATTTATATGAGGATGAAGACAAATAAAAGTTCAGACTATGCACAAAAAATATTTCATAAAATTTTAGGGTGGGCATAAATAAAATTTCAAGGTGAGCACCATCAATAAAATAGATAACTAATAGAAGAAAATTCGAATTTCAAGGTGGGCACGTGCCCACCCTAAACATAGTGTGGATCCGTCACTAGTAGGGTATATTTTTTTATGGCGTAGGACTTGGGAGTTAGAATGTGGAAATTGTGATTATGGTTTAAATTTTAATTTTAAGTGTTTTTTTAGTGTGGGGCATAGAATGTAGCATGGTTAGAGACAATTTTTTTTTCATTTTTTCACACTAATAAAATGTTGGTTTAGTAAAATGAGCTGTTAAATCCTTTAAATAAAATTAAAAGTTCATATCTTGATATCGTGAACGGAGAAAAATTCACATATAAAACAAGATCTAAATGTGTCGGTGATTAAACCAATTACTCATAGAATTCCAAACAGTATATAGTTCTTTATTATAATATTGGGAGGTTGTTCCGTTGTCTTGAGCAGTTGAATTTGCGTGGATTGAGAGTTTTGATTTTATCAACTTTAAGTAAATTGATAGTATTAGGTTGTACATATTTCATGTCTGTGTTTGTTTGATTAGATTAAGATTAAGATTACATATCAACAACTGCAGACAACACACAGGACCCTCATCCTCAACTGTCTGTCTGTGAACAATGAAAATAAACTAAGAATGATTAAAACAAAAGTAAATACACCTATAAAATGGAGAAGAATCATAATCAAGTTATAATAGTAATAAAATTATTAATAATTTCCTCTACTTGACTCTCCTTTTTCTCTTTCTCCATCATTAAACGCCTTCGCCTTCGCGTCGTCTCCCGCCACCCACTTTTTCTTCTCAATTCTCTGTTTCCAAGTATCGGTATATCAACCTTTCGATTTCAGTTCCTATTTCTTATTTTTCTTTCATTTTTCATATGCAATTGCTGCACTTTTTTCTCTTCTTAAACTCGTTTGGGTCGGATACCAGCTTTTTGGTGATCATTATCTGATTTCGATCCGCAGTTTCCTTTTTTAATCATATATATGAAGTGTTAGATACTTCACTGTCTGAATTTTACCTTCGAGATCTTTTTTTGGTAACCTTTTTAGAATAAATTGTACCTTTGATTATTGTGGAGGAGATGATTGAAAGATGGGTCTTAATTATCTATATTTCTTCCTGCATTTTTAGGGCTTTAAGTATTTAAGTGGAAATAATTTTCTTTGTTGCTGATGTAAATTTTCTTGTTAAGTCCTTGATGATGAAATGCATTCATATCTAGAAATCAGCCCCAAAAACATTGTCAATATGTGCTTTTAATTTATGAAATTGCCAAATCTTGTTATGCCTTTTTTGGGGTCTTTTAGTTCCTTAAGCTGGGTTAGCTTGAAGAGCATTTTACATATTAAAGGCATTATTAGCCTAGACATTGAGATTTCCTACAATATAATATAAAATATTTGTGCTTTGATTGAATGAAATCTGTTGTTAGTTTAGGGACATTTTTCTGCCAAGTTTGATATGCTATATTTGTTTAGAGGGTTTAGTTTCCCTTGATTGTTTATAATGTAAGGTTGTTTGCAGTTAATATGGGCTGTAGAAATTGATGGAAATTGTTAACAGTAACATCTCAGTGAGTTTATTAACATCTTTCTTTCCCCTTTTTGTGTTGTAGATAAATGGTTGGCTTTTGAGGAGGAAATAGGAGTAGGAGTACTGGAGTAGGACAATCTTTGTGCTACAGATGGCGTCTGTGGACATGGCGCCTACATCTGGTTTAAGAGAATCTAGTACTGCTGGTGTTGACAAGTTACCAGAGGAGATGAATGATATAAAAATTAGAGACGACAAAGTGAGCATTCCTTTGTTTGACTGTTTTTTTTCCATTACGGCTCGCTGCTTTTGCATTTTTTTGTCTCTTTGATTACTTTAACACCACTGCATTTGCAACTAATTTCATTGAAAAAAGCAACTACAATTCATGGATCATCTTAAATTTGTAGGAAATGGAAGCTACAGTTGTGGATGGTAATGGAACAGAGACAAGGCATATAATTGTGACAACTATTGGTGGTAGAAATGGTAGGCCAAAACAGGTACATTTTTTTCTCCCTTGAGATGTCATTGCTATGAGTGAGCCGGTACAAGTTTTTTAGTATTTTACCCCATTTTCTTCTAATATAACACTATCTGTTCAAAATTCCAGACTATAAGTTACATGGTTGAGCGTGTGGTTGGACAGGGATCCTTTGGAGTTGTCTTCCAGGTAAAAGCCCTCTTGTCCATTCGTTTTCTGTAAGATGGGGAAAAAATTATTTTCATTTGTATATTAATAATACTGGTTCTTTTTGTTCTTTTAAATTTAGGCAAAGTGCTTAGAGACTGGTGAAAGTGTTGCTATATCTTAATTTGGTACTCGAGTATGTACCTGAAACTGTTCATCGTGTGATCAAGCACTATAACAAGTTGAACCAAAGGATGCCATTGACATATGTGAAACTTTACACATACCAGGTAAAGTGTTTGGTTTTTCAAAATTTGGTTCCTCCTGTGGTTTTAAATTGAAGCTTGGTTGAGATGCAAATAAAGGTTGATGCTGGCAGATATTTAGGGCACTGTCTTACATCCATCGGTGCATTGGTGTATGTCATCGGTACATTAAACCTCAAAACCTTTTGGTATGTTCAAATATCTGTTTCTTTTGGGATATGATATCTCTTTGTTGGTCGAGTATAGTAGGCATGAAACTTGTCAAGTCTTTGTTATGTCTCATACAGTCATACCTGCTAATTCAGTGACCTATCCTGCAGGTAAATCCACATACTCCTCAGGTTAAATTATGTGATTTTGGAAGTGCAAAAGTCTTGGTAGGTTGGAATTTCTGTTAACTTTTACTTCGTTGTTAAAGTATCAATCTTTGATTTTTGCGTAGGTCTTACACTTCTATACTTTCCTTTCTTGGCAGGTGAAAGGGGAACCGAACATATCCTACATTTGCTCAAGGTATTATAGAGCACCTGAGCTAATCTTTGGAGCAACTGAGTACACTACAGCTATTGAAATCTGGTCTGCTGGCTGTGTCCTTGCTGAGCTTTTACTCGGGCAGGTAGGAAGCTTGATCATATGAGGTTCATTGTTGTAGTTGTTGCATTGAATTGTTCTTGGTGTGTTGGTCTAAGGCTTTTTCACTTCTCAGCCTCTGTTTCCTGGTGAGAGAGTAGACCAGCTTGTGGAGATTATTAAGGTATTTTGATTCCAACTAATTTATTAGTTACTACGATGCACATATACGTATACATACACATGTATGCACGTACGCATATATCCGCACCATTTCAAGTGTCTTTTCTTTGTTGATTACATTGATGGTGTGAAATTTATTTTTCTACATGAAAATTGACATATTTTTCATTGTTCGTGCAAATGCTTTTCTTAACAATAACATTATGAAGTCCATGTATTCCTTGTGAATGTGTCATTTGTAGTAGGTGCACTTGTGCTATAAGAACTTTGGTTGTAGTTCTGTCATATATCATTATGGTATTGCAATAGCATCTTCTCGTCACATCGAATGTCAAATTGACTATTCCTCTTCAACCTAGGTATTGGGTACTCCAACATGAGAGGAAATTAAGTGCATGAACCCTAACTATACAGAGTTCAAATTCCCTCAGATTAAGGCTCACCCATGGCACAAGGTATTAACGATCAGGAAAAAGGGTGTGTACATAATCTTATGTTTACATGACCTTATGTAGTGACTTTTTTTGTTCTAGATATTCCACAGGCGTATGCCTCCAGAAGCTGTTGATTTAGTGTCAAAATTTTTGCAATACTCTCCTGATCTCCGTTGCAATCCTGTGAGTCTTTATGTGCTTTATCTTTTCCATTTTGTGCTTTTCCTTCAGGCTGCCTTGTGCATGACTTTGGAGTAAGCTCCGAGCTTGAGGTTCCTTCCCGATTAAAAATGGGAAATGAAAAATCTCAGTAGAAAAAGAAGTGTGTGGGCTAGGTTAACTTTATTTTAAAATTCAGTAACTATCTGGGTTTGTATTAGTTATGGGAAAAAAAGAGAAAGGTTAATGTGTTTCCTTGTTCTTTTGTTTTGGGGCGGGGTGGTGGAGATCATAGAATAGAAGATCTAAAATATTGTGGCCTCTGATATATCTAAAATTCGTTCGTTTGTTTCATGCATCTCATGTCCTAAAACGGTACCGTGTTGCAGTTAGATGCCTTGATCCATCCTTTCTTCGACGAACTGCGTGATCCAAATGTCCGATTGCCTAATGTCCGTTCCCTTCCGCCATTCGTTGGTTATTGAATGTTGTTGAGATGTAGAAATGCCTGATTGTTTGATTGATGGTGTTTGTGTTGTCCACCAGAACTGAAGGGTGTTCCAGTAGAGACTCTGCTGAAATTGATTCCGGAGCATGCGAGAAAGCAATGCCCAAATCTCGGATTGTAATTGAATGCAAAATATAACAGAGTACCCGAGGAAGTGTATTATCATCCGTGTTGTTTGCTTCATGTAAGCAAACAACCAAACTTCGCAATACATTGTAACAAAAATATTTTAGCTTTGTTATGCATGGGTTCTGGATTGGCCTCTCATTGTCAAATAATCATACTGACGTTTTTATAGGAATAATACTTTCTTTTTTAAAATTATTTAATGAATTGACATCTTATTTATGGATAGGATGCTCATTTGTGGCATATTTGTGTGTAGTTTTATTAAAAATTAAAAGTTAAATATAACAAAAAAGGGTAAACTACTTGGTTGATCACCTAACTATTAGGCATGATCTATTTCAATCATCGAATTATAAAAATTTAAAATTTGACTACCCAACTATTTAATTAGACCTATTTTGACCACCCGCAGTTAAATTAACGGAGGAGTGACGTGGCTGTTAATGAAAATTTGTATAACTACACATTTGGTTTCTATTAGTTACATATTTCATCAATTTGATCATAATTTTAATTTAATTAAATAAATTAATCCATTCTCAAACTCATCTTCACCACTCTCTCTCTATCCCGTCTTTGCCTCCACGCCTGTGTTGCTGTCTCAGTTTTAGAGCTACAAGATGCACTGGAAACCAGTGAAGTTGATGTCACGGTGAAAAGGGTTTGCACCAAAAAGCTTGAAGATTTGTTTAGGAGATGAAGAAATGGAGTCTAAGAGCCAAAGATTGTTTAGAACTTTTTAAATGAGTAGCAATTTATAACGCAGAGAGCAAGATAGATGTCACCCTGCTTGGTTTTCATTAAGTGATTCATTTTCTATCATACGAAATTGGTTTTAAAGTTGAAAAAAACAGTACGGTAATATAAAAAATGAAATGAAATGAAAACCACTTACCTGTGCATTTGGATGACCTTATTCAGAAGTTGCATCTCCTCAAAAGAAGACCCAAAAATCAAATGGAATGGAAAATTTTCAATCTTTTAGCCCCTCCCTCCCCTTATTCACAACCAATAGGGCTAAAGTTTATAGTTTCTGTAGCAGAAGAAACGACAGAACTCTCTGCATCCACGTTAAACACATGAACTCCATATTTCTTTACCCTGATATACTCTCCTGCATATAACTTTTTGACGTTGGAATTAAATGATGCCTCCTCATAATCATTGTCTTTTATAATCAAATGCTCACCAAACAAAATGAAGACGTGACCATCCTTATAGTAGGGGCTGTGAGATTATTACAAGATGTGCTAGAGGGATCAAAGGTGTTGGAACTTAGGACCTAAAAAAACCCAAATTTGATGTTTTTTCCCTACTGTGACAGCTTCCTTCTGGAAGTGATAATGGGTTTCTAGAGCTATTTTTGTTGATCTTTTTTGGGTTATTACTGTATATTTTGAGGCACTTGTCTTGAATTTTCTATATATAGATGCATGTTTTGAGGCTTTCGTGTTAGATTAGGGAGATAAACTTTGGTATTTTCTAGTTATGATTGACCTTTCAACAATTTGTTGAAGAATAGGGACGAACGCTGTACTAATTTGGAGAACAGGGATGGTGATTTGATGCGAGGAAGAGGAGGGCATATATATTGGTAACTAATTAAATGATTAATTTATTTAATTAAATTAAAATTATGATCAAATTGATAGAATAAGTAACTAACAGAGACCAAATGTGTAATTAAAAAATTTTTCATTAACAACCACGTCACCCTTCTGTTAGATTTTAACGGTTAGTGGTCAAAATAGGTCCAATTAAATAGTTGGGTGGTCAAATTTTGAATTTTCATAATTTGGTGATCAAAATAGGTCAAACTCAATTGTTGAGTGAGTCACCCAAGTAGTTTACCCAAAAAAATAGATCTTAAAAGTGAGAATGTATAAATCATGATGTGACGGGAGAGTTTAACGTACAACATATAAAAGTGAGGTTAAAAATAACAAGTTTTGGAACTCGTAAAACACTCATTTAAAATGTTAAAATTTTTGTAATATTTTAAGTTATTTTTTCGTAATTTTTGACAAAATTTGAAACTTGCAAACAAATTTTGAAACTTAATTTTTTTAATAAAATTTTAGGTTTTTGGACAAAATTTTAAAACTTATCAATAATCACAAAAAAATCAACTTAAAAAATTATCAAAAAATTTAAAATTTTATATAAATCTTTCACAAATTTTAAAATTTACCATTTTCTAATCGCACTTTAAATTTATTATAAAAATAATAATAATAATAATTTAAGTATTTATTTTGATATTAAGTTCAAATAATAATATCAGTAAATTGAACAAGTGATCGGAGAGAGGGGAAAATGCCGATAGGGAAGTACTACTGCGATTACTGCGATAAGCAGTTCCAAGACACCCCAGGTGCTCGGAAACGCCACCTGCAGGGCCTCCAACACCTCCGCGCCAAAGCTCAATGGTTCCACTCCCTCAACGGCCCCGGTACTTCTCCTTTCCCTGCTTTCTATTTCTATACCAGCTGAAGCCTGAAGGTGCTTTGTGATTGCAGATCTCTATCAAACTTCATCACAACCCTTCTCAAAAGGCGTCTGCAATCGCTTCCTCAAAACGGTAATAACCCGTCCCCTCTCTTCTGAGAAATGCTAATTTTTTTTTCGTTACAACAATTATCTAATATCCAACTGCACTTGTTTCTAGGGATTTTGCCAGTACGGAGATAACTGCAAATACTTCCATCCCAGCAACGATTCCCGGAGCCATATTCCTCGAGCTGCAGCAGGTCTCAATTCATATTTATTTATGCTATGCAATTAAGGATATGTTGTCATGTGGTTGCGATTTATATTAATTATATTATAGGTGGTGTGGAGGGAACTTGTAATGGTATGCCAATGTCGTGGGGCAATCTGCCGCCATCCTTGCAGCCTCCTCCCGAGGCTGGTTATCCGTCGCTTCCCTTCGTCGATTGGGGTTAAAACTAGATGCCAATTCTCTCTTGTGAGTGCTGCTATATCTTCTTCATTGTTTAAGCTATAATGTCTTTGTTTTAGTTGAATAAAACAATCACCCGGTTTCTGTTTCCTTTTTTTTTCCCTTCATTTTGCATGCCATCAGTTAGAAAGAGCAAAGAACTTAAATTAAACACAGTTACACAAAGTCACAAACATTAAACGAATACGAGACTCGGAGCTTGACAAGTACAAACAAATGTTCTGGTAATAGAAACAAGCTGGAATCTATTCACATACTAACATTCAACATTCTAATTTTCAAGCACAAGATGTATCTGCTGAAATACAATTTCTTTCCTTTCACCTTCACTCATCGTCTGTTTCATAAATTAAAATGTGTCCTTCCATCCATCCCTCACAACATGATCCACAATAGTACAACCGTGTCAATTCCCAGAAATGAAGATGAATTGATATGATATGTTGCTAACAGAGAGAACCGAGTACCTCCAACAAGGAGGCAGCGAATTTCATTTGGGTCTCCTCGTCTATGGTCAAGAAGAGAGGGACATGGACAAAGAGGGATTTGATCCCATTCTGCTCCGCAAAGTAAAGGGAGTGGTAGTACACATAATTGCACACAAACCGTCCGGCATCATCTGATGTCATTACCTCATATCCCTTCTTTGCTAACACCTTTGTGATCTCCTCAGCAGGAAGAGAAGTCTACAGGAACGTAACAGAGGAAAGTCTTTAACGATGGTGGAAAAATATGAAAGACAATAGTATCATATGAGATTTTAACCATGCCAAGCAAAGAAAAGCTATACTTAGGGACAACCGTACTACCTTTCGTACACGTGAAATTCCACCATCTACAGGCACAATGGGAACTCTCTGCAAACAATATAAAAGTTACACAAAAGGATAAAAGTTTGAGGGAAAGAGGTGGCGGCATGACAAATTGCATATGCACCATGATCGGGGCAATGGGACATATATACTAACCTGAGGCTTCCATCCCATCTCATCAGGGCAACGGAAAGTAGCTTCATTTACAGCTTGCCGCTCAATAGCGAATCTACATGCACCACTATTGACACCAAAATGTACCTGAAGAAATATAATCAGAATGGACAAAAACATTAGGCCTGAATTTGAAAGGCAATAAGTTGATTGCATCGAAAACAAGTTATTAAGATAATAAATTGTTAGCAAACTCCCCTCATAAACAGTGCATCAAAATTGACCCCGGTTATTTCGAGTGAGTTTTCTTCATGTATTTAAGATAGCAAAGAAAGTAGAAAGGAAGATGGCAATAAAAAATGGCCGATCTCAGATTTACCAGATTGACTAATCACATGCTCCCAAACATGCAGTTAGTTAAAAAAGGTGTCCTGCCTAGTTATCTCAAAGTCAAAGAACTATTTGATGATTCATTTCTGCAACTGTGCTTAGAATAAGAGAATTTCAACACCGTGACCGGGACACACTTTCTTCTTTCCAGCGTTTACTAATGCATGTGTTAAACTAAGCAATTAGGACATAGTAAAAAGCCGAGTGACTAACCCAAATAATTTTCTCAGAACATGAAGATTGAGAATCCTTCCCTGTTAAGGCAGATTGCAATGTCTGATACAGTAGAGTCATAGCTCCTTGTCCGGCAGTCTCAAGAACACTACAACTGCCAAGAACAACGCCTTTCGGCAAACCTTTCTTTCTCGTATACGCTTTTAGATTACTAACAATGGTTTCGGTTGGGTTCTCTGAAACTCCATGAAATTTCTTAAAACCAGTCACATGGATGGTTACTGCTGCAGGCCCTTCGAAACCCATCGATCAACAATTTAGATGATACCGACAAAGTCTTATTCCGAGAAAACTGACGTAGTTATCTAAGTACCTGCATGAATCGCAAGAGAAGTAAACCAACAAACTCTACCAAAAACTTACAAAACCAGACGAAAGCAGAATATATGACCTCGTCCCGGATTCAAAATCGAGAACGTTCATGGTTAACAAATTTACACTTCATTACCCCTAACTTTGTGCAGACTTACATAATTCGAGTAAGTTGTAATTCGAAATTATCAAAAGATGGTATTGGTAACAAGGCAATGGAGCCTGAGTTTTAGCTTCAGAATGTTGAACCAATTACCAATCAATTGGCCTTACTAACAATGAATACAATGAGACAATAAACTTAGGATGATCAATACATTCCTTTTTTGCTTTCCAGAAGATAATACTTCATAAAAGCTTCAAAACCCCTATATATTTACAAAGATTTGTAGCAAGTTCATAAATCTGCAGAAAGGAAGCAGTTGAGAGACAAAATTGTCAGATCAAAATTGGGAAAGCTAAAGAACATTATAATCCAGTTTCCAAAACCATAAAATGAACAATCCAGAACTAGTTAATCTGATCTAAGACCAATCAAATTAAGTATCCAAAAAAAAAATCACAATCCAAGCCTAAAAAACGAAACGAAGATAGAAAATTGATCAAATATCCAAATTGACAAAGACATATAAAGAAAACCCAGAAATATACATGGAAAGCAAAGGCAAGAAGAAGCAGAAGATTACAAGCTTTGGTCACCTGTAGGAAAAGAAAAGAAAAGAAAAGAAAAGTCACAGCCAAGCAGTCTTATCTAATCTAAAGCTGGTTTAAATAAATACGAAAGCTAATCTGATAAAGATTCCCACTTTGGTTTCATATAGAGAGAGAAAGAAGGGAAAACAAATTTGTTTGTATATATATATCATAATCGTGTATGTCAGTTTAGTTGAAGAAACGGGGAGGTAAGTGGGTGGGGTTTGGAGTCGTTTTCGTTTCATCATTATATAAGAAAAACTGCATCTACAGTTGTATTACCTATCAAAGTATCATCTGAACCATTCCCGAAATGTTTCGGTTCAAACAACGTAATTTATTCTGTTCGAACATCGTAATTTATAAATATACGTGTTTATTTAAATTTTAAATTAAATTAAATATTATTTTATAATTAAATTAAATTAAATAATAATAAAAAAGTATCATCTATGGAAAACACGAGATTATTACTAATAAGGTTGGTTCGAGTGGCAAGCGCTTAAGTAAGTTTTTAGTTCGAGGCATTATATATGCAAATAATCTTCGTAGAAAAATTTATTCACCAAAGTTAAATGTGCGATGTAGGTCGATCCCAATTAATCAGGCAAAACCTTAAAGTACTGGAAAGGCAAAAAAAAAATACATGTGATTATTTTTAATGTCTTCTTCAAAATTTAAACGTGAATCATTTCTAAAATATAATATATTGTATCGCTGTATCAAAAATTTGTTAATATCTATATTATTATCATTGTCATATATGATCATTATGTACATTTTATATGAGTAAAATTTTTATACATAAGCTGTGTAAAATATAAGTCTGTATATTTACACTATAGAATCTAAATCTTAAATTCTCAATCTCAACCTTAAAAAATTAAACTCTAAACCATATACCATAAATTCTAAACACTAACCTTAAATTCTAAATCTTAAAACCTAAATCCCTAAAATCTAAACCTTAAACTATACCCCTAAAACTAAAAGACTTGTGTTAATTTTTACACGGCATGTGTATTGAAGCGTTTCTTATTCTATATATGATTCGGTATTTGATAATTATAAGAATTTCAATTAAATTTTAAAAAATCAAGTTAAATCAAATTTTATTTTTAAAGATAAGTTTTTTTAGTATTAATGTTTCCATTACATAAACGTTTGGACTTATGATTGGTCCTTGTTTTACCTATGTCTTTGGTTTTAGGCAAATGAAATGATAGATCATCCTTTAGTTTGGACTTATAATTTTAATAATACCAATCGAATCAACAATTAAATAAATTAAAGATTATAAATTTACACGAATAAATGCATAATATTTATTTTACCAATGATGAAAAGTTTATATATGATGAAACAGAATTATTCAATTAGTTCTTGTTTGAAAAAAAGAGATCGAGTAAGATATGGAAAACCCTAACGAAAACCCCACGGCGAATACATCGTTGGCTCCGTACGGAAATGCTTCTGGCCGGCCACCGGATGTGGTTGAGCACATCGAGGTGGTTGCTGCGCGTGAGAGGCCATGTTTGATGATAGCAGAGGCTGATCTTAGCCTGGCGAAACGTGTCAATGAGACTGCAGTGTCAAGCGAGAGCGTGGATAAGTGTCGAGCGAGAGCGTGGATATGGATGCTGATGGTGTTGGGGGTTGAATTTTGCTGCTATTCTGCCTACTTCTGGTGCTGGCGATGATGCTGCTGATGGGGCGGATGTGGGTGGAAAGCAATATACAAAGGTTGCCTGCAAGTCAGTTCCTGATAGTGGGGGCGAAGATATGGAGTTCGGTTTCAATACAGATGAGGTGGTGGTCTTAGATAAGGATTGTATTGTGAATGAGGCTGGGACGTTTCCCACGATTCAGTTTTCGGATCGTGTTCATGATTAGGTAGATAAAGGGATGCAGAGTGTTCTTATCGTCCGTTTGTTGGGACGTTCGATTGGTTACTGTGCATTGTACTCACGTCTGATGGCCATGTGGAAACCGTTTGGTGAAATCCAGGTGATTGATTTAGAGAATAATTATTATCTTGTGGGTTTCGAGACGACAAGGGATTATACGATGGTTTTGACAGATGGACCTTGAACTATTTATGGTAGTTATCTCACGGTTCAGCCCTGAAGTCGAGGTTTTTCGACTGCAGAAAAGCATCATTCTCAATTGATTGTATAGGTTCGACTGCCTGAGTTGCCTTATCGCTATTACTGCAAAGCGTCGTTTCGTCGTATCGCTCAGGTAGTGGGGCGTGTGGTGAAAGTGGATTATAGCACACATGTCGGGGAGAGGGGTAAGTTCGCTCGTTTGGCTATAATGGTGGATTTGAATAAGCCATTGAAGTCGTCTATTGGGATTGATAACTTTATCCAAAAGTTGTTGGTTGTGGTGTTTATGGCCATGCTAAGGAGGAATGTGGTAGTCACCACAAATCGAATGCACCTATGGAAATTGGTGAGCAAAATGTCTTAAATCAACCACATGAATCCGAACCTTTTGGACCTTAGATGATTGCCACAAATCGTTGTCGTCAGGCACGTGTGTTGAATGTTAACCGCGCAAGTTCTAAGGTTGACGGAGATGTGTGATCGGGTTCCCACTTTGCGGCACTAGCTGGGGAGTTTGAGCAAGGGGATCTCGGCGTTGTTGGAGGGGAGCAGATGGTTGTGGACATGGAACAAGTTGTTGTTAGTTCCCCTGTGAAGGTGGTGGAGGGCTCGAGTGCTAAGCCTAAGGAGGTGCTATGGCATGTGACTAAAAATGCGGCGTATATGGCCTCGAATCCATAAAAATAGTCTAGATCGAAAGCGGCTAAGGAGAGGAAGGGCAATGAGGTCGAGGTTATCTCTTTGGTAGAGGGTTCGTAACCTTTCACGTCGGTTCACAAGGTAGCCCATAAGACTGGCTCACATCCTGCCTTGTTGGTTATTGACTCAAGCAGTGGTTCTAAGGGTGGTTCAAAGTCGAAGAGTGGTTCGGGCAGTGGTGGTAGAGCTAGAAAGGATAAAGAAAATAGGGGGTTATAGATTTGGAAGAATTCTAAAAATAGAATTCATCCTCGAGCGGCACTAACAGATTAGGTGCAATCTTCCTTTATTTTGGTTGATGAGAAAGCACGTCGGGTTATGGGTCATCGAAAGTGGAAGGACATGTCAGCGTTACCCAATCATTTTCTCCACTTCGAGAAAATAAATTATTTGGATTTGTTCACCGCCGTTCCAGAAGAACGAGTCATCCAACATGGAAGTAGGACAAAATTAGTGCTTATAGTCTTTGCTTTATTCTTGTTCCACAAGTATAAGCAAAAAAGGCAGCTGTAATCACTAATTTTGTTCGGGGGTGAACTATTTCTTTTATTTTCTGTTTTAGACAGTAACAGGCTTGCTTATATGGTACCATTGTCCATGAGAACGCATATATATATGGGCTTTATTTATCTACCTTACTTATTTTATTACAATATAGTATATATATGGTTGCCATTTAAAGTCCAAAAGCAAAAAATACTACTATTGTATTTTGATTAGCTATTATGTTATTTGTTATCACATTATTATCCATTTGAGAAAACCCTTAAACATTACTATTCATATATATTATGTTATTATATTATCAATATATTGTTACGTTAATATAGTGTCATCGTTAGTGGTATTACTATTATTATAATTATTAATGTTTCCTATTGCCTATTATATATTACTATTACTATTTAATATTATTAACTTAAAATCAGAAAAGAAACAAAAAAATTATAAGCTATTAATTTATAAAATCAGCCCAACATATAATAAAAGCCCAATTAAAATAACTCAGTCCATTTACAGTCCATTTATTTTCAAAAACCTAAAAAATTAATACATTTTATTACATTCGGCCCGTTAGGGCCCGTGAATAATTAAACCCTAAATAACCTAATCTGCCTAACTCATCCTTTTGCTTTGGCGCCGCAGAGTATCCACCATCAGATATAGAACGATCTGACGGTCCAGATCGAGGCTTTCCAACTCCCGCGTGAGTTACACGTGCCAGCTCAACATCTCTTCCAATTGCGCACGTGAAGTTCATCGCCGGCCATTTGTCCTCCAGTGACATGTATTTGCCTCCACGCCAGCATGCTTAACTAGCGACCGAATGCCACGTCATGGCCATTCGTCCACAGCGATTGCCATGATGGCAGAGGGCCTCCTCTTCCCCCTGGTCCCCTCCAAGGCTCAATTCAACCACGTCACACAAGCAAACAAGGGAAAGGAATGTCAGTGGCAGGTATAATGCAGGAAAACAACCAAAAATTGAATAATTCAGAGAATTGCAACAACACATATGAATCAAAGGGCAACCAATAGCATTTTAGGGCCTTTTTTGCATTTTCAATAATCATGTAATTTTAGGCGATTATAAAACCAAAAGAGAGAACACTTTGTAACCCTAGACGAGAATTTCTAAAGCAATAGAGAACGAAATATAGCCTCAAAAAACTTTTAGAGGTATACTCATTTTACTCTTTTCATTTCCAAACAGCATTATTAGTATATTGAAATAAACTAGGGCTTAGTTTTGTTTTACCTTTGATGTTCGGTCTCCCTCTCGGGCTGGGCCGCCCTCCTTTGTCGTTGACAAGCCTTTCGGAGTCGTGAATGGTGAAACAAAGGGGGGTATAGGTCCCGGAGAGGGCCGATTTCGCGCATGGGTTTTCAAAAATGGAAGGTTTCTTTTTTTTCTTTTTTTCATCTGTTTATAAAAAAGATGAGGGGTTTTCTTGCTGTTTTTCAAAGGTTAGAGGGCAGATCTGTTTTTTTAAAAGAAAAGAGAGTCGAATCAAGGTGGTTTTGGGGTCGTTGGCCGTCGAGCCCTGTCGGTTTCTAGGTTTATCGGTGTCTCATGGGTTTATTCGCTTGTTTCTAGGTTTGAGGATGAACACACGGCGGTGTTCATCCCCGTTTCAAAGAGAAAAGAGAGGGGCAGGGGAAGTTTTTTTGTTTGTTATAATTTTTTTTGTTATAAAAAGTATGCTTTATACTCGGCCCATTTTAAAAGTGGGGTAATACCCTCATAAATCCCTCCGCCCTTGGTTATTCACGCCATAAGGGCTTCCGCATGGGAAAATCTCCTAATCAGTCCCTCTACTCTATTTAATCACACCCGAGAAGGGCTTCTGTCTTTTCTATTTATTCTCGTAGTCCCTGGACTTATGGAGTCCTTGCCATATCACTACATCTTTTGTATACGTTTATGTTCCTGCTGTGTGATTTGCTTATATTACATTCCAGTCCCTTTTTTGTGCCTTTATTTTCCAATTGATACATATGTTTGATATGGTCCAATATGTATGTTATGTAATGTCTGGTTTTTATGCAGTATATATTTACAATATGTAAACATATAGCGTATAATGTATGATTAAAGTCCTTTTTTCTTAAAAGTACATGTGGTCTTTCATATGAGTTTAGTTCAGTGGTTTAGGCCTTTTTATGTTTTGGGCTTAGTGGTTTGGGCCTTCTTGTGTTTAGGTCTTGCTTAGTTTAGAAGGGCTTTGGGCTTGGCAAATTAATTCTAGATTAGAATTAGGTAAAATTAATTTGATTAATTTAAAATCGTGTGCTCGTCTCATAGGGGCACGGTTTTAAATTAATTAGATTAATTTAGGATTAGTTTTAGAGCTATAGTTAGTCTTAAGGTTCGAATCAGTTTAGTGAATTTAAATTTGCCTTTGGCTTATTAGGTAAATGTTAAATTCATTAAAATTGGTTGAACACCTTTTAATTATCTTTTAAGATAAAATTGGCATAGAAATTAGACCAACATTTTAATTTAAAGCTATGATTAATTAATTTGGCTTATTGTGAATAGTATTCTTGGTTTATTGGAATACTAGCTTAAAATTAATCGAATTAATTATCATATCACAAGATAACTCATAATTTATTAGGGTTCTCTAGCCTTTTAGGATTAATTAATTTAGGGCTAATATTAGATTCACCTAGTTATTAATTAGAACATTAATTGAATTCTCATAATTTGGGCCTTTTAGGTTAGGACCTTGGGTGGGCTTTTGTGTGTTTATCTTTAAGCCCTTACTCGCCATCCATTTTATTTGTCATCATTTGGCCCATTTGGTTTACATGTTAATTAACTTAAATCATAAAAAGGGAGGTATTCATTAATTCTGATATTTGTGTCGTGACAGTCCGACCTTAAAGGATGTTGACCAAATATTTGAATTAATCCTTACCGACTCAAGGTAGAATTAAAACATGATAAAATCGTTACATCATTCTTTAACTGCTTGCGCCATGTATAAAGGTGACGTACGGGATTCGAACCATAAACTAACACGGCAGTCAGGCTTATATGATGTCGATTTAGTCTATGGTCTGATGTATCGTCAACCTTATTAATTAAATGTCCAATTAATTTGAACCCACTAATTTGATAAAGCCCGTTCAATTAAAGCCACTAAATTAAATTCCTTTCAAATTCTGACAATTTCCTTCGATTAAAAACAACAAATATTTTGGTATCGATTACCGGGCGTGATGGGGGTGCTAATCCTTCCCCACACGTAACCAACTCCTGAACCTTTTCAAAATAAATCTATGGTTTTGTAGTGTCCGACCTACCTTATCCAAGTGGTCGGTGGCGACTCCAAGTTTTCGATCGATTTTCAAAAAGCATTTTCAAAAAGAATTTTCAAAACGTCGCTACAACAAGCTCAACATTCCAATTCTCTTGTTAAGTTAGAGAAGATATTTTCACGTTAATATGAGGAGGTTCTTGAGCAAGAGGGATTGCTTTGGTTCCAAAAGTTGAGGTCACGATGGGTTACGCAAGGTGATCGAAAAACTCGATTCTTCCATGCACCGACTATAGCAAAAAGAAGGGCGAACATGGTGCTGGGTTTAACCGGTGATGATGGTTCGGGTGTACTGATTAGAGGGTTCTTCAAGACATGGATGTCGGGTTTTTCAAAGTTGTCTTTACATCCTTGGGTGCGGCTTTGGAGGTCTATGTTATTCGAGGTTTGTTTCTAAAGTTGCCGAGGGCGATGAAAGAACATATTGGTCGTCCGGTTACCAAATAGGAGGTAAAGGGGTGGTGTTTTCCATGGGTCCTTTGAAGGTGTCTGGGGTGTTTATGCCTTCTTTTATCAAAAGAATTGGGAGTTGGCAGGTAACGGTGTGTATTAAGTGATTTCAAATATTTTTGTTTATAGATTGTTGTCGAACAAGCTGAAGCAGAATTTGATTGTTCTTTTGCCGAAGGTCCTAAATCCAAATGCTTTATCTCAATTTTGTCCCATTAGCCTTTGCCCCGTTCTTTATAAGATGGTGACGAAGGTTATTGTGAAACGAATTAAGTCTTACTTAGCTGAGTGGGTGTCTTGTAATCATACGAGCTTTATTTTGGGTCGTTCTATATCGGATAATATTATTGTTGTTCAGGAGATCATTCACTCTATGAGGCGTAAAAAGGGTATGAATGGATGAATGACAATCAAAATCGATCTTGAAAAAGCCAATGATCGATTGGAGTGTGCCTTTATTGATGATACGTTGCGTGATGTGGGCATTTCAGATTCGATACGATCGCTTATTATAACGTGTATTTCTTCGGTGTCGTTCCAAATTTTATAGAATGGGTCCATGACGAATTCTTTTGTCCCGTCACGTGGGATTCGACAAGGTGATCCCTTATCTCTGTATTTGTTCGTTTTGTGTATGGAGAGGTTGAATCAGGCTATTAGGTTAGCAGTTCAGGAGGGGGCGTGGAGATCGTTTTGTTTTTGCCGTAATGGGGTGAGAGTATCACATCTTTTTTTTGCCGACGATATAATTATTTTTGCCGAGGCAAACATGCAGCAGATGCAGGTTATTCGTGATATCTTGAATAAGTTATGTGTCGCATTTGGTTTAAAGGTTAGTATCGTTGAAATCATTATTTATTTTTCTTAGAATTTGGGGTTGGATTTACGTACCAAAATTAGTGGTTTGTTTGGCTTTACCGAGGTAGATGTAGCGAACCTTTTCTTCCTTTTGAAAAAAAAAATTGGATGTTAAGGGTGTTTATTTAGAAAAGAAGTCGGCTACTAATTATCCCCTAAATCACTAATGAAAATCTTTTGGAAGATTGAGGATTTCTTTTGAAAACTTTAAATTTTTGAAAATGATGAAAACTTAGAGTCGCCACCGGCCACTTGGGTGAGGTAGGTCGGACACCATAAGAAACCAGAGATTCGTTGTGAAAGGGTCCGGAAGTTGGTTACGCATGGAGAAGGATTAGCACCCCCATCACACCCGGAACTCGATACCAAAACATTTGTTGCTCTTAAAAGGATGAAAATTATTAAAATTTACATTGAATTTAATTCGAAGTTATTACATGAAAATTAACCTTGATTGTACGGGCTTTATCGAATTGGTGGATTCAAATTAATGGGACATTTAATTAATAAGGTTAACGATATATCAGACCACAAATTAAACCGGCATCGAATAAGCCCGACTGTCGTGTTAATTTATGGTTCGACTTCCGTACTTCACCTTTATGGATGATGCAAACATTTAAGCACGATATAGTGATGTTGTTAATTTTTAATCCATTTTACCTCGGGATGGTAAAGATTAATCTGAATATTTGGTCAACATCCTTTAAGCTTGGACTGCTACGACACAAATATTGAAATTAATAAGCACCTCCATTTTACGATTTAGTTTAATTTTGAATGCTGTTAAGATTAAAGATTACATGAATGACAATTAAGGCATGACAATCAAAGGCATGAATGTAAGCATACAAAAAGAAGGCCCAATTTAGTACATAGCACAATTTATTATATACTTAACCCTAATTTATGGTGACTAATTTGTGATTTAATGTTAAGTTAAACATAAAATTGATTTCCCCCCTAAAGTAATTAAGAAAGGTTCAATTAATTTAATGAATTTAACATTTACCCCTAATAAGCCAAGGACAATTTTAAATTCACCAAATTAATCCGAACCTCAATCTAACTAAGGCTCTAAAAAACTAAGGCTAATCTAATTAATTCTAGGATCCTATGAGACGAGCACACGATCTAAATTAATTAAGTTAATTTGTCTAATTCAATCTAAAGCCTTATTTCCCTAAGGCCTACTAAAGTTAAGCCCAACAACAAAGGACCCAAAACAACCCAACTAGGCCCAAAATATTATTATACATATATTACAAAATTTTGATTTAAGATTATATTACAAACTTTAAAACTACAAATATTATAGCCCTTTTAAAAAATATATATTATGTACCTTCGAAAACTATAAATTATATTAAAGTAAATTATATATATTATAATCTTTTTATAAAGTTATATATATTAAAAGAAAAATATGTTTAAATAAAAAAATATTTTTAAACCATGTATCATATTAAAAGCATATTATATTATAGAAAACTATACATTTAAGAATTTTATGTGATATATATTACATAAAAAGGAACCTATATTATGTAAAACGTATATCATGTTTTATAAAAATTTCATGTGATATGTTTTATAAATATTACATATATGTACATCGTATATTACACCAATAAATTGTATATTATATGTTTTACAAAAAAGACTATATTATATACATAAGGATTTTATAATGTGTACATACCATAATCTTTATAAAACATATACGTTAATATTAAAATGATCACATATTTGATGAGAAACATGTATTAACACATATATTACATAAACTAAATATTAAATCTTTATGCATAATCTAAACACCATGTAACACATATAAGATGCATGCATTATACGATATTTAATAACCAATATCACAAAAAAGGATATGAAACATGTTATACTAAAAAAATCACCATATATGGGCTAATATCAAATAAAGAAGAAAAGGGTGTACCAAGCCCACTGGTTTGGGCTGATTAAACGGGATTCGGGTCTGGTTCACGGGTCTGGTAGGCAAACCGGTTTGACCGGTTAAAGAACCGGTTCTACCGGTTATGATTGATAAATAGGTAAACCCTTTTAACTTTTCATTCTAACTTTCCTTCCCCAGCAAGCCTAAACTAAGAACTCTTTGAAACTCGGCCGTTAGAAGCTCTGTCCGCTGATCGTCGTCACTCCAGCGGCTGTTTCGGCCATACAAGGCCACCACCTGAAAGGTCTCTGCTTCTCCTTCCTTGTTACCAGTTCAGATCTCGAAGATCACCGCCTGATCTTTGAAAAAGGGGTTGGAACCAGTTTGTCTCTCTTTTGCCGGATCTCCTCCGTCCGCCGTTGGATCAGCACAATTTTGAGATATGTTGCTCTCCTCGTCAAAGCGATTGGATTCACCATTGGGATCGCCAGTTGGAGCCTCCGATCGCTGGGAATCGCCACCGTTAAATGGTATACACTTATTCATTTCCCTTTCCTTTGTTCTTACTTTTGATTCGAATTTAAATAAATAAGAAAAAATATACAGAAACTCCCTAATATTCCATTGATGGTTGTAATTTGTTTGTTTGTTCTTGTTGTGGCTAGATTTGAAAGTGAAAAGGGGAAATTCTCAAAAGGTTTTTTTTATTCATTCTTGAATCAGAGATCTTTTACAATCCGATTACAGTTTATATCTCAAATATTTGTTTACATTTTCAAGCAACCATTAATTGAATCACTATGGATGATTGCTTCTAATAACAATGCCTAGGATTAGCCTCTAATAACCCTTTTTTATTGTTTCTTTTTTGTATGGTGGTTGGGAGTCGGTGGTGATAATACGAGATTGCCGGCGATGAGGCCACGTGGCCAGGAGATAAATCGGCAGAGGCGCGTGGAAGGCGAAGCGTTCGCGCGTGGGCTTCACGCGTGCGTGGAAGGTGGGGCATCGGTGCGTGGTGCGAGTGGCAGATCTGGATGGTCAATTCTGGTTTAATATGAACCGTTGGATCAAATATGATCCAACGATTATAGTTAGGGCGGCTGCAAAAGAGAATAAGAGTTATTAGATTAATTTTAAGGTTTTTGATTTAATGGTGTTGGGCCAGAAATGGGCTTATATGATGTATTGTTATTTATTTTTGTGGGGGTTTTAAATATGTAATGGACTTGGACTTTTATAAAAACACTGGCTTTAATTTTAATTTATGATATGTTTTTTTTTTGTTCTTAGATAAAATAATACATAATAATAATAATACTAACATATAATGTACATATACACATACATGTTACAATACATGAACACATATACATACAAACAATAATACACACATAAAATGTACACATAATCACATATGCAATATACAACATTCATAGTTAAATATTTAAGACATTGAAGTAATAATGAATACATACATATATACATGCAAGCAATACATACAATGTACATACCCATACTCACATTTAGACTTTGAGGATATCAAAACAAGTAGACATACTAACATATTAATAACACATACAATTGTATACTACATGCAAGGTTGACAAACAAACGCATATATGTTCATCTCTAAACAGTTAATAACCATACATATAATAAACACACACCAATGATACCTACTTGATATACATACAATAATACACATGAGCCCATTTTATTATCACCTAATAGTATATACATATATAAGCCTATTATTGCAAAATAAGGAAAACGGGTCAACTCCAGACAAAATTAGTGATTACAGCTGCCCCTCTTTGCTTATACTTGTGAAACAAGAATAAAGCAAAGACCATAAGCACTAATTTTTTCCTACTTCCCTGTCGGATGATTTGCTCTTCCGAAATGGCAGCAAGCAAATCCAAATAAATTGTTTCCCCGAAATGGCAGAAGACAAATGGGTAGCACTGGCATGCCTTTCCTGATCGGCAACAAACAAACCAGTTACTAAACGACTCATTCCTCTAGAGTGGCAGGGAATGAACCCAAATATCCTTCAGACGACTCATTCTTCTGAAACGGTATTGAATGAATCCAAATAACTTTTCTTTCCAGGAGTGGCAGAAAGCAATCTTGGTGACGCTGGGATGTCCCTCCGGAATGGCAGCACACATAACCAAACAAAGATGGCATGTTCCTCTGAAGCGGCAGCAAACAAATAGGAGTTCTTCAAATGAGGGTTCCATGAAGGCTTCTGCTCTTTGTGAGCTTGAACGGATAGGCTAATTTTCTTCTTCCCTTTTATGCAATGTGCTATTATCTCGTCTCTTTCACTGGAAAGTGGTGTGTTTAAAATCCTTTGCTTGGAAATTCCTTTCAAGTTTCCACTTTGACATCTGTTTCTCTTCTTTAGGAGGTACCCGATTTATCTTTCAAATACCTACAAAAGAGATGAAATGCTACGATGATATGAGTTAGCACGCCCCTATCCTAGGGATGTCTAACTAAGTGTGATGTATGAGTGACATTAATTTACTCAGATATTTTTTCTTCTCGGTCTCTTGATTTTGATCTTTCTTTGCTTTCTCCCTCTCTTCTTTGTAATGGTGGTGCCCCATCTGTTACTCGGGTTCACCCTTTATACCCCTTTTTGAACTCTTGGACCTTTTGTTCGAAAGTGCCTTCTCAGGTTTTCACTTTAGACTTGTACTTCCCCAAAGCGTCCTTTACGGGTTTTCACTTCAGTTTTTTTCTTCTTCTTTTTTCTTTTTTTCTTTTTTTCTTTTTCTTTCTCCTATTTTTTTTCTTTTTCTTTTCTTTTTCTTTTGGGATCCCTTCTGGGTTTTCGCCTTTAGCTCGTTCAATTTCAATATGTGAGGTACTCGTTATCTTTCTTTGGTGAATCTCATCAATTTCGCCCCCATGATCTTTTTGCCTTAACCTTGGCAGGTTCGCCTTCTATCTTGGAACAACCTGCACTCAATAAGTTAAATCATAGTAATGCCAAGAAATCCTTTGCTTTTTCATTAATCTATGTCAATTCATCTGCGCGATGATTATGGGATAGACAACATAAATGAGAACAATATTTTATTAATACTTAGAGAAACATTAACAAAAATTTGAAAGTCATGGCAAACATGGGAAAAAAAGATATGAATAATATCGACTGTATGAATAGTGAGAACCCATCAACCATGGTAGACTTTTCACTCGCCATATTGGGTTACAATTTTGACGACCTAAGAATTGAAGCATCGTTCTTCGATAAAGTCTGCCAGTCGTGTGCCAAAATCTGAGTATATTTGAACTGTTCTGTTTGGATTTTCAATTCAGATCACCCCTTGGTTTTAAGACTCCCATTTTTGGGTTTTCGCCCTAAACCCTCATTCCTTTTTTCTTTTCTTTTTTTTCCTTTTTTTCTTTTTTCGCTTTCTTTTTTTTCTTTTTTCTTCTTGTTTTTTTCTTTTTTTCTTTTTGTTCAGGCATAATACTTTTTTACAGAGTCTGAGTTTACTAGGTTTCTCAACTCTCTCCCATCCATCTCGGTTAGGATTAAGGCTCTTTCGGAGAAGGCATTCCTTACAACATAAGGCCCTTCCCAATTGGGCATCCGCTTCCCTCGAAAGTCATTTTGGTTAAGTAAGATCCCCCTCTCGAAACTCTCTAGGGTGAACTTTTTTGTTATAGGCCCGCATAATCCTTTTCTGATACATTTGGCTATGATAGATGGCCTTTAACCTTTTTTCTTCAATGGGGTTTAACTAATCAATTCTGGCTTGCGTCCATTCGGCCTCATCCAACTTTACTTCATTCAAAATTCAAAGTGATGGAATCTCTACCTCGATGGGTAATACCACCTCCGTACCATATACCAAAGAGTACGGTATTGCCCCGGTGGAGGTCCTCACAGAGGTTCGATAAGCAAATAGAGCAAAAGGTAGCTTTTTGTGCCAATCTTTATAATTTTCTATGGTTTTTTCTATGATCTTATTTATATTCTTATTCGCCGCTTCCACTACTCCGTTCATCTTGAGGCGATAAACAGTATAATTGTGATGTACAGTTTTGAACTATTCACACACTTTAGTCTTCATTTTGTTATTCAAGTTGGAAATGTTGTCGGTGATGATCCTTTCGGGCAAGCCATAGCGACATATAATTTCTTTCTTGAGGAACTTGCAAATGGTCACTCTTGTGATGTTGGCGTACGAGGCAGCTTCTACCCATTTGGTGAAGTAATCGATGGCTACAAGGATGAAGCGATGCCCATTAGAAGCCTTTGGGTGTATCTGACCAATAACATCTATTCCCCAGGCAGTAAAACGCCAAGGTGAGTTCATAACGTGCAGTGGTACTGGAGGGGAATGTATCTTATCGGCGTAGATTTGGCATTTATAGCATTTCTTTGCATAATTGATGCAATCTCCTTCCATTGTTGACCAGAAGTAGCTGCATCTCATGATTTTCCTAGCCATCGAGAATCTGCTAGCGTGGGTTCTGCATAAACCTCCATGGACCTCTGCTAAAATAGTTTCGGCCTCTCGGGCATTGACACATCTCAACAGTATTTGATCTTTGCTTTTTTTATACAAAACCTCTTTATCAAGGACGTACCCTGATGCCAACCTTTTGATAGTTTTTATTATAGTTGGCATCTTTTGAGTAGTTTTGGTATTTGATACATTGGAGAATGTCATAATACCATGGATTGTCGTCCTTTTCCTCTCCCAAACTATAGCAGTGGGCCGATACCTCAAAAGTTTGCATCTCGACAGGCTTTATTTCGGCTATCCTATTTACTTTAAACACGGCGGCCAAAGTGGCCAGAGCATCGACCATTTGGTTATCCTCCCTCGACAAGTATGTGAAACTGACTTCTTCAAAATTTCTGACCAAATATTGGATCAAATCATGATACTTGACTACCTTCGGATCTTTGGTCCCTCACTCTTTTCGAAGTTGGTAGACTACCAAAGAAGAATCTCTAAAAACTCGGAGCACCTTGATCTTCTTCTCAATGGATGCTCGTAGTCCCATAACACAGGCTTCATACTCGGCTATATTGTTGGTGGAGAAGAATTTCAGTCCTACATGTAAAAGGGTAGTGGTCATGTTCAGGGGAAATTAATACTGCCCTTATTCCATGGCCTAGGACATTTGACTCCCCGTCAAAATAGAGCCTTCATCCCTCTTTCTCGGCAATAGATCTCCCTTTAGTTAAACCACATATCAAATTTTCGTCTGGAAAATGGAAATCCAACAGTTCATAGTCATCCCAGGCGCGACTTGCCAAAAGATCTACCACGACACTTCCTTTTACCGCTTTCTGGTTCACGTAAACGATGTCAAATTCTAACAAGAACATTTCCCAATGGGCCATCTTCCCAATCAATACTGGTGCTTCCATCAAGAATTTTAGCCGATCCATCCGGGAAATTAGACAGGTGGTATGATACAACATGTACTACCGTAGCCGATTAATAGCCCATACTAAGGCACAACATAATTTTTGAATTGGCGGGTATCAGGTTTCACAATCGGTGAACTTCTTGCTCAAATAGTAGATTACTCTTTCCTTCTTGCCTGAGTTATCGTGTTGTCCAAGTACACACCTCATAGAGCTTTCAAAGACTATCAGGTACAGGATCAATGGTCTATCCGGCACTGGTGCTACTAGAATTGGGGGATCGATCAAATACTTCTTGATCTTTTCTAGTGCCTCGTGACAATCTTTATCCCAGACTCTCAGGTTATTCTTTCGGAGCAATCTAAAGACGGGGTCACACTTATTAGTCAATTGAGATATGAACCAGGAAATGTAGTTTAACCTCCCTAAAAATCCTCGGACCTCCTTTTGTGTTCGTGGTAGTGGAAGATCTTGAATCGCTTTCACATTGTCAGGGTCAATTTCGATACCCTTTTAACTTACGACAAAGCCCAAAAGCTTCCCTGATGTAACTGCGAATATGCATTTGGTTGGGTTGAGCTTCAACTAATACTTTCTTAGCCTTCGGAAGAGTTTTCGCAAGTTTTGAATGTGATCTTTCTCGGTCTTAGATTTGGCTATCATGTCATCCATGTATACCTCGATTTCCTTATGCATCATGTCATGAAACAAGGTTACCATGGCCCTTTGGTAAGTTGCCCCGGCGTTTTTTAATCCGAAGGGAATCACTTTGTAACAAAATGTGCCCCACATGGTCACAAAAGTAGTTTCCTCCATGTCTTCGGGGTGCATTTTGATCTGGTTGTACCTCAAAAAGTCATCCATAAACGAGAACCATGCATGCCCCGCAGTATTGTCCACTAAAATATCAATATGGGGTAAAAGAAAGTTGTCTTTGGAGCTCGCCTTATTAAGGTCTCTATAATCCACACACATACGCACATTTTCATTATTTTTTGGTACCGAAACGATATTGGCTACCCATTTTGGGTACTTAGAGACTTCTAAAAATCTAGCTTCAAGCTGTTTCTTCACATCTTCCCTAATTTTTAGTAACACGTTAGTTCTCATTCTTCGAAGCTTTTGTTGGACGGGCTTGCATTCTAGCCTAATAGGAAGCTTGTACGTTACAATGTCTGTGTTTAAGCCCGACATATCTTAGTATGACTATACGAACACGTCTCTAAATTCTATAAGCAATTCCATTAACCCTTGTCTGACTTCTGGTGATAGGGTGCCTCCGATCTTTACTTCTTTCTTTTCTTCGTCCGTCCCCAAGTTTAGGATCTATATCTTCTCTTGGTGCGAAAGGATTTGCTTCTCCTCATCAACCATCATTCTTAGCAGCTCCTCATGAATC
Organism: Hibiscus mutabilis; assembly: GCA_019671005.1. Classification (NCBI taxonomy): domain Eukaryota; kingdom Viridiplantae; phylum Streptophyta; class Magnoliopsida; order Malvales; family Malvaceae; genus Hibiscus; species Hibiscus mutabilis. Next base: position 78,883,689 of record CM033715.1, on the reverse strand, counting down.
TCATCATTTCTTCCCTTATCTCCGCCAAATACATGGGTTGTTCAAAATCTACTTTAGGATTAGATTCCACATCGTTCATAAAATTTATATTAAGTGGCCTACACAATTTTAAATATGTGTATTGGGAAAGGAAAAGTATAGTTTATGATGTGAATAAGTAATTAATTAATTAATTAATAGCTAAATAAATAAATAATGAATGAAATGGAATAAATGTCATGTTTTCCATTTGAGAAAGAAAAGGTAGATATAGTATATTTCATTGAAAGCAGATGAATATGACATAGTTGCCTTTTTTACAAAAGATGTATGTTACTTTCGGGCCAAAGTGACGGAATAGTTATAAGCATTACTTTGATTTGTCCCTATTGAATGCTGCACGACCTTGAAGGTCCAGTTGTTGAGCTCTTCTCCTGTGAGGCACGGGTGAATTCTGGCCAGAAACCGATTAGGTTTGCTTCTATCACCAATCATGTTCACATTCATTTCTTTTAAAGCCTCATTGATCAGCTCTTCCTGTATGCATCTTTCACCCTCCTGGTTTGCCTCTTGGATGTCCTCCTCTGGATTTCGAATCCCCCTAGATATAAAGATACCTCTGAAGTTCGAGTAGGTTATGGGAACCCAGGGAATGTCTTCCCCTCTCAACCTGGCTTTCCTCTATTCTTGTCTCTTTTTCCATTCTTGTCCTTTTTGTAGAAATTAGGCTTATAGCCAAGTCCGAAGTGGTCCACCTTATGAATCACACTAACGGGACGAAGATGCCCCTACAGATTCCTCCACAAACCTTTATTCTTTCTCGCTCCTCTTCCCAGGGTTTTGAATACCATCATCTTAGTGCAGTTTGACAATTTGGGGCGTGGAACTTTGCTCCCTTCAACAACAAAAGTAGCATTGATAAGTTCCAAGGCTCTAAAGGCGCACTCTAATGCTTCTCCATCAGTAGGGATGTATGATGTATTGGGAGTCACTGAAGCGATGATGTCATCTTCTGCATTTACTGTTACTAACTTCCCTTCGGTGATAAAATTTAACTTTTGATGAAGTGAGGATGGAACGGCGCCGGTCGAGTGTATCCAAGGCCTTCCTAACAAGTAGTTGTAAGATGGCTGGATATCCATGACCACGAAATCGACCACATATTCAGTGGGACCAATGAGCAGGGGTATTTCTATTTTTCCAACCACATCTCTTTGAGTCCCGTCGAAGGCTCGCACCATATTATGATATGGTTTCATATGCGAGCTTTCGATTGGTAGTCATTGTAACGTGGCCAATGGCATGACGTTCAATGTAGAGCCAATATCAATTAAAACGTCCGTTAGCACATAACCTTTACAGTGAATGGTGATGTTCAGGGCCTTGACGGACCCCGTGCCTTCCCCCAAAATTTCATCACCATTGAAAGCAATGTGATTGACGTCAGTGATGTTACTGATAATCTGATCCAATCTCCCAATAGAGATGTCTTTTGTAATGAAGGTCTCATTCAAAACTTCAGTAATGCATCACGATGCTTTTCTAAATTTAGTAACAGATCAAGTACTAAAATGGGAGCTGGTTGTTTTCGAAGTTGATCAAAAACATTATGATCACTGTGCTTTAGAAATTTCAAAACCTCTTGGGCTTGCGTTTCTGTGACCGGCTCCTTGATTTTTGAAAGTGGGTCTTCTCCAAACAACTTCTCGGGTCTTGCTCTAACTTTATGGCATTTCTCCTTTGGGTCCCTTAGGTTTTCTAGAATGTAGCATCGACCACTTCTTGTTAGATTCCCCACATCGCTTGCTTCTCCGCTACCCGATTGAGCAGGTTTGTCTCCATCGTTCTCTTTTCCTCTTGTGCACTGGATGGTACTGAATTGTGACGCTCACAGTGTAATTCCATGGGACCATCTTTGTGTCTTAGAAAGGAAAAGACTTTGGGGTAGCAATTATGATTTTGGGAGCCACTTTTGGTTCACTTGCCTCACTCGTCCTAAGACCGAGGACAAGTGGTCTCTTTACACTGTATCTGGTTTCTTGACTCTCCGATGTACAGAATTCAAACTCTTTTACTCTTTTTTCCTTCTCAAAAAACTCTATCTCCTTGTTATCCATCATAGCTTGTAGTATATGACAGAATTCCTTGCAATGCTGAATATCATGATCTCCTAATTAGTGGTACTCACAATACAAGCCACATCCTTTCTTGACTAACACTATTCCTTGATTGATGAGACGCGCCATGCATAACTGCTGAAAGACACATTTCAAGGGAGACTGAACTTCAGACACGTTCCTTTTGGCTTTCTTGGTGCACTCGTTTTCAATGGCATTTACACCTTGTCCCCCGTGATTCGGTAACGTATTGTTGGTCGTGCTGGGCTCCCCCAACTGTAACACCCCAATTCGAATCAGATTCTGAACGAACTTTTTGAAAGCTATACAGTTCTCAATTGAGTGTCTTGAGACATCGGCATAATACTCGCAGTGTTCATTAAGGTTATACCAAGCCGAGTATGGTGGGTTGTGGGGAGTAACATGATATAGTTGGACTAGATCGACCTTGTATAACTGGGAGTAGATTTTTTTATAGGTAATCGGCAAAGGCGTGAAAGTCCTATCATCCCTTTCCTTTTTAGGTCCCTTATCTTCTCTTTTGTTGAAGTTTCTAGAATTTCCTGCTGGGGCCTATGGCTGAGAGATGGTGAAGTTCTTGGTTTTCTCAAAAGCGTTGGTGTTGTTCATTTCATGGTCCTTCTTCTTAAACTATTTTGGTGAATGATCCCCCCATCGATCCTTCTACTCTTGAAGGCCACTTCAATGCGTATCTACGAACATAGGGTTATTGATTAATCGATAATAAAGTACCCCTTTTAGCGTATCTACGAACATAGGGGAGATCTCATTCTCATGAAGCGATGGTTAGAATTAGGCTGCCACATTGTTCCACCTTTGAGCGTATTCCCGAAGGGTTTCGTTGCGCTTTTGTTCCATGCTTTGTAATATCAGTCGATTGGGCACCATGTCAGTTACATGCTTATACTGATCAGTAAAAGCTTTCGCCAGATCTCTCCATGACTTGATTTGAGCCCTGGTTAGTTGGTTATATTATTTCAATGCAGATCCTACTAAGCTGTCATGAAAATAGTGAATCAAGAGCTTCTCATTGTTGGTAAAACCAGCCATCTTCTGACAGAACATCACTATATGAGCAGACGGGCAGGTGCTTCCGTCGAACTTCTCAAAGTATGGGGTCTTGAACTTATATGGGATCTCCACATCAGGAACCAGACTGAGTTCCCTAACACTTAATCAATAGGGGTCATCCTCGTCTTCCTTCACTCAGAGCTTTTCTTCTAGGTCTTTCCTAGTATCCTCTAGTTGCTTAGTGAACTCCGCTTTCATTTGGTTCAATTTTTCTAATTCGTCAAAATCTGGGATGTCATCCTCAATAATCTTGGGATTCTCGAAGGTCACCATTGGTTGAGTTTGAGCTGTTGCACCAGCATGAGAAGCATATGCACCTTGTGTAGGATTCGATGAAGGATCAATGAGCAGAGGATTCTTGACGGTTTAGGCATAAAGGCGATCCATCAAGTTTTGGGCAAGACTTTCGATGGTACCTTTGTCTCTCGACTCTTGCCTTAGCTGGGCTTGCAACAGCTGAGAAATTTCCTTCATCATGTCTTGCTGGGACTTGAGAATGGTGTCCCTTAATTCTTGTTGGGTTCATTCCATTTGACCAGGTAGATCGGCTTCCAGCTTCACAAAACTTTCCTCTATTCGCTTTGTTCGTAAACGGGTATGATATGGATGTGGAATGATGGTAATTTTAAAGAACCAAAATGCAATCTTTTTTTGGTTTTGAAACGGAAAGCTTTTTAGTCAATCATTTGTTAAGAAAACAAAGAATGCAAATAAATGAATTATGCATGAATGCGATGAGCAACATTGAGTTTGGCAAATATCATCGTTAAACGACTTTGATTAATAAAAACATAGTCTTGGTACAATAACCAAAGAAAGCCAACTAAACATATGACTTCAAGGTGGCATCGAGGTCAATGATCTTTCTCAAAATCCAGACAACCCTCTCTCCTTCTTCAGAGTAATCGTCGACACAATCATAAATTTCAGTTGCGTCTTCTACCAAGAGCTGTATCGTTTGGGCAACTTCTTGCATCCGAACTATCCATTGTGTTGACTCTTGTTCTTGTCTCTAAATGGTGTAGGCAGCGAACTGTAGTTGCTCCAAACTCGGCATCAGGCGTACTTGAATTACTCCCCTAAAGCTTGCCACATGACCCTTAAGCCGTTGAACCTCAGTTTCCAACTCTTCAATGCGAGCCTCTAAGGCTTGGTTCTCCGACTTGCTTACTTTTAACTTGCTAGTCGAACCCTTGTGCTTGAAAAGAGACTTCTCCAGACACTTAACATGATCCTTCAAGGCTTCATTTTGGCGACGTTCTTTCTCAAGCTGCCTAGAGTGAGAAGTTTGTAAGTTCTTCATTTCTTGTGTTAAAGTGAGCACATGGTCCTTGTTCTCGCAATACATTCTTTTATAATTCTCGGCTCTCACTTTCTCCTCCTTGAGTTGGAGTTCTAACCCTTCGCCTGATCCACCTTCCACAACTCTCCTACTTTTGTTTAGCCTCTTGAGTTTATGAATTTCTTCATTTTCTAACTTGAGCTCGAGTTCCAATTCATCATTTCTCTTTTGTAGACCTTTAATCATTCCTTCAAACTGTATCTTCTCCAACTCAAAAACGAATCTTCCTTGTCGGGCTTTCTCCTCGAGCTTGAGGTACCTCTCATACTCCTCTTCAAGTTGTTTTCTCATCAACTCGGCCTCGGTAGGAAGTGTGGCCAACCTCTCCTCCATTGACCTCTTTCTATCGAGATTCAATTGGGGAATGTTGTCATTGACGCGGCTAAATCTCCATGCCTCGTACTCGGGAGTGGTCATGTAGGTAGCGTTCATGACTCTGACCCGTCTCACGCTGTTCCAAGCCGAAGAAGCATTATAAACCACTGCCTTGTATCCCTTTTCCTTCTCATAATTCATATTAAACTCATTCAAGCCCTTGGTAGCCGGTACGAATTACTTCGAGCCATACTATCTCAAAACCATAAGAGGAGCATAAGCAGTGTACCCCCAAAGTCCAAGTAATGACACCCAAGAGTGTGTCCCACACCTATAGAGGATACTCCTCGCGGAAAGCCACTGAGCCCTCCAAACTATATCTTCTTCTTTTAAGTTGCAAAGAACATCTACCCAGACTTTCTCAGATCTTCAGGTGGGTCAATCTTCCTTTCGAAGAAATTCTTCCAAATGTGAGAAACTGCCATTGTAGAGAGGCTTCGAGAAATTAACATCCGACCACAGGTGACTATAGAACCATACTGTCAAAAGCTGTGGGCAACCATGAAAATGACCCCCACCGTGCTCCCGGCAGAACCTCAGAGATCGAAAGTTTCGGCTAAAATCACAAGCACTAGATTGGTCCTGTCACTCAAACGGTTAAACAGGTTTAACATTGCCGGGTCAATTAGCCCTCGTGCCCGGGGAAAGAGCATTAACCCACAAATTAACAACGCGAAGAGGTCCCGCTAAACTCGGCCTACCGGATGTACGGAAGCTAGAGCTAGAATCCCGCCCCACTTAAGATACTCATTACCGTTCCAAGTAATGACCTAAAGTTTGACCCAGGATTCCAACATGTCTGAGAATCTCCTAAGCTTTCCTCGAAAGGCTTTGTTCTTACTTGGCTTCGAGTATACCCGAGTTTCGTCAATTTTCTCACAATTTAAAAGGTCTTGATATTCTTCAATCGTAAGAGTTAAGTCGAAGTTACCAATCGTGAAGCAACTATAGGCGGGATTCCAGAACCTCACCAAGGCTTGCAACAGTGCCTGGTCTACCAAAACATCTAACAAACATGCAATGTCACCATATTCTCTTCTAAAAGTGCACCTTGTTTCCAAGTCCCAACTATTCCACAGTGTCATCAGCCCGAAAGTGTCATTGTATTTCGTATTCATGAATGTCTCGGTTGCCAATGTTGACCTGAATCCGGCAGAGATATTGTCTTCATCATGCAACGGCTCCTCTTCGGACCATATTTGTACATTGAAGTTCTTTTCGTCATTGCTGCGAACTAGGTCTCCCATCAATCTAGCCTTTAACTTCATACTATTTCCAACTCAATGTGCTTTTTATGATATGGTGATAATATGCAAAACAAAAGAACAACAATGAAAAGAGAGAAAAGAGAAGAGAAGAGTTAGTCACGAAAGCAAGAAAAGATAAACATAAACAGTTTACACAAAGAAAAAAACCTAACCACATGAGTTCTAGTTCACTAAGGTTATCCGCATGGCTCTAATAGGGGTGGTTTTCTTAAATTCTCACACATGGGTTCGGTTCTAATTAAGGGTACCCGAATCTATCTTATTGCCTACTAAGGCAACAAGAACCCAATTCTGGCCCATTATAAGCTTGCAAATTGCTTTCGATTCGAGGGAAAGCACGACCTGATGGCGTGGAGTGCTACTCACGTGTCAAAATGCGTAGATTCCGGAAGTGAATTACTAGCCCGTGGAGGGCTACTCACATGGGTATATGGCGTTTCACTCCCACTTAAGGGAATGAGCTCGGGTATAGAGCTTAATGATATGATGCAACACATGTCGGTGACTCCTTATAAATTAAATGAAAAATTAATTTTGAAGACAACCAATTATCAAAGTCCCGTGAAATCTCGATCACTTTTCAAGGAAGAATCATCCTGGTTAAAATCAATTAAAATCCCAATAATTTTTATTATTTAAAAGCAACAATTTTTCCTTTGGCCAAACTCTCTTTTGTTTTAAAAAATAAAAACTTCCCCAGCGGAGTCGCCAAGCTGTAGCGACATTTTTCTTCCTTTTGAAAAAAAAAGAATTAGACGTTAAGGGTGTTTATATAGAAAAGAAGTCGTCTACTAATTATCCCCTAAATCACTAAAGAAAATCTTTTGGAAGATTGGGGATTTCTTTTGAAAACTTTAAATTTTTGAAAATGATGAAAACTTGGAGTCGCCACCGGCCACTTGGGTGAGGTAGGCCGGACACCATAAGAAACCAGAGATTCGTTGTGAAAGGGTCAGGGAGTTGGTTATTCGTGGGGAAGGATTAGCACCCCCATCACGCCCGAAACTCGGTACCAAAACATTTGTTGCTCTTAAAATGATGAAAATTATTAAAATTTACATTGAATTTAATTCGAAGTTCTTAGATAAAAATTAACTTTGATTGTACGGGCTTTTATCGAATTGGTGGATTCAAATTAATGAGACATTTAATTAATAAGGTTGACGATATATCGGACCACAGATTAAACCGACATCGAATAACCCCGACTGCCGTGTTAATTCATGGTTCGACTTCCGTACGTCACCTTTATGCATGATGCAAACATTTAAGCATGATATGATGATGTTGTTAATTTTTAATCCATTTTACCTCGGGATGGTGAAGATTAATCCGAATATTTGGTCAATATCCTTTAAGCTCGGACTGTTACGGCACAAATATTGGAATTAGTAAGTACCTCCCTTTTACGATTTAGTTTAATTTTGAATGCGGTTAAGATTAAAGATTACATGAATGACAATTAAGGCATGACAATCAAAGGCATGAATGTAAGCATACAAAAAGAAGGCTCAATTTAGTACATAGCCCAATTTATTATATACTTAACCCTAATTTATGGTGACTAATTTGTGATTTAATGTTAAGTTAAACGTAAAATTGATTTTTCCCCTAAAGTAATTAAGAAAGGTTCAATTAATTTAATGAATTTAACATTTACCCCAATAAGCCAAGGATAAATTTAAATTCACCAAATTAATCCGAACCTCAATCTAACTAAGGCTTTAAAAAAACTAAGGCTAATCTAATTAATTCTAGGATCATACACCTATGAGACGATACACGATCTAAATTAATTAAGTTAATTTGTCTAATTCAATCTAAAGTCTTATTTCCCTAAGGCCCACTAAAGTTAAGCCCAAAAACAAAGGGCCCAAAACAACCCAACTAGGCCCAAAACATTATTATACATATATTACAAAAATATGATTTAAGATTATATTACAAACTTTAAAACTACAAATATTATAGCCCTTTTAAAAACTCTATATATTATGTACCTTCGAAAACTATATATTATATTAAAAGGAAATTATATATATATTATAATCTTTTTATAAAGTTATATAAAAACTTAAATTTAAAGAAAAACATGCTTATATAAAAATAAATAAATATTTTTAAACCATGTATCATATTAAAAGCATATTATATTATAGAAAACTATACAAAAAAGGAACCTATATTATGTAAAACGTATATCATGTTTTATAAAAATTTCATGTGATATGTTTTATAAATATTACATATATGTACATCGTATATTACACCAATAAAATGTATATTATATGTTTTACAAAAAAGACTCTATATTATATACATAAGGATTTTATAATGTGTACATACCATAATCTTTATAAAACATATATGTTAATATTAAAATTATCACATATTTGGTGAGAAACATGTATTAACACATATATTACATAAACTCAATATTAAATCTTTATGCATAATCTAAACACCATGTAACACATATAAGATGCATGCATTATACGATATTTAATAACAAATATCACAAAAAAGGATATGAAACATGTTATACTAAAAAATCACCATATATGGGCTAATATCAAATAAAGAAGAAAATGGTGTACCAAGCCCACTGGCTTGGGCTAATTAAACTGGATACGGGTCTAGTTCACGGGCCTGGTAGGCAAACTGGTTTGACAGGTTAAAGAACCGGTTCTACTGGTTATGATAGATAAAGGGGTAAACCCTTTTAACTTTTCATTCTAACTTTCCTTCCCCAACAAGCCTAAACTAAGAACTCTCTGAAACTCGGCACGTTTCGGTCGTCGCTTTGGCAGCCATTTCAGCCATGCAAGGCCACCACCTGAAAGGTCTCTGCTTCTCCTTCCTTGTTAGCGGTTCAGATCTCGAAGATCACCACATGATCTTTGAAGAAGGAGCTGGAACCGATTTGTCTCCCTTTTATCTGATCTCCTCCGTCAGCCATTGGATCGGCACAATTTTGGGATATGTTGCTATCCTCGTCAGAACGATTGGATTCACTGCTAGGATCACCGTTTGGAGCCTCCAGTCGCCAAGAATCGCCGCCGCCGAACGGTATACACTTCTTCCTTTCCTTTTTCTTTGTTCTTACTTTTGATTCGAATTTAAATAAATAAGAAAAAATATACATAAACTCTTTGATATTCCATTGATGGTTGAAATTTGTTTGTTTGTTCTTGTTGTGGCTGGATTCGAAAGTGAAAGGGGAAATTCTCAAAAGGTTTTTTTATTCATTCTTGAATCTGAAATCTTTTACAATTTGATTACAGTTTATATCTCAATTCTTTGTTTACATTTTCAAGCATCCATTAATTGAATCACTGTGGATGATTGCTTCTGATAACAATGCCTAGGATTAGCCTCTGATAACCCCCTTTTTATTGTTTCTTTTTCTGCATGGTGGGTGGGAGCCGGTTGTTGTCACTAGATTTTCACCTTTGTTTTAGTTGTTATGTATTAGTATATTGTAGCTATGTAATATTGATAACATTATAATTGCAAATATTAATGTCACTGTTAATGTAGTTAGGTGTAATATTGATAACTTAGTTTTAGTGGTAAATATTAGAATAGTTTAGGTCTCGTATAGTATAATTGTAAAGATTAATGTGGTAGTTAGGTACCATATAATGTGTTGTAATTAGTAAATTGTTAGTATGTTATTATAGTTAGAATTAACATAGGATATTAAAACCCAAAAATATGAAATACATAGCCCAATTGTAATTTGAAATAAATAAAAGGTCCATTAGGATTTAATTGAGATCAGAGTCCATTAAAAAATACACATAGAAGGTCCATTACACAAATGCACGTTTAGCCTGATTATTATTTCCTAAAGGGCTTGACCATTATATGCACAGGTGATGAAGAGTCATTGGATTAGGGGAGGATAGATCCAACGGCACGGGATCGCACACGGGGATTACACATGGATCACCAAAAGCTACGCTTCTCAGTCGTTCGATCAGGATGCTATCCAACGGCCCAGACTGCTGAGAAGTGTTCACGCGGATCACCACTCGTGCGTAGCAGCCACGTGCATGATGTTTCAGCTCTGGTTGTCTGCTTCATCTTCTCCGACGCTCTGCTCGCCCCGATTTCTCCTCACCGGTGATGTTTGAGTCATTAAAAACGCACAAATAGAAGAACAAAAGGGGTTAAATCCCTAAATCAGGGCAGAAACAAGTCAAGATAAAATCAATAGGGTTTAAAATCCCTAATTCAAAGCCCTAGCTGGAAAAATCAGAAGCAAAACAGGAAGGAATAATCTCTAATTCAAAGCCCTGGCGAGAATCAAGCTACGATTACATATGCAAAAGGCAATTCAGAACCAAAGCAAAAGACTAGAATCCTCAAATCGGTGCCATGGTAAGAATCAAGCAAGCAGAGGGGAAGAAATCAAGGATTTAAGCTTAGGATTTAGGCAACTCTTGTACTAAAAATAGCACTGTAATCCATATAACACAAAGAACGAGAAAAAACAACAACAATTCCAGAGAGAAATCACATTCATAGGAGCAAGCAGTTTGTAATCATCGTTCGGAAATAATAAAGGGAAGCAAGTTCTTGTAATTTTTCTATCCATTTACTTTCAATTTCAGTTTAAATAAAGAAGAAAAGAATTATTTTACCTTTTTTTGGTTCGAAACGTCGTTGGAATCTAGAAATTTCGTCAGAATCTGGGAATTTTGCCACCGAAAACGGCGGCCAGCGCCGGTGGAAGGCGGCCGGCACTGCAGACCACCACCGTGTTCTTTAATCCATGAAGAACACGATGAATGTCTTCAAAGGATTTCACAAAACCAGTTTTGATTAATTTGGGGGAGAGATTATAAAATGAAACATGTTATAATATTTAGTATATATACTAACCCATTTGACTCGACCCGAACCCGAGTATAACCTGCGCCTTTTTTTCTCGGATCTCACGCCGCAGCTCTTCAGTTTTTAATTGTTTCAATTTCATCATTTTTCCTTTCAATTCAGCACCAAATTTTTAATTACTTTCGAATTAACCCTCACATTTTGGTTTTCTTTCAAATTAGTCCTTAATTCATATTTTCTTTTTTTTACATATAAAAAATCCTTTTCTTTATTTAATTTTAAGTAAATAATTAGTTAGTTATTTATTTAATTAATTATTTCTTTTATGCCTTTTTTGTATATATTTGTATGTATGCTAAACTTTAAGATTAGGGACTTAAAACTTAGATTAGTGACATGTATGTTGTAAAATATTCTTCATTTTCAATAAAATACACTTAATTATATTTAAATCTTAATAATTAAAAGGAATATAGACATTTCTTTAGGATTATTCACTACTTAGATTTTAATTAAAAGACTTTTACATATTTAATTTTCTTGTTGATTTGTTAAAAACGAAAACTTAATTAATGTGGTGTCTTATCAAACGGGAATGACGGGTTTGCACCATGAGTGTTGGCAGTGATTAAAGTTCATTTCCCGGGCGATAAGGCTGTTAAAATAGATTTACATTCATTTTATGGACAAATAAATCGAAATTTTGTGAACTTGCAAATTCCAGTTTTAAAAATGCTTTTTTGAAATCAATTAAGGTACCAATTTTTTTGGCGTTGTGGGGGTGCTAATCCTTCCCCACACGTAATCGACCCCCGAACCTGTTTTCTCTTGTTTTCGTGAACCAAAATGTAATTTTGATAAATATAACATTTTATCAAAATACCCTTGTTTTAAAAGTGATCCAAACACACTTTTTAAAAAAAAATGGTGGCGAATCCGTGATTTTACAAAGTTTTCCAAAACGTCAAAACCTTTTTCCTAAAAAAGGGGTTGCGATAGCTTGGCGACTCCGTTTGAGACATTTTGTTTTTTTTTTAAATAAAAGAGGGTGAGGCCACAAATTGTTTTCAAAATGTTTTTGGAAAAAGGGATTTACAAGTTCACAAAGGTTTCAATTTATTTGTCCGCTTAATTAATGTAATTCTATTTTACGCATTTTTTAAAAAATGTTACGAAAAGCTCTATTCCCGAGCTCTACCCAATTGTTAAGTGAGGGGAAATGCTTTGCTCATGTCAGAATATTGATTCTCCGTATGAGCCTAGCAAGTACTTTCGGGATTCATATGCCTCATGTCTTCGTAAGGATACTGATTCTTTGAGAAGACATAGGAAGTGAGTCCTCCTGAGTTGAACTTGGTTCGTTTGAAGCCTATAACTAGTGAGAACCAAGGGCCTTGCTACCCTTAGTAGGGGACAGCTCGGGTACCTTTTAGAACTCAATTGTTTGAGAATTTAGAGCCCACCCCAATACAGCCATGCGGAAAACCTAGGGTTTTAGTAATAAAGGGAGACATGTCCTGGAGTATTGGAATGTGCTACCCAGAATTGTTTTTGAATTCTCTGTGTTTTCTTGTTTCTAATATGTGTTTCCCCTGTCTTGTTATTTTGCATAACCATTCATGCCACATCATTACATATTTAGAAGGGGTTGATTCTCAAAATCATTGCTCAACTTTGAAAAGCTCTTGTTATGGACGGAATGATTTTAAAAAGTAAAGATGAGAATGCAAAGGTCCGACACTGGTCCGAGGTGAATCAACGAACATTTGGAGATAGTCTAGTAGCTGATCATGAAATAGAGACTTCGAAATATGCCCACATCAGCATCAAGTACAACAATTGAAGGAATTGCAGGAAATCTAGGAGCACTTTGATTATGGGACCAAGCAGTTGTTCCATGAATTCTATGGTGACATAGCCTACTTCTTGTACGTGAAGGTCGATGAGCAGTTACTGAAAGCCTTGGTTCAGTTCTGGAATCCGGGATATTGCTACTTTACTTTAGTAAAGAAGATATGATGCCTACATTCGAGGAGTACTTGGCTCTTTTCAACCTGTGCAAAGTAAAGAAGAACTGGGTTTATGCCAAGTCACCTAAAAACAAAAACCCACACCCAAAGCTTCAAGCGTTTGCTAGTATGAGTGATGGTTGGGTTAAGGGGTTGATACAAAAGAGATGAGGCACCTTTAATTTCCCTTGGTCAAGTATCAGAAGTATAATCTCGATCCACCCCGACAGAGAAAAGAGGGTTGATCTCCTAGCCATTGCAATTTATGGTTTAGTCATCTTTCTGAAAGTTCTAGGAAACGTTGATTTGGCGTTACTTGATTTCCTTGAACAACTGAAGAGAGGAGTCAATCTAGTACCAGTCGTACTTGCAGAAACTTTCATTTCTCTTAATGCTTGCCGAAAAGTTGAAGGTGTTCGTTTTGGAGGATGTACTCCACTTCTACAAGTTTGGGCCCTCAACTATTTCTGGAAGTGCCCGACATTAGCTTAATCAAACGTGCTTTCCCCGAACTTCTCACCTCTTCGAGAATTTTTGGCAGATGAATGGCCTGTTATTAAGAAAAATAAATGGATTGATATATTCAAGGATCGTCATGATGAAGACATCAGATGGAGGGTTCCTTGGATGGGTCACATCGAGCTTTTGTACAAATGTGGAGATTTCAACTTCCTAATGTTGCTGGGTTTGTGTGGAGGAATTGGATGTGCCCCTTTGCTAGTATCTCACCAGCATGGGTCTCGGCAGTTCTTCTTATTCACTACCGGTCTTGGCTCACCAGAATTCGAGTTCCAAGGTGAGCTCAAACAGAAGGTTCAGACAATCAGCAATGCATGGAACCATTGTTATCACATGAAGCTAGAATCTGATAGCCACTGTATGTATACCCCGGACTACGACATTTTGAGGCATACGAGAATGAACGAAAAAGTCATAGCACCTACATCTGGGCAAGCTAAGTCTCTAGAGGAACACTTAAAATTAGTCCCTACAGAAGCTGACATCTTGATAGAAGAATTAAGAAGGGCTAAGCTAGAGATAGAAGCTTTGCAAGAGCAGAACCAAAGAGATAAGTTCGAGTCAGGCCTCGATGTTGAAAAGCACAAAAGGGAAACAAAGCGAGTTGTGAAGTTATATGAAGACCTAGAAAAGAAGTTTGAGATCCAAAGGGTTGACTTCCTCAAGCTTTAGACTGTTGTTAAGAATGCTGATTTGAGAAAGACTCCTGAACAGTGGAAGCAAAAAGTCGAGCATGCTATAAGGAAAGAAAAGGAACGAGGAAGGTACGAGGTTGAGAAATGCAGACGAGCCCTTGTGGAAGAGAGGAAGAAGAGTAAGCTAGCAACTGAAAATGGAAATGGCAAACGGGTCCATGAAAGTGATAAAGAAAGCGTGGCTGCATGGAAAAGGAAACCCACGACAACATGATTCGCTTATTTGAGTTGCAGAAGGCATATGATCAGACCAGTGCGCAGCTAAAGCAGAGTTGGGCTTGTGTTGCTAAGTTGCAAGCCAAAATAGATTATCTGAACCACTCGTTGCACAGACTTCAGAACCATCACACTTATATTGAGCTTCAGGCCTGTCTAAGTGAAAATGATGCCTTGAAAAAATAGGTTGAAGGAATTGATAACATCATCCAGGAATGTAGGACAAAGATCTTAGTCCTTGAAGACATCGTTGAGGGAGGTGATGACTACTGGTTCACTCGTCTTAGGGACATGGCTAAAAGATTCCAAGAACAAGATGAGTTTGACATGACTGTCATGATCCAGGTACAAGATGTGGCTCGACACGTGATGATGCTAGCCGCTGAAGCTGTAGCTCTTCGTTAGTACGTCAAGCCAGCAAGAGAAGTGGGACCGAGGCTTATGTGGCTCATTGAAGAAATCAAAGAACTGGGAATTCAAGCAGAAAAATATTTGTAAACAAAACTTGATGTAATAAGGACCATTTTATATCCAATAAAAAAGTTGTTTCTTGAGCAATTATTTTATGGAATTGATGGCCCTTCGCTTGCATCCATGCATTTACATTTCATTCTTTTACGTTTAATAGTTTTTCTTTGCATTAGTGCTTACATTTGTGCATACATACATGACATAATAAGAATCTAACTTAAATAAAAATGACAGAAAATCAAAATAGCAAAACCAAACCATAAGTACGGTACTCGGTCTCAAGTTAGAGAAATGGAAGAAAGAGTGTTGGTCTTAAAAAGCAACCACAAGAGTACCCATGATAGGTTAGACAAGCTGGAGATAGACCTGAAGCAAGAGATGGAGTTAGTTCACCAAAAGACGGTTGGTTCAATTGCAGCCATGCTAGGTTTTAAGGACCCTGATGCAGTGGAAACTGGTGAAGAAGCTAATGCAGTGCCGAAATTTCAAGGGATGGCCTTTGTTCATCCGAGCATACAAAGGGAAGCTCAATCATCTAAGGTCAAAATTTCCCCATATATTGTTGAAGCGTTGGCACGGAATTATAGGAAAATAAGCTCTGAGGAAGTCATTGAGGTGTCTGGTCTCGATGAAATTGCCGACAAGATGAAAGCTGAGAAGAAATGGGAGGATCGTTATGAGAAATTGGAGGGAATGATTCAATCATTCCAAGAATGAGGTATATATGAACGAATGGATGTCAAGGTGTTGAGCTTAGTGGCTGATTTGATAGTACCACCAAAGTTAAAAGTTCCTGACTTTGAAAAATACAATGGCACAACATGCCCTGCAGCACATCTGACTATGTATTATAGGAAGATGTTGATGTATCTAGAGAACGAGAAGATGCTTATCCATTGCTTCCAAGATAGCCTAGTAGGGTCAGTTGCGCGCTGGTATACGCAGCTAAGTCGAATCAACATCAGATCATGGAAAAATCTATCCAGAGCCTTTAGTAAGCAGTACAAGCATGTTTCAGACATGGTACCAACTCGTTTAGTTCTGCAAGGATTGGAGCAAAAGCACCATGAGAGTTTCCGCCAATACGCACAAAGATGGAGAGACATAGCTGCCCAAGTCCAGCCACCATTGCTGGAGAGTGAGATCACCCCGATGTTCGTGGAGACACTAAAGGGATCTTTCTATGATCATATGCTCAACCATAACACAAAGAGTTTCGCAGACATGCTCATAAATGGAGAATTGATACTCGCGGCCATGAAAAATGGAAGGTTGGATAGTGGGGAAGTAAAGAAACCATACAAAAAGAGAGATAATGAAGTCAATGCTGCTAATGTCTATAACCCCAGTTACTCGAAAGTGGTAGTCTTCAACAAACCCAATATCTCGACCACAGCTCCAGCAATCACAAATCCTCCAAAAGAAGAACAAAGGTATCAAGGGAGCCCAAAACCATATTTTCCTCCTACTCGATGACATGCGCAGAATTGTTTGCTGAATTGATCAAATCTCAGATGGTGCTGCCAAGACATGTTCTTCCATTCTCACCACCATATCCACAATGGTATGATGAGAAGGCACAGTCTGAATATCATGTAGGAGTTAGGGGCATACCATTGAATATTGTATCGCATTCAAAAAGGTGATAGATGATTTAAGAAAATCAGGGATGTTATCATTCGATATGTCAGAAGATAAAAGAAACCATCTGTCAAATCATTAAAAGGCAGGTGTGAATGAAATCATAGAGGAGGAGGATAAAGTGGTTAAAGGATGTGTTGCTAAAGTTAGAGCTCCTATAATGCTGAAAGAAGGAGCCCAGAAATTGAAGATTGAGAAAGAATCATATTGTGAGTACCACATGAAGGAAGGACATGAGATTAATTGTTGCCTAGAATTTAGGCAACTAGTTCAAAAGAAGAAGAATGAAAAAAAAACATGAGTTCTTTGAGAAAGAAGACAAAGAATGTTTGCTGGATGTATGTGCCTCTGAAGAATCATCTACCAAAAGGGACTACACCGGAATGAAGCCTTTAGTTATTAAGCCAAAAACAAGAGTTGGTAAGCCAACAAGGAATGTGACCCCACGGCTCATAATTAAGGCACCAGCGCCATTTTCATATAAGGATAGCAAGTAGGTCCCTTGGAATTACACTTGTGAAGTAACAGCCCTAGGAGAAACGTCTACTCAAGAGAAGGAAGAACCGGTCAATGAGGTGAGCCGTTTCACGAGGAGTGGAAGGCTCTATTCCCAGCCAATAGCAGAAGATAGAGAAGCAGCGCAGAGGAAAGTAATTACCGAGGAGCCTGGAAAAAAAAGATGACAGAGATTTCTTCAAGAAAAAACCAACAATATATCACAAGCCTGTAAAGGAATCAGAGGCTCAAGAATTTTTAAAGATCTTAAAACACAGTGAATATATCGTTGTGGAGCAACTACATAAGCTTCCAGCTCGAATTTCTATGCTTTCATTGCTACTGGGTTCTGAGGGCCATCGTGAGGCATTGTTAAAGATTTTGAATCGAAAGTTCATATCAAAAGAGATCACAACTGATAAGATGGATATGTTAGTTGGTAACATTGTTGTCAATAACTTCATCTCGTTTAATGAAGAGGAAATACCAGGTGAAGGAACGGGATCTTGCAAAGCTTTTCACATTACCACCAGATGTAAGTGACATATGTTACCAGGTGTCCTTATTGACAATGGGTCAGCACTAATTGTTCTGCTACTAGCTACACTGAAGAAACTGCCAATAGATAGTTCTCATATGAGAACTTATCAAAATACGGTTAGAGCATTTGATGGAACTCAGAATAAGGTATTGGGTAAATTGAGGTGTCTTTGCAAATTGGACCAGTGACCTTCGGTGTTGAGTTTGTGGTCATGGATATAAGACCTAGCTATAGTTGGCTGCTTGGGCGCCCATAGAATCACAGAGCAGGAGCGGTCCCATCTACTTTATACCAGAAGTTAAAGTTTGTGATAGATGGTCAACTAATAACTGTCGGTCCAGATGAGGAAATTATTGCATCAGTAACCACTGATGCACACTCCATCGAAGTCGATGAGGATGCGCTCGAGTTTCATTTCATGACGTTGGAGCTAGTTAATGCAACCTTTATCACCGAAGGAAGCAAGGTGCCAGAATCGGAATTATCAAGCTGCGCAAAAATGTAAGTAAAGAAAACGCTCAAGAAATGAGCTAAAATCAGAAAAGGACTTGGAAGAAGACATCAAGGAAGGTTATATCTTGTAGTAATCCCGGCAAAAAAGGATCAGTTCAGCTTGGGCTTTAAGCCCAAAAATGGCAAAGAAGAGCTGAAATTAGAAAGCATCAAGAGAGGAGAAGAGCTAGATTGAAGGGAGAGGAAATCGAATAGGAACCGATGACATTCCCACCCCTGAACCAAAACTTTATATCGGGAGGTATGCTGGATCCAAATACCTCAGCCAGTGATGAAGGAAAAGGGGAAAGCACTCTATGTGAAGTATTGGAAAAGTTGAGCATCAATGTTGTGACTGACAATGAAGAAGAAAACCAATACCTGTTAATGATATGCCCTCGCTCTAAGCTTGACAATTAGACTGCTGAAGAAATTCATGTAGTCTTTAAGACATGTTCAGAGTAATTCTCAAAACCAACCTCCAAGCCCGGAGACAATAGGGGATCTTATCTAAAGGGCCTATGTCAAACATTTAATTTGAATTCAATAAAAGATGCATTTCCTTAAATCTTGTATGGCAAACTTTCTTTCCATAACAAAAACCAAATGAAAACTATAAAGTTAAAAGCATAAAAAACATTTCATTCATTTTTTTTCTTCCCTTTGTATATATCTTTTGCCTATTTCCTTTTCAGGTCTTCAGATATCATTAACATAAATGAATCAGAGTCTGACTTCAAGGTTGACTTTGAATTACCTCTATTCTTGGAAGAAATTCGAAATATTGACGATGAGGAAGAATATGATGTACCCAGTGATATGCTCAGAATGGTGGAAGAAGAGAAAAAACAAATTCTACCACTAAAGAGGAACTAGAGATATTAAATCTCGGAACCGTAGAAGAAAAGCGAGAGGTGAAGATTGGTACTACCATCACGGCTAAAACTAGACAAAGTTTGATTGAGCTTTTGAAAGAGTTTAAAGATATTTTTGCTTGGTCGTATCAAGATATGCTCGGCCTTGTCATAGACATCGTTATGCATAGGCTCCCTATAAAGAAAGGATGTGAACCGGTAAAGCAAAATGATGCAGGATTCCTCAAGGTAGCCAAGTATCTGGAATGGGTGGCAAATATTGTTTCGGTACCGAAGAAGGATGGAAAAGTACGAATGTGTGTTGATTATAGGGATCTCAATAAGGCAAGCCCAAAGGACAATTTCCCGCTTCCACGTATTGACACTTTAG
The DNA here is from genome assembly GCA_019671005.1 of Hibiscus mutabilis. NCBI lineage: Eukaryota > Viridiplantae > Streptophyta > Magnoliopsida > Malvales > Malvaceae > Hibiscus > Hibiscus mutabilis. The sequence continues at coordinate 78,864,350 of CM033715.1, read as the reverse complement.
TTGACAACATAGCTTTTCATTCACTTTTCTCTTTCATGGACGGTTTCTCTGATATAACCAAATCAAGATGTGCCCACAAGACATGGAAAATACAACTTTTGTGACTTTATGGGGAACTTTTTTGCTATAAAGTGATGCCCTTTGGACTTAAGAATGCATGGGCAACCTATCAGAAGGCCATGGTCACTCTCTTCCATGATATGATGCATAGAGAAATAGAGGTATACGTTGACGATATGATCGCCAAATCTCGATCTGAGGAAGAATATTTGGTCAATTTAGAAAAACTCTTCCTAAGACTAAGAAAGTTCCAGTTAAAGCTCAATCCGACTAAGTGCACATTTGGAGTCACATCTGGAAAATTATTAGGTTTTGTTGTAAGCAGAAGAGGAATTGAGATCGACCTTGATAAGATAAAAACCATACAGGAACTTCCCCCACCTCAAACACAGAAAGAAGTTTGAGGTTTCTTGGGATGATTAAATTACATCGCACGCTTCATTTCTCAGCTAATTGATAGGTGTGATCCAATGTTTAGGCTACTCAGGAAGATTAACCCGAGGACTTGGGATGAAGAATGTCAAGCGGCCTTGGAAAAGATCAAAGAACAGCTGAGCAATCATCTAGTATTAGTACCACCTGTTTCAGGGAGACCATTGATCTTGTACTTAACGATCTATGAAAATTACATGGGTTGTGTGTTAGCACAACATGATGATGCTGGAAGAAAATAAAATGCGATATATTACTTGAGCAAGAAGTTCACTGATTGTGAAACCAGATATTTGTTAATTGAAAAGTTGTGATGTGCTCTGGTTTGGGCAGCTAAAAGGCTAAGGCAATACATGCTTTATCATGTTACATGGCTAATCTCAAAGTTGGACCCACTGAAGTTCATGATGGAAGTTCCAGCCTTATCAAGAAGATTAGCACGATGGCAGATGTTGCTATCGGAGTTTGATATCTAGTATGTGAGCCGAAAAGCAATAAAAGGAAGTGCCATAGCAGACTTTTTGGCAAGTCGCGCCCGTGATGACTATGAAGCACTAAAATTTAATTTTCCTGATGAAGACTTCATATGTATCACAAAAGATGATGAAGCTTCAATAGAATCTTGGGTTATGAACTTTGATGGTACAACAAATGCGTTAAGAAGAGGTATAGGGGCAGTTCTAGTTTCACCGGAAGGAGATTATTATTCTTTTACCAATCATTTGAAGTTCTTTTGTACTAATAACATGGCAGAGTACGAGGCTTGTATAATGGATCAAAAAGAGGCTATAAAGAGGAAAATTCATACCCTAAGAGTTTTGGGGACTCTGCGTTAGTCATTTATTAGATACGTGGTAAATGGGAGACAAAAGATGCAAAGTTGTTGGGATACCATAAGCTGGTCCTCGAGTTGGCCAAAGAATTTGATAAGATCACTTTTAAATATCTCCCCAGAGAAGACAATCAAATGGCTGATGTTTTAGCCACCTTAGCCGCCATGTTTAGGGTAAATGAAGGATCTGAGATGATACCTATCAGGTTATATGTGCTTGACTCTCCAGCTCATTGTTATGACGTGGAAGAAGAAATGGATGGATTGCCATGGTATCATGAAATCTTATAATGTGTAAAATTCTAGCAATACCCACCTCAAGCTACAGAGAATGAAAGGAAAATGATCAAGAAGATGGCATCAGGGTACGTCCTTGATGGAGATATTTTATACAAAAGAAGTCGTGATCAAGTGCTTCTAAGATGTGTGGGGGCAAAAAAGGCACGGTTAATTATGGAAGAAGTTCATAATAGAGTTTGCGGAACACATCCTAATGGTTTCACCATGGCCAGGAGAATCATGCGTCTTGGATATTATTAGTCAACCATGGAAGGTGATTGCATCAACTATTCTCACAAATGTCACAAGTGCCAAATTTATGCTGACAAGATTCATACGCCACCTCAACCTTTTCATGTTATGACAGCCCCTTGGCCATTTTCCATGTGGGGAATTGATGTCATCGGTCAGATTCACCCTAAGGCATCAAACGGGCATCGTTTTATCTTGGTATCCATTAATTATTTCTCGAAATGGGTAAAAGCAACCTCATATGCAAATGTCACCAGATCCACGGTCTACAAGTTTTTGAAAAAGAAAATCATTTGTCGATATGGCTTGCCTGAAAGTATCATCACCGACAATGCTTCAAACTTGAACAATAGGATGATAAGTGGAGTCTGTGAGCAGTTCAATGTTAAACATCATAATTTTGTGGTATATCGCTTGAAGATGAATGAGGCAGTGGAAGCTGCGAACAAGAACATTAAGAAGATAATTGCAAAAATGATCGATACCTGTAAGGATTGGCATGAGAAGCTGTCATTTGCCTTATATGCTTATCGAACTGCAGTAAGAACTTCCACTAGGGCAAGACCTTTCTCATTGGTATATGGAATGGAAGCTGTGCTACCCATTGAGGTTGAAATACCATTGCTCTGTGTCTTAATGGAAGCAAAGTTGGAAGAAGCAGAATAGGTTTAAGCAAGATATGATCAACTGAACTTAATTGAAGAAAAAAGATTGAAAGCACTATGTCATGGGCAAATGTATCAGAGAATGATGATAAGAGCTCATGAGAAGAAAGTTCGCCCAAGAGAATTCCAAGAGGGAGATTTGGTGTTGAAGAAGAAGCTGGCAATCTAAAGCGATGCTCGAGGAAAATGGACACCGAATTGGTAAGGACCTTATATTGTAACAAATGTTTTCTCAAGATGAGCATTAACTTTAGCCGAAATGGATTGAGACAAACTCCAAAACCCAATAAATTCAGATTCAGTAAAGAAGTATTATGCTTGAAGAAAAAAAGAGGAAAAGAAAAGAAAAAAAGAAAAAAAAAGAAATGAAAAGAGAAATGAAAAGAAAAGAAAATGAGGGTTCAAAATAAAAATCTGCAAAGGGCGTTTTGAAACCAAAGGATGAGTTGAGTTGAAAACCCGTAAAAGGGCAGCTCAGATAATTTTTTAAATAAGACATTCCTCGAAGATTGGCTTGAGGAACTTCATATCTTTCAGCATAATCAGTATTTTCAGGATCTGCTCAGCATGGTGGACATTCAAGGCATCTTATGAAGTCATGACAGAAGAAGTTTAGGTTTATGATATCTGAATGCCTATTCTTTTCCTTGTAATTTCTTTTTGTGTTTGCCATAATACCAATAAAGTTTTGTTGTTAGACCTTTTCTTTCTTTTGACATCTTTTCATAAAGCATCTTGCATTGAAAGAAAAATTAAAATTTGACATCATTTGAAATATTCATAAGATTTTTTAGCATTATTTTGAAATTTGTCTAGAAGGGTATTGGAACTATGAGGTATTCAATGGTCAAATTTAGAGCTTAGGGCGTAAAAAGCGGCAAAACTTATAAGGAAATACAAGATGGAAATAGGTTTTGGTACAAACCTTGGCGGAAAGCCTTAAGAGATGTTTTGACTTTGCTTTAAGGAAGCATGTTGCAAAATAGAGTTGCTTACATGAGATATTCTACTTTCTACAACAATGAGAACAATTTTACAGACATCGGAGGAAAAGCTAAATGAGACATTGAGAGAGCAACAAGTTTCTAGGAATCTTGTCACTAAATATCAACTACAATGATAACAAAGTGTTGAAGAATATGAGGATGAAGTCATTCCTTCCAACCAGGAGTACAAGATAACTAGATTGAGTGAGCAAATGTGCAAATATCATATGAAGCAAGAAAGTGCTAAGAATAAGAGTGCTAAAACAGAAGTGAAAAAGATGACTATCTATGATCATTTAGTCAATCATCAAAGCATACAGTGGCAATTTTCAGAAGATTTCCCATGCATTAATGATGGAAAACTGATACATTTCCCATATCCCCATGGAGTTTCGCTCTAGGGTGTCCTAGCAGTAAAGAGCTTTCCTGTTTGAAAAATCAAGACAGAAATCACAGGAGGAGATGAATATATTAAGTGATGTTCAAACAATGATAAATGAAGCAGGCAATGGTGAAGATTACTTTCCAAGGAATAGACGATGGAATTTTAACAACAAGAAATTGGTGAAGCCAACTAGTATTGAAGAACCGTCTTTTCTGATGGGATAGGCCAAAGCAGACACACGCCATCAGTTACCAGAGTTGAGAAAATGTTTGAGATGATATAATCTGAGTTTCCTAGAGCTTCATAGTTTTTTTTTGTGCTAATCAAGAAAAATGTTAAGAAAAAGAGCAAAAGAAATAAGACATGCATTCATGACTAGGCATCCCTAAGGGCATATGCATCTTAATTGGATTATTTGCAAATGTTTTTTATAGGTTTTTGAATTCGCTTATTCATCCAAGCATATGGAGGATAAAGTTACCTTTTTAACTTGCTTATCCATCTGAGCATGAGGAGGATGGAACCTTTTTTAACCTGCCTATTCGTTCAGGCATTTGGAGAATGGAACCTGCTTATCTATTCGAGCATAAGGAGAATAGAACCTGCCTACCTATTCGGGCATGAGGAGAATAGAACCCGTCTATTCGTTCGGGCATTTAGAGAATAGAACTTGCTTATCTATTCGAGTATGAGGAGAATAGAATCCGTCTATCTATTCAGGCATGAGGAGAATAGAACCCGCATATCCGTTCGGGCATTTGGAGAATAGAACCTATTGGAGAATAGAAACGGTTTGGTAATCGGTGAAAATCAGTGTCTTCTTTTCTTTGCTCTATTCCTGTTCCACCGGAATGACCAAAGAGGGACAGCTGTTGTCACTAGATTTTCACATTTGTTTTAGTTGTTATGTATTAGTATATTGTAGCTATGTAATATTGATAACATTATAATTGCAAATATTAATGTCATTGTTAATGTAGTTAGGTGTAATATTGATAACTTAGTTTTAGTGGTAAATATTAGAATAGTTTAGGTCTCGTATAGTATAATTGTAAAGATTAATGTGGTAGTTAGGTAACATATAATGTGTTATAATTAGTAAATTGTTAGTATGTTAGTATAGTTAGAATTAACATAGGATATTAAAACCCAAAAATATAAAATACATAGCCCAATTGTAATTTGAAATAAATAAAAGGTCCATTAGGATTTAATTTAGATCAGAGTCCATTAAAAAATATACATAGAAGGTCCATTACACAAAGGCCCGTTTGGCCTAATTATTATTTCCTAAAGGGCTTGACCATTATATGCGCATGTGATGAAGAGTCGTTGGATCAGGGGAGGATAGATCTAACGACATGGGATCGTACACGGGGATTGCACATGGATCACCAAAAGTTGCGCTTCTTAGTCATTCGATCAGGATGCTACCCAACAGCCCATACTGTTTTAGAGTGTTCACGCGGATCACCACTCGCACGTGGCAGCCATGCGCACGACGTTTCAGCTTTGGTCGTCTGGTTCATCTTCTCCGACGCTCCGCTCGCTTCGATTGTTCCTTGCCGGCGCCGTTCGAGTTATCAAAAACATACAAACAAAAAAACAAAAGAGGTTAAATCCCTAAATCGGGGCAGAAACAGGTCAAGATAAAATCAATAGGGATTAAAATCCCTAATTCAAAGCCCTAGCTGAAAAAATCAAAAGCAAGACAGGATGGGATAATCCCTAATTCAAAGCCCTGGCGAGAATCAAGCTACGATTACATATGCAAAATGCAATTCAGAACCAAAGCAAAAGACCAGAATCCCCAAATCGGTGCCATGGCAAGAATCAAGCAATCAGAGGGGAAGAAATTAGGGATTTAAGCTTAGGATTTAGGCAACTCTTGTACTATAAATAGCAATGTAATCCATGTAACACAAAGAACGAGAAAAAACAACAACAATTCCAGAGAGAAATCACACATAGCAATAGCATTCGAAATTCATAGGAGCAAGAAGTTTGTAATCATCGTTCGGAAACAATAAAGAGAAGCAAGTTATGGTAATTTTCCTATCCATTTACTTTCAATTTCAGTTTAAATAAAGAAGAAAAGAATTATTTTACCTTTTTTTGGTTCGAAACGTCGCCGAAATCTGGAAATTTCGTCAGAATCTGGGAATTTTGCAGCCGACAACGACGACCGGCACGGCGGACCACCACCGTGTTCTTTAATTCATGAAGAACATGATGAATGTCTTTAGAGGATTTCACAAAGCCGATTTTGATTCATTTCGGGGAGAGATTATAAAATGAAACCTGTTATAATATTTAGTATATATACTAACCCGTTTGACCCGACCCGAACCCGAGTAAAACCCACGCCTTTCTTTCCCAGATCTCACGTCGCAGCTCTCCAGTTTTCAATTGTTTCAATTTCGTCATTTTTCCTTTCAATTCGGCACCAAATTTTTAATTACTTTCGAATTAATCCTCACATTTTGGTTTTCTTTCAAATTAGTCCTTAATTCATATTTTCTTTTTTAAAAAAATAAAAAAAGTCATTTTCTTTACTTAATTTTAAGTAAATACTTAGTTATTTATTTAATTAATTATTTCTTTTATGCTTTTTTTGTATATATTTGTATGTATGCTAAACTTTAAGATTAGGGACTTAAAACTTAGACTAGTGACACGTATGTTGTAAAATATTCTTCATTTTCAATAAAATACACTTAATTATATTTAAATCTTAATAATTAAAATGAATATAGACATTTCTTTAGGATTATTCACTACTTATATTTTAATTAAAAGACTTTTACATATTTAATTTTCTTGTTGATTTGTTAAAAAACGAAAACTTAATTAATGTGTTGTCTTATCAAACGAGAATGACGGGTCAGCGCCATGAGTGTTGGCGGTGATTAAAGTTCATTTCCCGGGTGATAAGACCGTTAAAATAGATTTACATTCATTTTGTGGACAAATAAATCGAAATTTTATGAACTTGCAAATTCCATTTTTAAAAATGTTTTTTAAATCAATTAGGTACCAATTTTTTGGGCGTTGTGGGGGTGTTAATTCTTCCCCACACGTAATCGACCCCCGAACCTATTTTCTCTTATTTTCGTGGATCAAAATGTAATTTTGATAAATAAAACGTTTTATCGAAATACCCTTGTTTAAAAGTGATCCAATCACACCTTTTTTAAAAAAATATTGGTGGCGACTCAGTGATTTTACAAAGTTTTCCAAAACGTCAAAACATTTTTCCTAAAAAAGGGGTTGCGACACCGGTGATGATAATACAGGATCGTCGGTGACTCGGCCACATGGCCGAGAGATGAATCGGCAGAGGTGCGTGGAAGGCGAAGCATCCGCGCGTGGACTTCACGCGCGCGTAGAAGGTGGGGCATCAGCGCATGGCGCGAGTGGCAGATCTGGATGGTCAATTTCAGTTTAATCTAAACTGTTGGATCAAATCTGATCCAACGATTAGCTTTGGGGCGGATGCAAAAGAGAAGAAGAGTTATTAGATTAATTTTAGGGTTTTTGATTTAATGGTGTTGGGCCAAAAATGGGCTTATATGATGTATTGTTATTTATTTTTTTGGGTTTTAAATATGTAATGGACTTGGACTTTTATAAAAACACTGGGCTTTAATTTTAATTTATGATCTGTTTGTTTTTTTTTCTTATTCTTAGATAATAATAATACTAACATATAATGTACATATACGCATACATATTACACATACATAAACACATATACATACAAACAATAATACACACATAACATGTACATATAATCACATATGCAATATACAGCATTCATAGTTAAATATTTAAGACATTGAAGTAATAATGAATACATACATATATACATGCAAGCAATACATACAATGTACATACCCATACTCACATTTAGACTTTGATGATATCAAAACAAGTAGACATACTAACATATTAATAACACACACAATTGTATACTACATGCAAGGTTGACAAACAAACACATATATGTTCATGTCTAAACAGTTAATAACCATACATATAATAAACACACACCAATGATACCTACTTGATATACATACAATAACACACATGGGCCCATTTTATTATCACCTAATAGTATATACAGATATAAGCCTATTATTGGAAAATAAGGAAAATGGGTCAACCCTGGACAAAATTAGTGATAACAGTAGATGATTTGGGTAAATACCTTGGGGTACCAATTTTGCATCAGCGGGTTACTTTGGCAACATACCAGTATTTGATTGAGAAGGTGAAAGCTAAATTGACGTTTTGGTCCGCTAGGACCTTGTCTTCGGCTGATCGTATAATGTTAGCTAAAGTAGTGTTGTTCGTCATTCCTTCGTATACCATGCAAACTGCTTATTTTCCGGTATGAGTGTGCTCAAAGATTGAGCAGATTATTCGGCGATTTTTATGGGGTCATGGTGTTGATCGACATGGTGGCCATTTGTTGTCTTGAGATGTTTTATGCCAACCTTTAGATGCCGGTAGTGTTGGGTTTAAGGATTTGCGCAGTCAAAATGAAGCTTTATTAATGAATGTAACCTTCCAATTAAAGGCGAATGGTGAGCAATTATGGATTCAGTTGTTACGAGAAAAGTACAAATGGTTCTGTAATGCTGAGGGCCCGAGTTTGCGCCAAATTACTCACGGTTGTGGCTTGGGGTATGCCTGGTTTAGAATGATGTTCGTGATCATTGTGAGTGGCAGATTGGTAATGGTTGAAGTGTGAGATTTTGGCTTGACTCGTGGCTTGGAAGGTTCGGCACACTTGCGCAGCATTTGAAGCCAGGAATACAACTCGCGGATAATGCTGTGGTGATGTCGGATTTTGTTGATACTGATGGGCAGTGGGATTGGTCATCGTTTGCATATTTGATTATTCCCGAGGCTGCTATTCGAATTGCAACGATTAAGCCCCCTTTATTACATTATGGATCGGATATGTTAAGTTGGGTGTAGCATCGGATTTGCGGTTTAAGGTGTATAGTGCATATGCGATACGTGTCGGGGTTATCATGGTCCTTTTGACCCAATTTAAAAGTCTATAGCGAGGTTTAGAGGGTCGTTGCAGATTAGAACGTTTCTTTGGTTAGCTTGCCATGAGAAATTGCTCACTAATAAGGAACGTGTTCGACGTCATATGGCCTTTTGTAGTCGTTGTCTAAGTTGTGGTGCTATTGTTGAGGATATTGACCATGTTCTTCGATTTTGTTTGATGACAGCTTTAATTTGGAAGTGTGTGGTTAAACGTGAGAAGTTTGATGAATTCTTTCAACTTCTGTTTAAGGAATGGGTTTATATGAACCTTTCAAACACCGAAAATTTTGGTGCTTGTGATTCTAATTGGGATGTTTTGTTTGGGTGTTTGTTGTGGAATGTGTGGCGTCGTCAAAATGAATTGATATTTAAAGGGATAAGCCGTAGTAATGAATAGGTGTTGGCAGCGACAATTGTGCACGGGGGTTGATCCTGTAGTAGTGGCACAACAGCGACAATTGTGGCAGCCGGGGCGTGTGTGGTCGATACCTATAGTTGGCTGGTGGAAGTTAAATACCAATGGAGCTTGTTGTCGTGAGTCAGGTGATGCAGCTTGTGGCGGTGTAGTGAGGGATGCTACCGGGGAGTGGATCATTGGTTACTCACGATAGATTGGTATTTGTTTGGTTCTTGAGGCTGAACTTTTGGGCATTTATGAAGGGTCAGTCGTAGCTTGGTCTATTGGACTTCTGCGATTGATTATGAAATCGGATTGTTTGGAAGCCGTCCGAGCTATTAGAGCATTGAAACAAGGTGTTACCATGGTTGGTATAATGTCTCATATTGTGGATCTGTTGTCCCGCGAGTGGGAAGTGAAGTTGGAACATGTTTCCCGTGAGCAAAATACTTTGGCGGATAGCATGGTGCGGGGTGCAACGTTCGCAGATTTGGTTTGTTGGTGTTATTTGGGTCCTCCTATGGATATTATGTTTACCTTTTCGGTTGAGTCTAATGTTTGATTTGGTTATTCTATAGTTGTGTTTGTTTTCTTTGTCAATGTTTATCCTTGTGTATAAACATTTTATTACTACTATATGTACTATTTTCTTCCATTTAGGTTTAGGGAGGTTTTTAATCAGGTATAGAGTAGTAATCCTTTCTTAATAAAAAAGAAGTTTATACTTTATATCATAGATTTATCAAATATTGATCTATTAATCAAATAAATATAGAAGACTTTGGGCCGGAGACTTAGCACAGCTTAGAATAGGATCTGTTTTTATAACAGGTAGTTTTAAGCCCAAGCAAAACCTAACGCCGCCCTGGCCCTCATCTGAAATCTTCCTAATAAATTACATCCCGTTGCTGTATGCTATTCTCTCCCTTCATTTCATTGCAACCTTTTCTTCGTCTTTCAGTTCTCTTTCTGGGCACCCTCTCCGCTCTTTCAATCTCTCGCCATGTACTGTACAGATCTCTCTCCTTTGTCTTCTATTTCTGCATCTTATTTACAATTTATCTCCACTCTCTTGTTTACGTTGATTTCTGCTGATGGGTCTTTTGCTATTTTATCCCAGATCCAGATCTCGATCTGGGTTTTATTAGATCTGCTTATATTTACGCTTGGATCTTAATTTCCGTGAAATATAGTATGCTACTGGTATTAGATTTCATATTGAATCTATTTTTTCTACAATATCTACTTGTTTTGTTTAATTAGGGTTATATTTTTCATTTTGTTTGATATGTTATTGTGTTCTAGTTTATTCAAATCCTGTGGTTAAATTGTTCTCACCTCTTTAAATAAGCTGTTCCTGATGTTATCCATCGATTCGATATAGGAGAAATGGTTTTTTATTCTTTTTTCCATTTTATTAATTGATGAATAAGCTGGGACGGACCTTCTCTTATGTTCCTTTTTTTTCTTCTTCAGCCAGAATAGAAGGATGGGGCTTTCTTTTGCTAAGTTGTTCAGTCGCCTGTTTGCAAAGAAGGAGATGCGAATTCTTATGGTGGGTCTTGATGCTGCTGGTAAGACCACCATATTGTACAAGCTGAAGCTCGGAGAGATTGTCACCACCATTCCCACAATTGGTATGCTCTTATTGTTAGATTTTCTGCATGTATTTTGTTTTCATATGTCTATAGGTATTGATGCTTATTGCTATCTCACCCAGGGTTTAATGTGGAGACTGTTGAATATAAGAACATTAGCTTCACTGTTTGGGATGTTGGTGGTCAGGACAAGGTAATACAACAGGAACTCGAAAAGTGTTTCAGATTCAACCATTAATAGATGGCATTTTACCATTGATTGTTTTCCTGGGTCTTACTACTTGATGGAACGTGATATTCTGCCATGATATTCAACTGTACAATCATTTTGCTGTTTCAACTGATGGATGTGCTTGTGGACAGTCTTATTCTGATGCATAATCCATCATTTGGTGGCATGAAGAGGGGCTTTCTGTGTGTTGTGGATGACACATTATTTGGCTTCATGCCTTTATTGTATTTTCCTGGTTGTATAGTGTGCTTATGGACGGTCCTGTGCTGATTAGATTGGCATTCATCAGCACATAACATATTCATAAGCTATATGTATTGCCTCTACCTTATTTTTTGGTTTTCCTCTTCACTCAATGAGGAAGGCTATTTATTGCTTGGCAAACATCACATCCATATTTATGTTCATTTTTCTTGCAATTATGTTTAGCTTTCATTTGTTTGCTGTGATTTGATATTCCTACAACACATGAGAGAACCTTATGATATCTTGATTTATTTAGCATAGTCATTACAAAGCTTTGCTTTTTATCTGCATAAATATGTTGTTTTAGTTTAGCTGTTGCTTTATAATTTCATATTATGAATTTGAGTGCTTATTGACGGTCTTGTGCTAGCTAGATGTTCCCCGTTAGCACATAACATTATCATAAGCTATATTTACCTGTGCCATCTTGTCTTTCAAGTTTCTCCTTTGGCTATAAGAGGAAGGCTATCCACGTCATGGCATATATAAAACAATGTTTATGTATTTGTTTATATATTATTATCTGTATTCATTCATACTTGTTTAGCAATAACAACAATGTTTACGAAATGCTTTTCTTTTCTAATTACCTGGTTTTGAACTGTACAATTTTTTATGAATGCCAAGCTAATCTGTCTTCCGCTTCAATTTTATATTCAATATACAGTGCAGCTAAAAATATTTCTTCAATGTTATTGAGATCTAGGGTTTTTTTTTCCTGAGAATTGCTGCTTGCTTTTCTGTGGTAGTCGTGTTTATCCAATTTTCAAATTGAGAGTGAAATATTTGGAGTTTGATGGCATGGAATTTTCTGATCGCTTTTATGGCCACTTTCAGATCCGACCTTTGTGGAGGCACTACTTCCAAAATACCCAGGGGCTAATCTTTGTTGTTGATAGCAATGATCGTGATCGTGTGGTTGAGGCCAGGGATGAGCTTCACCGTATGCTAAATGAGGTGACTGTTTGCTTTTTTGCTCTATTTCTTTCGTTTTCTCTTTTGAGTTGAAGTTTTCATTAAGGGTGTGTTTGGAAAGCCACCCTTAAATTGGATTTGGGTGTAATTGAGTGTAATTACACAGTTGTGGCATTTTTGGACAACCGTAGTACATGCACTCTTCTATTTTATAATTATGTTATTTTAAAATTAACACTTATATAATTGTGTAATTACAATTTGTACTACCGAACATGAGTAAGGTTGTAATTATGTTTCATGCAATTACACAATGGTGTCCAAACATGCCCTAAAGAGAGAACGGATGAGCTGAGGGACGTTTAATTACTATTTTGATCATATCGTTGCTTCCTATATGTGTAGGATGAGCTGAGGGATGCTGTGCTGCTTGTATTTGCAAACAAGCAAGATCTACCAAATGCTATGAATGCTGCTGAGATCACTGATAAACTTGGTCTTCATTCTCTTCGTCAGCGCCACTGGTATTTTATAATCAAGCTTTTCCTTCTTGTTTATTTCCAAATCGGTCTGTTTTGTTCTAAACAACTTGTTTTTTTCTGATAGAATGTAATCATTTCTTTATTGCGAGTTGCAGGTATATCCAGAGTACATGTGCTACTTCTGGTGAAGGGTTGTATGAGGGACTGGATTGGCTCTCCAACAACATAGCTAGCAAGGTTAGGTTCACACTGATATGTGAGCCCTTTGTTGATATTATTCTGTTCTAACTCTTGCTTCCATTCATTTGTTTTTACTAGGCTTGAGAGGTTTGGTCAATGATCGGTGACATTTACATCTGGGGCAGCAATCTTTGCAGAAGTCGAATATGTATATTTTTATTTTTATAATGATATGTTCTGGTATTGGGTTTTTCTTTGGCTTGTTAACTGGTACAAGAAATGTATGAGGTTGTGTTAGATATGGGCAGTTTGACTGCCTGCCTGCTTTGTAGATGGAATTCATTGTGGACATTTCATAGTAACATGTTATGAATTTTCCAAGTATGATCGCAAATATGTTTACTGCTGTTTGTTAGTCTGAGAAAGCTCCAAGTGAGCTGTGTCCATGTTGAATTTGGTTTGAATTGTTCAACATTAATTCTCGTTCTCCCATTTCATTTCTTTAGACTTTGGTGGTGATTGCCCTGATCCTCCTGATGATTTTTCTGTTAGTGTTGTTTGTGTTGGCTTCTTGAGCTGATGTCGTTTCATTTTGTTTGTTCTGTGAAGGGGTTCTTTGGGAAATGGGGGTCATGTTTTTTATGACTATTGCTTTTACCCCCTGATAGGTTTGATCTTTAATGGAAATGGTGAAAACTGGTTTGGGGTTGTTTGAATCTTAAGTATGGATTGATAGGTCCACGAGGCAGCTCTAATTGGTCTTGCATGACTCCATGAGGTCGCATCAGTACTACTGCTACTCTTGATTTCTGCGTTGCCCGCAGCATAAATTCCTTACTATAGATTTTTTTGCTTCTTCCCAGTAGGTGCATCAGCTCGCTTGTGTTGTGCCCATCGAACAAAGCTCAATTCATGCCTTCCGCCCATACCATCGTCTAAAAAACTAAAAACGCCTTCTTCACCTAAGATTTATCCACCCTGGTTCCTTGAATGATTTCGTCTCTTATTTTTACTATCATTTCGAAAGTAAATTTCCCAGACAACCTACAAGGGTCTAAGTGCATCTAGGGAGGATGTTCTTCACCGCCGCCAAAAGCAGCAGTTACAACTAGTGTTCTTTCACGACACTTTCGCACCTTACACGCAAAATTATAAAAGAAAGAAAGAAAGAAAGAAAGAAAGAAAACATGGCACATACAGATACACGATTAGTTTATTCTGGCCCTATGTTGAACATGGATAACTCGCTCCAACCTCTGCAAATGCCTACCAGTAAAGCAAAAGTTTGGATCCTATCTAACTTTTTCTCACATACTCGCAAGATTTTAAATGTTCATCAACCTTGTTTATTAGGATCTGGAACTTCAACTTCTGATATTATTTCTCAAACCCTTCTGAGTTCACAATAGACTTAACAAAAAAAAAGTACAGAAAATATTCATTTTTATAGAACATCAAATTCAAAAAAAGTACAGAAAATATTTCAGCCCTTTTTAAAAAAATGCAAGGACAGGTCAAATACAACTAGAAAAATAACACATTTACACAATTACACTCGCTACACAACTTAGCCGTATTGTATTCTATATCCCCACCTAACATTAAGCAGCCGATGGGGCATTAATATAATGAACAACGCCAGCCTCTGACAACCCTGCGAAAATTTGTTCCAGGCTTGCTTGCTTTTCCTCACGAGCTTCTGCCTCGGTGATGGTCACAGCATTTTTGAAGTCAAGAAAGTCATCATTGTAAATATCCCACCATTTTGCCACCAGCATCTTAATGTCCTCCCTGTCCATGTTCTCCTCTTTTCCTGTATACCTCCAGGGTTTGAAGCCAGCAGCGCAGTAGTGAACAACCTTAGCCTTTTCTAGCTCAATGTTCTCAGGGTGGCGCCATAGCATGGCCATCACCAGGTTGTAAATTGGAGGAATTGGCCTGTAAATGTCCCTGAAGAACATGTTCAGATAATCCTGCTCCGCAAATGGGGTAGGGGAGGTAACTTTGAGAGTGGTCAACAGGTCCTTATAGACAGAAAGGCTGGGTTCATACACAAACATGTCAGCGTTGAAGTAAAGAGGAGGCTTAGGACCCAACTGAGAAGGCCACTGGACCTTATCAGGGCACTGTTGGCAGTAGCCAATCTTATACTGTGGGGTGTGGCTCCAGGTTTTCTCACAGAAACAATCCATCACAGCATAAAAGTAGCCATCTTCCATGTCGAACAAGTGGTCTATGTTGTCGAACACTTCGATATCTCCGTCCAAGTATATCATCTTGAAATACTCCACAAACTGAACATAAAAAGTAAGAAAATTATTCATTTTGAAACATCTTTTTAATTGAAATTCCTAAATAGAACATGCAAAGATATTATTAATAATATATACCTCCCAGATACGAAGCTTGGAATAGTTGATGACATAGTAAGCCATGGCAAACTGGGTCTGGTTCTCGGGTGGGTACACAGGCTCGATCTCCTTGACTATGCAGCCCTGTTCCACAAGTATCTTCCTGTTGTCCTCCGGCACGTCCGGCAAAAGAGCAACCACAAGTGGGTACTTGCTCTTAACCTTCCTGAGTCCCTTGGCTAACCCCACCACGCCCTTGACGTAGTCGCCGTTCCCCGCCAAGAACGTTACGTAAGCGTTTTTGGGAGGGATGGGAGCTTTGGCAGTGAGAGTGGCAGCTTTGGTACCGGTGATGTTAGGGGCCATGTTTTAGCTTAGTGAGTGTTTGGTTTGAAGGAAAATGAGGTTGCGTTTGCAAGAGAAAGCTCAGTTGTTGGTGTTGGGGAGGGATGTGGGAGGTGGCGTTTAAATAGGCTATAAACAACGCGTTGGTCCACCACAAAGAGATAGGAAAAAAGATATAATATTTTATGATATTGTGATTAATTAATTCATTCGTTAAACTATTCAAAAAAAATTCATTCATTAAAAATAGAAAATACAATTAAATACTAAAAATCTTTGTTACAGTAACATTTGACATTACAGCTACAAAAATAAAAATCAAACGCGTGTATTTCTATGTGCCTCAAGTCTCGACTTCAATTTCATAGGTAATATCGTTGAATTGTTTTAATATAGTATTTAAATTTTATAAATAATTTAATATTTTTTCAATTTATTCAAAACTTAAACTATATAATTTTCATAAATAAATTTTATATTAATTTTCTAGTTTACTCTTTAAGTTTAACCTTCAAAAACTCATTTATTTATCAACTAGTTTAAATTAAGTACAATAAAATAATTTGAAAACGACTATTCAAATCCAAATAAATTTATTTTATTTATAATATTAAAATTTATATCCTATTTTTTTAATCTAACAATTTATTTCTGTGCACTAACCATTTATTCCCTTTGTAAATATTCTTATTGCTAACTAACAAAATCAAAACATACTCTCACCGTGTATCAAAATGGGGGTAAGTAAAAACTTCATTTTATTTTGTTTTATTTACAGCTTAACTAACTCCAACTAACCGACATCACCAAAAATACCTGGCTCGTTGTGATATCGCCACGTAATCCACTGAGAGTCGGGTAGTTTTCTTGTAGATTGTCGGTAATTCCTAGTTTAAATGAAAGTCGTGAAACGTCATCATAGGGTCCACTAAATCTACTGCATGTTGAACCCCTGACGCCATGTGTCAGCATCGAGAAGTCGGTGATTTTGCTCGTTGGTTGTTTGGATCAACGGTCCAACAAAACCATTGCATTTATTTATCTTTCATTTGTTTCTCTTTTTCAAAGTTTCTAGTTAAGTTGGTTATGACCCACAATTACAGTTAAGATAACGAAACGTTTTAATACATTAGATATCGATATAGGGGATATTGTTCTTTATTTAATGGACTAACCGACCAAATTTCTAGGATAATGTTTTTAAATTTTTTGACTATCAACTTTAACTTCCATCCCATGTTTTACGTTTAAAATTTGAATTTTTATGAACCTAGCCATTATCCCAGTAAAAAAATTGATGATGTTCGTCCTATGAGATGCAAGTTTAAATCACTTTTATCTCAAGATGTATGTGCATTGTCAAAAATTAAGAATATATATGAATCTTATATCTTTAGGGTTTACAGTTTAGGGTTTAAGAATTTAGGTTGTAGGGGTAAAATTTAAGGTTTTGATTAGAATTTAAGGTTTAAGGTTTAGGTTTTTGGGTGTTAGGGCAAAGGGTTTACGTTTTAGATTTTATAGCCTAAATATGAAGAGTTGTATAATTTTTTTATACAACTTGTGTATCTAAATATAATCCTTTATACATTGATATTGATTTTTTTTATTTACATAAATTACGTTAATTTACTATCATTTATTTTTTATAGTCTTAAAGTAATTTCAAGATAGTATCTTTTCATATTTTTTCTTAACCTTTTGATAAAACATACATATCTTATAGACAACGCTGCTCGAACTCGAGTCTCCTAAGATGGACAATGTCATCTTTTCTACTAGCACCTTTACTTATTCAAATACTAAATTTCATTAATTCAAAGATAAAAGAGATTATTAAAGGATGGAAAAGAATGAATGGTCAAGCTTGTCCAGATTTCTGAGTATGATTCCTTGAATTAGTCACCAATTTTAGCATGGTTAATGGTTTATATGACAACATATTTTTTAAAAATAGAATTTTAAATTTAAAAGTGGATATCTAAGTTTACATTTCATCTTTGGTGGGGGTAAGATTACATCAGACTAGATCAGATTTTGGGTTGCTTGTAACTTGTAAATTAACAAATGTCACTACCCATATCCACATCTCTACATTTACTAGTGGAATAATGTAATGTTCTGCCTTTGAATTTACATTAGATTAGACTTTGGGTTGCTTGTAACTTGTAAATTAACAAATGTCACTACCCATATCCTAGTATCCATATATCTACATCAATTAATGGAATAATGTAATTTTTGGTCATTGAATTTAGAAATATAGCCCATTAAACTTGTATTTTTTTTCCTTTAGGTCATGAACTTGAAATTTTGACTTTTGTGTGATGTAACAATATTAAATAATATCACTCTATCTCTTAAAAACTTTAAATTACCACATTTTACAATCTCATAATATCACTATTAAAACGATTGAAAATTCTAATTCAAAGATTAACTTAAAAAATTATCATGTTCTAAGTGTCACGGCTATTACCCTCTTCCCAAAAGATATGTCTGATAAGATGTGCAGTGACACCGTTTATATATCTCAAGACCTCCCTTTTCTTTTCCAATGTGGGATTAATGACCTCGCCAACTTCGTGATGCCCTCGTCACGAGCTTCCGCACTTGTGATTGGCCAATTGTCACGGTTGTCCACCCTGCCTACCCCACTCATGGGCGTTCGGCATGAAATCGAACAGTCAAATGGTTGCTCTAATACCACTTATCACAGGGTCATTACCCTCTTCCCAAAAGACATGTCTGATAAGATGTACAGCGCCACCGTTTATATATCTCAAGATTTCTCTTTTCTTTTCCGATGTGAGATTAATGACATCGTCTCTTCTCAGGCGTGACATAAGACTAATGTATATGTAAATTAAAAAAAAAACTATTGATTTACCTTTTTTGGGTATAGTTCATGTCCAATTTATAATTTATGTTTGAAATTTGTAATTTTTTCTCCTAATAATATTGTCTTCTAAGTTTAAACTTAAATTTCCTCCCAAAAAAGCGACGTATCTTGCTATGACACCGAACATTTGTCGGTAAATAACATTTACGTACCTTTGATTTATCTATTTTGTGGACGAAATATAAACATCGAAATATCCGGCTGCCCACACCAATGTTTTCTGTTAGACTAAGGAATTAGAAGCTAACCCTGGTAGGGCAGATAGACATTAAATAATGACATTGTGAAATTCTTGGCAATTTCCTTGTTCATTAACTACCAGAACCTGTATGAGCATCGGCACCACACGCTTTCGCTCACTTAGGAACATGCAGATTAGTCAGGGTCATTTCTTGTCGGTCTAAACCATACAAAAAATTGTTATCATTCCCTGTCATTTATTTCTAAAGATTTTGTTCGAACACAAACGATTCTCTGTATACGCAATTTTAGATGAATAAGAATCTAAATAGATAACTAGATGTTTGGAAAAAAAATATTAAAAAAGAGAAAACAATTCTAAAGATTTCAAATAAATAGTAAAACATCAAACTTGTTTTCAGTGGGTACTAAAATGTCCACCTTTAAAAATAAGACTACAAATAATCAAACCATAGCAAATAGCCACAAGGTCAACATTATAATAGTCCTTAAGCTTTTCTGAGAAAATATCAGTATTGTCCCTTTAAAAAAAATGTAAGAACAGATCAAATACAACTACAAAGAAGAAAATAACACATTGCACAACTTAGGTGTATTGTGTGTTGTATTGTATTGTAACGTATAGTACTAATAATCTTTATCACCCACCGAAGTAAGGCCACAAACATTAAGCAGCGGATGGGGCTTTAATATGACGAATGGCAGCCTCTGGCAATGCTGCGAAAAATTGTTGCATGCTTACTTGCTCATCCTCATTAGCTTCTGCTTCACCAGAAGCTACTGCGGTTTTATAGTCAAGCGACTCATCCTTGTAAATATCCCACCATTTTGCCACCAGCATCTTAATGTCTTCCCTGTCCATGTTCTCTTTTTTGCCCGTATACCTCCAGGGTTTGGAGCCAGCAGCACAGTAGTGAACCACCTTGGCCTTTTCTAGCTCAATGTTCTCCGGGTGGCGCCATAGCATGGCCATCACCAGGTTGTAAATCGGAGGAATGGGACTATAAATGTCCCTAAAGTACATGTTCAGATAATCTTGCTCCGCAAATGGGGAAGGAGGAGTAACTTTGAGAGTGGTCAACAGGTCCTCGTAGATGGAAAGGCTGGGTTCATACACAAACATGCCAGCGTTGAAGTAAAGAGGAGGCTTAGGACCAAGCTGAGAAGGCCATTGGACCTTATTAGGACACTATTGGCAGTAGCCAATCTTGTACTGTGGGGTGTGGCTCCAGGTTTTCTCACAGAAACAATCCATCACAGCATAAAAGTAGCCATCTTCCATGTCGAACAAGTGATCTATGTCTTCAAACACTTGGATGTCTCCGTCCAAGTATATCATCTTGGAATACTCCACAAACTTTACATAAGAAAGTAAGAAAATATAGACAAATAAATTGTCATACAAGTAGACGAAAAAATCAAAAAACAAATGTAATATGATTTTAGCAAAGCAAAACAAAGAAAAACAACAAAACTAATAAAAAAACAAATGATTTTTCATCAAAAGAGAAGTATAAAATTTATATATCATAAACATAAAATTTAAAACTAATTAACGACATAAAAACTGTTACCGAAAATAAATTCAATGAATAAAAACATGAGAGAAATTTTTTAAGAAAATGAAAGTAGAAAAAAAGCTAATTCGTCTTTTTCACTTAAAATCCTTTCAAGTTAATTAATCTAGATTTTTTATATAATAGCCTTTTTTACATTACAACCGTGAATATAAAATTCAATGCGTGTATTTCTCTGTGCCCCTCTCAGCTTCAATTTCATATGTGACACTGTTGACTAATTTCTTTTTAATATTTTTAATGTAATTTTATGATAATGTGTGTACTATTTTTAGTTGTAAATAAAATTTATGTATATTTTATAGATAATATTATCTGAACTCGTATGAACAAGAAAAAACATTAAACATATCATTATATATCTTGCAAAATTCTAGAGTTAACATCATATACCACTAATTATATGCACTTATTTGTACTATTAATTATTTTAATAATTTTTGAAATTATGAAACTTAAAGTGTGATTATTCCTTTTATAAAGAATTGATAAAAAAAATTATACATTTAATTTACTCCTTTAATATCTTTTTTTAAAAAAATTAATTAAAAATTGAATTAAAATTTATTATTTTTAAATAAAAATTTATTATTTTTGAAATTAAAAAATATATAGTCTAAATATATATATATATAAGTGTTTTAATCTATTTTATTCTGAAAAGAAATCATCGTACTTTAAGTCCTTAAAAAGTTAATAAAATAATTATTAATACACATCAATAAATATAATTAATAATACATATCGATACATAATATTTAATTTAAACTCATCCTATATGTCTTAAGAAGCATTCTTTGGATTCATGTGTCGACTAGTTTTTATATTTCCTACAAACCGTAAATTATATCTACATAAGATCAAATCAATCTTTTCATAAAAAACAATAAGAAAATGATTTATTCAATTTATGTGTGTATTAGAGTAGTTTTGTTTCACGTTTTTTATATGATTAATAATAAAATAATAGTTAAATGTATAAAAAATTAATTGTATTTTTTATGTAGGCAAAATTTTAAATTAATCTAATATTTTATGATATTATGATTTAAAATTTAGGGTTAGGGTTTGAAATTTAATATTTTAGTAATTTTTAGTGTTAAGGTATAAAAAGAGACACCGAAAAAGGGCAATTGAGTTTTATCTATAGGAATAGAAATCTTCTGCCCCTTTTCGGTGTCCCTATTTATGCCCCACACTAAAAATTAGGTTTAGGATTTAGGGAATTTAGTGTAGGGAAAAAATTTAGGGTGTATAGTTTAGAATTTAGGGTTTAGGGAAAAAATTTAGGGTGTAGGGAATTTAAGGTAGGGGAAAATTTTAGGGTGTAGAGTTTAGGATTTAAAATTTAGGGTTAGGTTTGCAATTTAATTTTTTAGTGTTTTTAGTTTTGGGGTATATAAAGGAATACCGAAAAGGGGCAGGGATTGTTATCCACAAGAATAGAAATCCTCTGCCCTTTTCGGTGCCCATATCTATTTCCCACACTAAAAATTAGGTTTATGGTTTAAAGTTAGGATTTGTGGTTAGGATTTAGGAAATTTAGGGTATGGTATATTTTTTAAGGTATTGAATTTAGGATTAGGACTTAAAATTTAATTTTTTAATATTTTTTAGTGTTAAGGTATAGAAAGTAACACGAAAAAAGAGCAGAGTATTTTTATCCCTCCGATAGAGTTGTTCTAATGGGATGTTGACAGGAATATCAATAGTTCCCTATAGGTGCCAGTCAGTTCTTTAACTTGTAATAAACCTTTGTCTTTTTTATTTAAAAATATTGTATTACAAATTATAAATATTTAAATATTTTTCAGTCCATTCAAAACAACTTATAATCTTCGTACATAATATTTAATATAAACTGAATGGATGAGTCTATCACGCTCAACGAATACCGCTAAATATCACTAATGTTAAATATTACTGAACACTATTAAATTAATTAATAAAAATTAAAAATCTCAAAGATTCAACGTATAATTATAAATTATTTAAAGTAAAATTTCAATTAAAATATTTTCTATATATATTATATTTTTTATTTTTTAAATAATTGGATTAAATAACAATCTTAGCCAATATAAAAATAAAAAACCCTAAACCCTGACTACAAAATTTGAAACCCTAAAGCATAAATTTAATATTTAAATTTATGGTTTAGAGTTTAGGGTTTTATGTTTATAATTTAAAGTTTTGGATTTTAGATTTTGGGTTTTGGGTTTCAGGTTTAGTGTTTTTATTTTTTAAAATTGAATAAGGTTGGTATTTTCCTTGTAGACTGTCGGTTATTCCTAGTTTAATTGAAAAGTTGCGAAACGTCATCGTAGGGTCCAATAATGTTGAACACCTGGCGCCATGTGTCAGTATAGTCCATAGAAGTCGGTGATTTTGCTTGTTTGTGTTTTGTATCAACGGTCCAACAAAACCATTGCATTTATTTTTCATTCGTTTCTCTTTCTCAAAGTTTCTAGCTAAGTTGGTTATGACCCACAATTACAATTAAGATAATGAAACGTTTCAATACATTATATTTATGGGATATTGTTCTTTATTTAATGGACTAACCGGCCAAATTTCTACGATAATGTTTTTAAATCTTTTTGACTATCAACTTCAACTTCCATCCCATGTTTTACATTCAAATCTTGACCCTTTAATTTTTTTGTGTAATAAGCATCTTCGTCTTATACTTTATGTTTGGAGTACGAAGATGTTCCTTCCAACAATATCGTTTTCAATGTTTGAGCTTTTATACTCTCATTGAAAGTACAATGTGCCTTATCAATATACTTAATACTTGTTGGTCTTAATTTTTTTAATAGGACCCTTTTAAATTTTTAAATGCCATTAAAATAGATTTTTCAAAATTCCATATTGATGTTAATTTACTAACTTTTATCTTTTTTTAATAGTATTTTAATAAGGCACATATATCTTGTAAATAAAGTTGTTCATATCTGAATCTACCGGCATAAACGTTACCGAAATGATTAAAAACTTAAATTCAATGGTAACTTAAAAATGTTTATCATGTTCTAAGACTAATGTAAATAAATTAAAAAAACTAAACTATCAAGTGCAGGGTAAAAAAAGTTATATTTGCCTTTTATTTATCTATTTCGTGGACGAAATATAAATATCGAGCCATTGGTTGTCTGTTGGACTAAGGAATTAGGAGCTAACCCCGGTAGGGAAGCTAAACATTAAATAACTCTAAATTCTTAATTTTAATTCTTAAATTATAATTTGATCAAAAAAATTTAAATTATAAACTTTAAGTTCTAAAAGATACATCCTATCCTATTTTAAAAAAAATACATTTTACCTATAATTTTTTAAACCCTAACTATAAACTTAAAATTTAAAATGTGAGGATATAAAAAAACACTAAAAAGAGCAAAAAAAAAAAATTATTCCATGACACTCTTTCGTTCACTTAGGAACACGCAGAATAGTCAGTGTCATTTCTTCGTCGGTTTATAAACCATACAAAAATTTCTTATCATTCCTATCATTTATTTTTAATAATTTTATTGGAATACAAACAATTCTTTTTATACACAAGTTTAGATGAATAAGAGACTAAATAGTTAACAAGATGTTTGGAGAAAAACTATTAAATGAGAAAACAATTCTAAAGATTTTAAATAAAGAGTGTAACATCAAACTTGTTTTCAATGGGTCTTAAAATGCCCACATTTACAAATAATCAAACCATAGAAAATAGCCATAAGGATAACATTATAATAGTCCTTATGCTTTTCTGAGAAAATGTCAGTACTACCCCCTTTAAAAAAATGTAAGGACAGGTCAAATACAACTACAAAGAAGAAAATAACACATTTAACACCCTCTGCACAACTTAGGTGTATAATGTATTGTACTGTATTGTAGCGTATAGTATTAATAATCTATATCACCAACCAAATTTAGCCTGCAAACATTAAGCAGCAGATGGAGCTTTACTATGATGAACAACGGCAGCCTCCGGCAATGCTGCGAAAAATTGTTGCAGGCCTGCTTGCTCATCCTCATAAGCTTCTGCAGTTTTGTAGTCAAGCGACTCATCATTGTAAATATCCCACCATTTTGCCACCAGCATCTTAATGTCTTCCCTGTCCATGTTCTCTTCTTTTCCCGTATACCGCCAGGGTTTGGAGCCAGCAGCACAGTAGTGAACAACCTTGACCTTTTCTAGCTCAATGTTCTCTGGGTGACGCCATAGCATGGCCAACACCAGGTTGTAAATCGGAGGAATGGGCCTGTAATTGTCCCTAAAGTACATGTTCAGATAATCTTGCTCCGCAAATGGAGTAGGAGAGGTAACTTTGAGAGTGGTCAACAGGTCCTTATAGACAGAAAGGCTGGGTTCATATACAAACATGCCAGCGTTGAAGTAAAGAGGAGGCTTAGGACCCAGCTGAGAAGGCCACTGGACCTTGTCAGAGCACTGTTGACAGTATCCAATCTTGTACTGTGGGGTGTGGCTCCAGGTTTTCTCACAGAAGCAATCCATCACAGCATAGAAGTAACCATTTTCCATGTCGAACAAGTGGTCTATGTTGTCAAACACTTGGATATCTCCGTCCAAGTATATCATCTTGGAATACTCCACAAACTGACATAAAAATAAGAAAATTATTTATTTTGGAACATCTTTTTAATTGAAATTGCTAAATAGAACCTGCAAAGATATTATTAATAATATATACCTCCCAGATACGAAGCTTGGAATAGTTGATGACATAGTAAGCCATGGCAAACTGGGTCTGGTTCGCAGGTGGGTACACAGGCTCGATCTCCTTGAGTATGCAGCCCTGTTCCACAAGTATTTTCCTGTGATCCTCCGGCACGTCCGGCAAAAGAGCCACCACGAGTGGGTACTTGCTCTTAACCTTCCTGAGTCCCTTGGCTAACCCCACCACACCCTTGACGTAGTCACCGTTTCCTGCCAAGAACGTAACGTAAGCGTTTTTGGGAAGGATGGGAGCTTTGGCGGTGAGAGTGGCAGCTTTGGTACCGGTGATGTTGGCCATGTTTGGAAAATGTTTTGATTATACGGGAAAAGGGTAAAGTGCTTGGTTTGAAGGGAAATTGAAGTTCTGGTTTGGTATTATGCAAGAGAAAGCTCAGTTGTTGGTGTCGTGTTGGGGAGGAATGAGGTGTTTATATAGGAATATTTAAACGCGTTGGCCCACGAGAAAGAAGAAAAAAGAAATAATATTTTATAATATTATTTAAACAATTAATTAAAATTATTAATGAATGAAATGAAATCATAGAATACAATTAATTAAAAAATCAGTTATTTTATTGTGTTTCATCTGCAGTTTAACTAGCTCCAACTAACCAACAGCACCAAACACACCGGTGCACTGTTCAAAATGGGTGTCGGTAGGGGAACTTAGATAGTGTAGGGTCCACTGTGATATGGCCACGATTCCGGTGATAGCCGCGTGGCTTCCTCATTGACGTCGGTTGCCCATAATTTGTTTAAAATTTTTAATGCAAAAGTCACCGTAGGGTCCACCATATCGATTGCTTGTCGACCTCCGTGGTATTACTAGCTGCCATGTGTCATAACCGTTGTTAAAAGTCTGATGATAGACTCTCGAGTTTTCTTGTTTGAATCAACGGTCCAATTATTTTCTTTTTCAAAGTTTATAGTTAAGTTAGTTAGGACCCACGGTTGCATTAAGATGATGAAATGTTTCAATACATTAATTAGGTTTTGGGGTTAATTCTCTTTTATTTAATGGACAAACCGACCAAATTTTTAGGATACTTTTTTCTTCTAAAAGATAATAACTTAACTCATGAGGCCCATCCGGTGTTTTACATTCAAAATTTTGAGTAGTGAATAAATGGCACGTACTTTAACCTTTATGTCAGAGGCTGATTTTGACCTTATATTTTATGTAGGTTTAATTAAAATTTTAAAATTTTGGTGGTTTAATAAATTTTTTTGATTTGAGGGATTTAGCGAAGAATTTATTTTTAAAAGGGAGGATCTAGTTAAATTTTTTTAAATACTTTCAAAAGTTTAATTGAATTTTTTTTAATAATTTCGAGGGGAAAATTAAAAATATATAAAACTTTTCAAATACTATGAGAAATTTTATAAATTTTAAGGGGGTTAATTAAAATTTTAAAAATATATCAAGGATATAATATAAAATTTTCTAAAATTTTGGGTGTCAAAGCCTCCTCCGGTCTGTATACCGTTCACCCTGACTTTAGGATATCAAGTACAGATCATTGTCGTACAGAGATAGACCCATGTGAGTCCTGGCAGGGGCTTTTGTCCTCTTTATACGCACGAGTTTTATCTTTTTTTTGTATAAATGTTTTTTAAACTATATTAATAATGAATTGGTCTCTCTCACTTTTAACTTTTATGTTTTACTCCCAATTCTTAATCTTAGTTTTATCTCGTGGCCGAACATACTAACTTCTTTAAGTTCCTTTAATATTTGTTGTTGACCGGTCGATTTTAAGATGTAAAAAATTGACCCGACTTACAAAACTGACTGAAACCGACTTGAGTCAGAACTGCTTGTGACCTGAGGTGGTGGTGATCTGAAATAGATTCGAGTCTGAACTGGTGTTTACCTAAACCCGAGTTGGACATGGAACTTTTGGATCTGAACCCGACCTGAACTCGAATTCAACCTGATAATGTGATAACTGAACCGACATGCATCCGACCTGATATGAACTTGAACATGAGATTAACCTGGTAAATAACTGATATTACCCGACCTGTTATCAACCTAACCTGTTATGAACCTAATCTGTAATTGACTCAACTTGTAAATTACCTGACTTGTTATTGAACTGATCTGATATTTATCTAACTTGATATTTATCTGACTTGTAATAACTAATAAGTTATAATTGATGATTTTGTGAGATTATGAATTTATTAAATTATAGTGTGACAAAATACATCTTCACAATTTAAGGTACATGATTAACTATGATCATTAAATTAATATGTTTACTTTTTTATATTTATAAATTATAGTATATAAAAATATTTAAAAATTTTATTAAATATTTAAATGTTGTCAATATAATTCCTTAAGCTTTATGATTTATGGTTTAATATTAACAGTTTATGGTTTAGTTTAGTGTTATTGGTTTATGAGATTAATTCTGATTTCTTAAGATTTAGTATTTAGTTTAGGGTTATTGGTTTATGTGATTAATTTTGGTTCCTTAAAGTTTAGGGTTTAATATCAATGGTTTATGATTTAGCTTATGGTTATTGGTTTATGATATTAATTTCGATTCATTAAGGTTTATGGTTTTGGGTTTAGTATTAATGGCTTATGGTTTAGTATAAGGTTATTGATTTACGAGATTAATTCCGATTCAACTTGCTAACTTATGCATTTGAATTTGATTAAATATTTAAATCAAAGATTCATGTGTACAATTGAACTAAATTAAAGTTTCAACTTTCATGTGTACAATTACATATTTACATCCAAATAAATAATTTGTGTATAATTATATTAAATCAAATTTTATATGGTATAATAATAATGTTTGAATTTAATTAACTTATTAAACTTAGGATCTATTGAGCTAAATTAAAACTTAGAAGCATAAATCATGGACATAGTTAAAAGAATTATAAAACTAAATGTGGAATTTCAATTAAGTTAATTTAAATTAGGACTTAATTGAATTAAATTAAAACCTAAAAGTAAAATTTTGAGACTTAAATGAAAAACATCTAAAGTTGGAATGGCTAAAAAATAATTTATCTTAACTTAAAAATCCACGCGGGTGGAAAACTTTTCCTCCCACCGTTTCACTTTAATTAAAATCATAAAAAAATTAATTGGTGGTGGGGACAAAAATTTGGAGGGAATTAAGCCCCTAGTTTTTAGGTTATTTCCCTCCAAAATTCAAATGGAATATTTTTAAATTTGATTCAATAATTAATTGCCCATTTGACATTTTTCTCCTAATTTTTCGTTTAGTAATTAATTACTTTTTAGGTCCTCACTTGTTTAATTTTTTTCATTTTAGTCTTAACATTCACTTTTAAATTTTAGTTTAATTCAATTTAGTCAAAATTATATATATTTTTAAATTGTAAAATATTTTGGCATCCTAAGGGATATTTTGGTTCATATTAATTCCTATATTTTTTTATTTGAAATTTACCCACAATTATCACACCGAAGTCTATTTGTACACGGTAAGACCCAACTTGAACTTTAACCGAAATCGACATTCTTCGACCTAAATTTTAACCGTCAACGACGTGACCCGGCTTGAACGTGGCCCGACCTAAAGTCCATTCGAACCTGAATTAACCCGTTAATTAATTTATTCGGACTCGAACCGTTTTGGCCTAAAATGAAACTTACCCGACCCGAACCCGAACTCAATCTAATTTGAAATCAACCTGATACTGACCTGAATCTGAGTCTACTCGAACCCGACCTGATCCGAGTCGAACCATTAAATTGACCTGACACAATCCGTATCTGATTTAACTTGACTTGACGTGACCTGACCTGAAACCTGAACGATTACCTGATTTCACATCCCTAGTCGATTTGTCAAAGTTCCTGTGGGGGAAGACAATGGCTAATTAGTTTAGCTTCCTCAGGTACGATGAGCTCAACTTGTACCAATAGATTGACCAATAGAGAACAAATTGCTAGGTAGCTGGGATAGGCTTTTTACTTAGGGATGTAAAAAGTTGACCAGACCTGTAAAACTGACTGAAATCGACTTGAGTTAAAATTGTTTGTGACCCGAGGTGATGGTGATCCAAATTCGATTCGAGTCTAAACTAGTGTTGACCTGAACCCGAGTTGGACCTGAAACTTTTGGATCTTAAACCGACCTGCACCCGACTTGAGAACGACCTGAACCCGAATTCAACCTGATAATGTGATAACCGAACCCGACCTGCATCCGACTTGATATGAACCTGGACCCAATATTAACCTGGTAAATAACTGATATTACCCAACATGTTATCAACCTGATTTGTAATTGATTCAACCTGTAAATGACCTGACTTGTTATTGAATTGATATGATATTTACCTAACTTGGTATTTATCTGACTTGTAATAACTAATAAGTTACAATGGATAAATTTGTGAGATTATGAATTTATTATATTATAGTGTGATAAAATATATCTTCACAATTTAAGGTACATGATTAACTATAATCATTAAATTAATATGTTTACTTTTTATATTTATAAATTATAGTATATAAAAATATTTAAAAATTTTATTAAATATTTAAATTTTGTCAATATAATTCCTTAAGCTTTATGATTTATGGTTTAATATTAACAGTTTATGATTTAGTTTAGTGTTATTGATTTATGAGATTAATTCGATTTTTAAGATTTAGATTTATTTAGTTTTAGTTTAGGTTATTGGTTTATGTGATTATTTTTGGATTCCTTAAAGTTTAGGGTTTAATATCAATGGTTTATGATTTAGCTTAAGGTTATTGGTTTATGATATTAATTTGATTCATTAAGGTTTATGGTTTTGGGTTTAATATTAATGACTTATGGTTTAGTATAAGGTTATTGATTTACAAGATTAATTCGATTTAACTTGTTCATTTATGCATTTGAATTTGATTAAATATTTAAATCAAAGATTCATGTGTACAATTGAACTAAATTAAAATTTCAACTTTCATGTGTACAATTACATATTTACATCCAAATAAATAATTTGTGTATAATTATATTAAATCAAATTTTATATGGTATAATAATAATGTTTGAATTTAATTAACTTATTAAACTTAGGATCTAATTGAGCTAAATTAAAACTTAGAAACATAAATCATGGACATAGTTAAAAGAATTATAAAACTAAATGTGAAATTTCAATTAAATTAATTTAAATTATGACTTAATTGAATTAAATTAAAACCTAAAAGTAAAAATTTGAGACTTAAATGAAAAACATCTAAAGTTGGAATGGCTAAAAATAATTTATCTTAACTTAAAAATCCACGCTGGTGGAAAACTTTTCTCCCACCATTTCACTTTAATTAAAATCATAAAAAAATTAATTGGTGGGGGGGACAAAAATTTGGAGGAATTAAGCCTCTTAGTTTTTAGGTTATTTCTCTCAAAATTCAAATGGAATATTTTTAAATTTGATTCAATAATTAATTGCCCATTTGACATTTTTCTCCTAATTTTTAATTAGTAATTAATTACTTTTTAGGTCCTCACTTGTTTAATTTTTTTCATTTTAGTCTTAACATTCACTTTTAAATTTTAGTTTAATTCAATTTAGTCAAAATTATATATATTTTTAAATTGTAAAATATTTTGGCATCCTAAGGGATATTTTGGTTCATATTAATTCCTATATTTTTTTATTTGAAATTTACCCACAATTATCACACCGAAGTCTATTTGTACACGGTAAGACCCAACTTGAACTTTAACCGAAATCGACATTCTTCGACCTAAATTTTAACCGTCAACGACGTGACCCGGCTTGAACGTGGCCCGACCTAAAGTCCATTCGAACCTGAATTAACCCGTTAATTAATTTATTCGGACTCGAACCGCTTTGGCCTAAAATGAAACTTACCCAAATTAACCCAACCCGAACTCAATCTAATTTGAAATCAACTGACATCGACTGAATCGAGTCTACTCGAACCCGACCGATCCGAGTCGAACCATTAAATTGACTCGACACAACTCCGTATCTGATTTAACTTGACTTGACGTGACGACACAAAACACGAACGATTACGATTTCACATCCCTAGTCGATTTGTCAAAGTTCCTCGGGGAAGACAATGGCTAATTAGTTTAGCTTCTTCTCAGTACGATGAGCTCAACTTGTACCAATAGATTGACCAATAGAGAACAAATTGCTAGGTAGCTGGGATAGGCTTTTTACTTAGGGATGTAAAAAGTTGACCAGACCTGTAAAACTGACTGAAATCGACTTGAGTTAAAATTGTTTGTGACCCGAGGTGATGGTGATCCAAATTCGATTCGAGTCTAAACTAGTGTTGACCTGAACCCGAGTTGGACCTGAAACTTTTGGATCTTAAACCGACCTGCACCCGACTTGAGAACGACCTGAACCCGAATTCAACCTGATAATGTGATAACCGAACCCGACCTGCATCCGACTTGATATGAACCTGGACCCAATATTAACCTGGTAAATAACTGATATTACCCAACATGTTATCAACCTGATTTGTAATTGATTCAACCTGTAAATGACCTGACTTGTTATTGAATTGATATGATATTTACCTAACTTGGTATTTATCTGACTTGTAATAACTAATAAGTTACAATGGATAAATTTGTGAGATTATGAATTTATTATATTATAGTGTGATAAAATATATCTTCACAATTTAAGGTACATGATTAACTATAATCATTAAATTAATACGTTTACTTTTTTATATTTATAAATTATAGTATATAAAAATATTTAAAAGTTTTATTAAATATCTAAATTTTGTCAACATAATTCCTTAAGCTTTATGATTTATGGTTCAATATTAACAGTTTATGATTTAGTTTAGTGTTATTGATTTATGAGATTAATTCTGATTCTTTAAGATTTATGATTTAGTTTAGTGTTTAGTTTAGGGTTATTGGTTTATGTGATTATTTTGGATTCCTTAAAGTTTAGGGTTTAGTATCAATGGTTTATGATTTAGCTTAAGGTTATTGGTTTATGAGATTAATTTCGATTCCTTAAGGTTTATGGTTTTGCGTTTAATATTAATGACTTATGGTTTAGTATTGGGTTATTGATTTACAAGATTAATTCCGATTTAACTTGTTCATTTATGCATTTGAATTTGATTAAATATTTAAATTAAAGCTTCATGTGTACAACTGAACTAAATTAAAATTTCAACTTTCATGTGTACAATTACATATTTACATCCAAATTAAAAATTTGTGTATAATTATATTAAATCAAAATTTATATGGTATAATAATAATGTTCGAATTGAATTAACTTATTAAACTTAGGATCTAATTGAGCTAAATTAAAACTTAGAAACATAAATCACGGACATAATTAAAAGAATTCTAAAACTAAATGTGAAATTTCAATTAAATTAATTTAAATTATGACTCAATTGAATTAAATTAAAACTTAAAAGTGAAAATTTAGGACTTAAATGAAAAATATCTAAAGTTGGAAGGGCTAAAAAATAATTTATCCTAACCTAAAAACCCGGGTGGGAAACTTTCTCTCCTATCATTTCACTTTAACTAAAATCATGAAAAAAATAATTGGTGGGGGAGGACAAAAATTTAGAGGAAATTAAGCCTCTTAATTTTTAGGTTCTTTCTCTCCAAAATTCAAATGTAATCTTTTTAAATTTAATTCAATAATTAATTGCTCATTTGACATTTGTCTCCTAATTTATTAATTACTTTTTAGATCCTCACTCGTTTAATTTTTTTCATTTTAGTCTTAACGTTCACTTTTGAATTTTAGTTTAATTCAATTTAGTCATACTTATATATATTTTAAATTATAAAATATTTCTGCATCGTAAGAGATATTTTAGTTCATATTAATCCCTAAAATTTTATTTTTTTCTGACATTTACCCACAATTACCATATCGAAGTCTATTTGTACAAGGTAAGACCCAACTTGAACTTTAACCGAAATCGATATTCTCCGACCTGAATTTTATCCGTCAACGACGTGATCCAACCTGAACGTGGCCCGACCTGAAGTCCATCCGAACCTGAATTAACTCGTTAATTAACTGATTCAGACCCGAACCGTTTTGGCATGAACTGAAACTTACTCGACCTGAAATTAACCCGACCTGAACCCAAACTTAATCTGATTTGAAATCAACTTGATAATGACCTGAATCTGAGTCGACTTGAACTCGACCTAATATGAGTCGAACTATTAAATTAACCTGACATAACTCGTATCTGATTTGACATGACCTAACCTGAAACCTGAACGACCACATGATTTCACATCCCTATTTTTACTAGATATTCCATGGCATCGTGTCCCATTGTCCTCCATAAGATACTTTACGAAGCTGGGGAACATATTTCAGATCTATATGCAATTCTATGTATTTGTCTCCGCTGTATTCGAAAGAAACCAAATTCGGTGCATAAATCTCTAATGCACTTGCACTTGCACAAAGATATAGGCAAGTGTTTCAGCCTCAGTGATGAGCCCATCTGATCCAAATCTGCATTCTTTCAGGTGTTGTGATGTGATGTTTGGAACTCAAGAAAGTAATTTTAAATTTTATAAGACTAGGGGTATAAACGAGTTCACCTCGAATAGTGCTATGTTTCACTCAGCTCGTTACGAATTTAAATTTAAGTAATTTTTAACAAGTATGAATAATTTGAGCTCGACTCGGTTCGTTTCGAATTCGAGCCGAATTCGAGTTTGAATCGAGTTCAATCGAGCTAAGGAGTCGGATACGAGTAGCTCGCGATATTTTTCTGTCTCATTTAAAGTCCTATTAGAAAAACTCTTTGATACATAAGTTGTGTAAACTAAAGCAACTCGTTAACTTTAGGGTGTTAGTTTAGGGTTTAGATGTTTAAAATTTAGGATTTAGATTTTAGGGGTTAAGACTTGTGTTTTAGGGTTTTAAGTTTAAGAATTCAGATTTTAAATTAAAAAAATAAAAAATAGTATATTATATTTTCAAGTAGCTCGCGAGCTTTTCGAGTCGGGCATCGAGTAGCTTGATTCGGCTCGTTAAAAAAGTGTGCCGAGTTTAAGCTCGAGTCGAGTCTAATCAAATTAAATGTTGACCGAATCGAACTCGAATAACTCGCGATCTCTATTGTTTTATTTACGGCCTAATCACGACGCGGTTTATATTATGTGAATTAAGCTGAATCTGATCGGATTTCATGAAACAAAGTCACAGGAAGAAAATGTACGAGAAAATGATGTAAATGTATGATTAATCCTGCACACAAAAGACTAGGCATGTCAATTGACCTAGAAAGAGGGGCCAAATATTCACATGGTTATTGTTGAAGTAGTCAAGAACGAAATTATGATTGACCCATGTTTTGGTGGTTTATGCACCGAATTCGTTTTATTTTGGTGGTTTTTTTATGCTCTTCTTTAGTCGGTTAATAGTGTAATACTCATTTTTTTATCGGAGCTTTAAAATCTAAATTAAATTATAACTTTTTACAACCCAAATTTATTTACATTTAAATAACTCAGATGGCCTAATAACCCAACATAACCCACTTTAACTAAAAAAACTCAACCCTATATTCTAAACTAACCTAACTCTGACCATCAGCCGCCGCCATCCCTATAGCCGCTGCCGTTCGACGCCAAGCCACGCCGTCGCGACCTTATCGGCTCCAAGACGCTGTCGACACTACCATCAACCCCTAATTCACTTTTAACCCAAACTGGATAAAACCCTTAAAAAATAGTTAATCCCGGATATATCTCTGCCACCACCGCCAAAAGCTCAACCTTTCAAGCCTCCACACGTCTCTCACTTTTCACGTAACTCATGTCCAAAACACCTATAAAGAGGTTTAATCTGCAAAAAATCGAGAGAGAGAAGAGAAGTTCGAACAAAAAATAAGGGCAAAAAAAATAAAGATCAAGAACAAAAACGAAATATACAAAAAAAATCGAACGAAAAATAACAAAAAGGTAAAAAAATAAAAAAACCTTTCGATTTTTGTTAGATCTAAAAATCTAGGAAAAGATTCAGGGAAAACAAACTTTAGATTCAGCTTTAGCACCTAAAACGAACTGAAACCAATCTTGGCATGAACTCCGGCCGTTGTTTGCAGCGGTTTCCCGTTACCGACGAACGACGGCTTGCGGCGGATAAACGGACGACACCGAGTTGGGCAGAGAGCAGTGGGGAGAAAGTTGAGAGCTTTTGAATATTTTTTTAAAATCAGATTATTCAAATGAATTTTTTTGGTAAAGTGGGATATTTATATTGCCTCCAAAGCGGCGCCGTTTTAGCTATGTAACTTGCGCATGGACCCGACCCGGATAGAGAATCCGCGCGTTTTGCTTAATAAGAAAATCACGCTTTTGGTCCTTCGAATTCTTTATTCTTTATATTTATGCATTTCAATTCTCGCTTTATTTTACTTTAGTTACGGCTTTATTTCTTTTAAGTTATTGCACCATATTTTCTATTAAATTATTATTATTAACCTTATATATTATTATATGATCTTATTATTATTTATTTTACCATTGAATTATTATATCTTATCATATTATATTACTAACTAGTACTATATTATTAGCATTATTATTAATATAATATATGTGTTATATGTATCCATATATATATTGTGCATTCGTTCTTTTAAATCGATTTTTAAATCAGAATGATTTCTTTTGTTAGGAATTCTTGTAAAAACTTGCTTTGAACTAAAAGGTGTATTACTTTTTCGTTAATCTCTAATATAAAATTTTTCCTTTTAATCTTAAATTATAATATTTAAGATGATATTCCTTTAATTGGGGGTCTCGCAAAAATTATGTCTCGAACTTAAAGGGGCGTAAGTTTCTCGTTAGTCCCGTATAAAGAAGTGTTATTTTAGATATGTTTTGCGACAAATTCACGCATTCAGGGGTCACAAATTTTTAAATTAAATTCGAATACATAATTTTCATCGTTAAAACAATATATAATCAATTAGGTGCCAATTTTGGGCGTTGTGGGATGTTCATCATTCCCCACACGTAACCGACTCTCGAACTTATTTTTTGATTTTCGCATATAAAAACTCGTTGTTTTAATAAAAACAAAAAAATAAATTTTATTAAAATAGCCAAATTTTTAAATGATCTAATCTCACATAAATTAAAAAAGATTGGTGGCGACTACCGTTATTACAATAGGGTTTTCTTCCTCCAACCTCTTTGGTCCGAAATTGGACTCCATTTTGAGCGGAGGAAGATTGACCCATGTTTGAATGGGTCGTGGATGATTAGGAGGCTTGGTGCTTCCCTTTTTGTGTCTTGGTTTTGTAGATCTCATCCGTGGCGTCATCTTTGGCTTGGTGTTTCTGTTTCCCCTCCTATTGCTCTCTCGGCGAGTCACTGCTTCACAAACAGCTTTGTTGACGAGTTGGGTGAAGGTTTGTTCAGCCTTTGCGGTATGTTTCCTACTGATTATGTCTTTTCGGCCCTTGAAATACCCGTCGGTTTGTCCGACCGTCAAAGACTGTAAGATTGGTTCAGATGAACCGCTCTCCATCTTTGGAGCCTTCCGATGACCGTTGTCTTCTTTTTGCCGCATGTTTTTCTAGCCACTTTGTTTGGCTTCGTTTCTTTCTCTTTTTTGGGGTTTATATTGAACCCTCTTATTGTGGACTAAATTACCCTATTTTTTGTATTTCTGTCCTCATTGAATGAATTTGCACTTCTAAAAAAAACAAAATTATGATAAGGTGGTCAAATTATGGTTTTTTAGTTAGGTGGCCAAATTATTTTTCGGACTAAATAAGTGCATAATGTTTTATTCAGTTATTCATTTAAGGTTTCTATTAATTTTTACTATTAAAGGACACATGTCACCTCCAGAAAATTTCAAAATTATATTATAAATAAATAAAATTAATAAAATAAAATAAAAATATATCTTGAAAATTTTAAATATTTTCAAAATAGTCACCAAATCTTCCAAATTCGACCACTCCTACGGCGTTGGTCGCATTGCTGGCGACGGAATGAAGTGTCCTCCTCTCGCCGAACAACTCATAAGTCGTTCGTCGTTCCTCCTGCCGCTGTTCGTCGCGAATCGCTCGAAATAACTATTCGACAATTTCGGCATTCGTACAACATCGGTCCTTGATGGTGCGAGAAATGTCTGTGATGGTCCGGCGACCGATATGGTGGGCGGCGGTAGAATCGGTCCAAATCGAGATTTAGATTTTGGGGAGTTAGGGATTTTGGAATTTGGAAATGTTTTGTGAAATTTGAAAAACTTAGAGAATTTCTAAAAATTAAGTAATTTTATTTATTTTTAATATAATTTTGAATTTTTTACAAATGACACGTGTCTTTTAACAGTAGAAATTAACAAAAAACTTTAAATGGGTCACGAAATGAAACATTAAACACCTATTTAGCCCCAAAAATAATTTAAGAGAAAACTACCCAAATAATACCCCAACTATTGCCGAAATATCGTTGTAGTACCCCCACTATTTTTTTGGCAAAACGGTACCTAACATTATGTTTCATTTTCAAAATAGTACCCCGTCGTTAAAAAAACTAATTGTGTGTTGATTAGGAGAGAGAAAATCACATGTGGCAGCTTGCCACGCCATTTTCTCTCTCCTAGTCAGCATGCCACGTGTGTTTTTTTATAATTTTAGTCGACGTGGCATGCTGACTAGGAGAGAGAAAATGACGTGGGAGGCTATCACGTGATTTTTTTAGTATGAAAGCATAATTAGGGGCACTAAAAGGTTGGTGGATTTCTATTCCTATGACAATAAGCAAGTACATGAATAGAAATCGTTTTTTTAGTGTTCTTATTTACGCCTCCATATTAAAAATTAGGTTTATAATTAAAGTTTAATATTAGAGTTTAAAAAATTTAGAGTGGAGTGTATTTATTCAGGTTTAAAATTTAAAATTTAATTTTCGTATTAGAACATTGAGAGTAACACCATGAAAGACTAGAGGATTTTTGCTCAATGCGTGCATGGCCTACACCATGATATGTTCTACTCAGGGACGGAGCCATAATCCTAACTCGAAAAGAGCAAAGTATAATTTATTTAAAAAATGAGGGGCGCAATTAGTACTTATTCCATTAAAATTTCAAATTTATTATAAAAAACAAGGACAAATAAAAGATGGGGTGAGGGTTGGGGGTTAGAGCCCCTCCCACACATATAGTAAATCCGTCCCTGTGTTCAACTAAAGCTGAGCTTGTGGTTTTGCCATAAATCAACCATGGTCATCCTGGTTGCTGCCTCTTGTTACTTTAGGTTCAGCGGCTTTAAATAGAGGTGGGCATACTGACGAGTTAATTCAAGTCTAATAAAAAAATTTGAATTAGTGATTTTTATTTTATAATTTAAATTTTATTTAAATTTTTTTAAGTAGAATTAAATTTATAAAATTCGAGTCAAGTTGTTTGAATTTTTGTTCAAATCTAATCGTAAATATTTTATAATGTTACTATTTGGTTCTAATTCAAACAATTTTCTATAACCATATATATATACATAATTGAAGAAACTCGACTTAAACTTAAAAATTAATCTATTAATTACTACAAATTGTGAGTTATTCAAGTTATTTGAAGTTCTATTTAATAACTCAAATTTTATTTAAAAATTTTCAAGTTGAGGCATGCTCACCCCTAACTTTAGGTAAACTAACTGGTACACCAAGTAATTTGGGTAAGCCCAGGATGCGACAACTTAGGGTAAAGCTAAAAAACGGTGGTTTTCGGTTAGAATTTAAATTTTTAACAACAATTGTGTAACATTTTAGGTGGTACCGAAATTACTAGGTGTTCATAATATTTTAGGTTGTAAGCGGAATTCTTACCAATTAAGTCATATTTTAAGTTGGATTCTACGTCATGCAACACTTTAGTTTAGAACTTAAATTAATTCTTACCAACTTAGTCACATTTTAAGTTGAAGACCGCTTTAAATTAGCGTTACCCTAAGTGACGCGCGATATAAGTAGGCGAGTAATTTAGGTGAACAAAAAGGGGCATTACATCCTGCCTAGCTAGCAGCTTTCTTAGTTATTAATGAATTTCTTATAACAGTTGGAAACTTGGTGCAAACATTAAATGGAGAACAAGGATTTGCTAAAGCGAGTGCGCCAAAGTGTGATTTTACGTAGGAATGGGATTCCCGTTTTTCAAGTAACATATCAGGTCATAAACTGATAAACACAACCATAAAAAGAGGGGGGGGGGATCGTGAGACCTAACATTCAAAGGGTTTACTTAACTGTGAAAACTTCCATTGCTCATACATATTTTATCACTTCGTTTGTTGACGTTAAAACAAAGACGTAGAGGGCAACCAACCATGCATGTCTTATCTTTTTTTTTTAACAAAGAAACATTGACATTCATAACATAAACAAACATACAAACAAACAGAAGAATACATAGGGCGGAAAAGAACACGACCAACAAGCTGAGAAGAAGACGACCCACTAAGCTGGAACAGAAACGACGGTCAAAACACGATTGAAAAAATAAGCACAACAAAAAACAAAGAACGAACAGAGGATAACAACAAAGGACACAAAAGGAAAAACCAACATCCATGAGCTTGCACTGCATGTCCTTCCGAAGTTCACCAGAGGAGTGATGCCGAGAGAGCAACCAATAGCGACGACGCGATCAAATCTGAAATTTGTGAAGGCTAAAGGGGCATGGGGCCAATTCAACGACAGAACCACCAAGGGAGCATACTCGCTCTGACACAATCTTTCCTACTAACAGAAGGCAAAAAGCCAAGAAAAACCAAAAAAAGAAAAAAAAATAACACCAACAACAAAATCGGCTAACCGAAAAAAAGCCGCTCAAACATGCGCTGAAACACCGACCAGAAGGCGAATTCCCTTAAAAAATTAGAACAAGGATGTAGATAGAGGCTCGAACGACCCTTCTTTCAACCATTGAAAGAAGTTAGACGACCCATTAACAATGGCCAAAAAATTATTCTGTCGAAAGGAATCATACCTAACCACTGACGGTGGTGACTGGCAAAAAACAACACTGAAAAATAAAAGTTTCCATACCTAACCACTGACGGTGGTGACTGGCAAAAAACAACACTGAAAAATAAAAGTTTTATATTTAAAGAGAAGGCAGATAATTTTATTTAAAAAAGTATTTTTTTATTTCAGAAGTTCTCGTTGGCTGTCTTATTTTTGTACAAGCAGCTCGTTGATTAATGTCATGTTTTTAATCTACGTAGGACAATCTTTGTAAGGACTCTTTTCCATGAGAATGACCTAAAATGCAAAGACTCACAAGTTCATCGGATGTCTTTATACATACACAAGCCCTTTTTTTAATGAAAAAAAAAACATTATTGCGTGTTTTATTAATTTTTTTAAAATACAGTCTTTTTTATTCTGATAGAAAAATTTCAAAATAATATATAAACTTAAATATTATTCTATCTTATCTTTTTATTATGTAATTTGGATTTAAATTTTATGTTTGGATTATATTATGGGAAAATATCTCATGCACTGGTAGTGAAAAACTTTTTATTTCTACAAGTGTTTTAATTTTAGGGGTTATGAATTTAGTTTAGGGTTTATAGTTTTATGTTTAAGGATTTAGAATTTTAAGATTGAAGTTAAAATTTAGAGATTGGGATTAAAATTTAGGTTTTAGGATAATATATTAGAGATTTATGTTTTTACCTATAAACCCTAAATTAAAGCCACAATTCCTAATTTTTAAGCGTATAAACCTAAACCCCTAAAATATAAACCCTAAACTAAATCTCTAACCCATAAAATTAAGGCGCTTGTAAAAACAATAATTTTCCACCATACCCGATGTTAATGGACTAGGTCACGTGATGATATTTCTAGTACCCAAATATTTAAGTATCTGAAATTACGGGTGCCCCTGCACGATAGAGACGAGAGCTCAAGCCTTCCGCTACCTAATTAACAAACATAAGATACCAGAAGAGAGGCCATTTAGAAAGAAAAAATTCCAAAAACGGTCGAGTTCACAACTCTACAAGACCAAAATCGTAAGTCGCGAGTCTGTTAGCAAATGGGTGTCATGGAGAGCAGATGAACAAGGAAACAAACATTTAAAAAAACCCTTTCATGTAATATTTAAAACCCTTTCAAGCTCGAGTAGTTCTCCCGCCCGAAAAATAAGAAGCAAAAGACCATGCGTCTATGCGCCAGAACAAAAACCCCGACTCTTTGGCAGCAATGAAAATGCAAACACAAGTCAAAAAATTTCGCTGCAAGGAAAGTAGTAAGACCTAGCCAAATTTCCAAAACTAAACACTTCAACCAAATTTGAAGCCCGCAGAAGGAACGTTGGGCTGATTAGCTCCAAAATTAAAGCCTTGCTGGTTTTCATCCCCGCCATCTTGGAGATTCTGTTCACCCTCTTCTTCTTCAGCCCAGTACCTCTCCAAGATCTTCACAGCCTTGTCATAAATCTCATGGTTGTCATGAGTTTGAAGGTTTTCGATTTTATCCAACCCGTCGCATTCATCAATCATATGTGCAAATAGATTGATTCCATCGTGCATTCCCCTTTCCTTATCAGCCTCACCAACCTTCAGGATGTTCTCCAGCCCTTCAAGGCACACAGTCACAATTCGTGGTTCTGGACAAATTAAGAGATCACAGAGAGGCTTAATGCAACCTTGGTTCACCAGGAGTCTGCAAAATAACAGATCATATAACTCTCATTGTACCACCTTAATATGATTAACTGTAATGGTTAAGGGCACTTATTATGCAATGCATGCCCCCAAAAATTATATATTGTATTTTCATCATACTTATGACGGAAGCAATTGGAGGCAAGAGAAAATAAAAACATCAGCTGCACTTATAATCGTTAACAAGCTTAATTTAGTTGAGTACGCCAACAGCTCAGGACCCATCAGTATCCAACTATACATCTATGCATCATGGTTCTAACTTCTAATCTTGCATCTGGAAAAAAATATCAACATATATTCTCAGTGAATATGGGTGGAGGTCTGCACGTGTTCATGTGTCTTTTGCAAACATGCATGTATGCCTGGTCAATAAAGGAAAAACTGAAATGTAAGCAAGAAAGTAGCAGGAGATACTTAATCTGCTCATGAGAACCTCCAGAGGTTGCATTTGAGATGGCCCATGCAGCCTCCTTCTTAATATCGAACTCTGCATGTTGAAGAAGGTGTACAAGAGGCAGAATAATATCTGCCTCTATAACTGTCTGTGCCATGGGGAATCAACAAATAACATACAACAATGTGAGTGCCTTTAATTTGATTTATACTGCACTAGAACTAGTACAAATTGAAGTCACAGCTTAAGTAAGCAAAAAAATGCTTCAGTTACTATGAACTAAAGTTTGCAACATGCTATCGACGCCTTTGAAATCATCACTAAATATAAAAGCCACTTTGGCACTTAGAAGGCAACCAACCAAGATGATTGAATAATTATACCTTTGGGTTGCTGCATACATTGAGGCAATGGAATCTTCAAAGGAATAAGGGGTAGAGAGAAACTATACCTGTATTTGAGCTCTATTTCCAGCTGTTATATTGGAGATTGTCCAACAAGCTTCTTTCTTGATACTTTTTTTGTGATTTTGTATGAGAAGTTGATAGAGATGAGGGAGCACCTTGTTGTCAATCACAAACTGAAAAATATACCCGGAGTTATTTTGCAGCTTTTAAAGGAAACAAAGAAAAAACTTCACAACAATTGTTTATCGTTGTGTAATCAACAACAATAGAACTTTGAAGTACCGCTTCTATTTAAAAGAATCCGTTTGTTTACTATATCCTTGCAATCAGATTATGCTTCATGAACAATCCAAATGAAGCAAATAACTTCAGTCCAGTAAACAACGGAAAAGAAGATAAACCAGAATCCAAGAAAAAAACTACTGATGTGAAGACTGCTGTGAACTTGCATAAATGTACTTCATACCTGAGTCTGACTATCGTCACCAGTGACAATGTTTCCCACAGTCCGAAGAGCAGGTATAAGAACTGTGGGTGATGGATGACTGGCAATGGCATAAATGAATTTTAGTCAGCACCAGTAGTCAAAATATTTGTAATAAGTATATAGCTAAAAAACCAACAAGTATAAATGACAGACAAAGTATACAGACATAAAATCCTTGTGAAAAAAAGCAAAACAATTCATGGTATCCAAGGGGAAGGTACACAATATCTATGCTAAAAATTTCCTGAGGGAAAAAATCTAAGGGCAATTGGCTTTAAAGTATTTTGTAGAGAGTGCACAAGCTTACCCTAGAAGTTCCACCAGTCGTGGGCAGACCCCAGCTTCAATCACAGCCTGAATTTTGTCATTTGGGCCATCTGAAAGATAAGACAGTGCCCAGCAAGCATCTGTCAGAACTTCTTCATCATTCAAGTGGATAAGTTCCCGTAGAACTGGTAAAGCAGGCTTCACCTGCAAAGAAAACAAGGTTAACATCAAGAAGTCCACAAACAAATTATAAAACTGTATTGTGCCAAAATACAATAAGCTAATTATGACTGTGAACACTTCTCTTATACAAAATTCAAGAGGAGCCTCGCAAAGTCTCTACCTGTTCAAATGGTGTTGGTGGCTTGCCGCGGCAGAAATTAGATAATGTCCACGTAGCATTCCTCAGCATTGATAATTTTGTTCGTTCATTTAACTGAGCTAACAATGGCATAAGTGCACCATTGCCAAGAACTAGATCTCTACAACTTGGTGAATCACCCGCGAC
This sequence comes from Hibiscus mutabilis, assembly GCA_019671005.1. Classification (NCBI taxonomy): domain Eukaryota; kingdom Viridiplantae; phylum Streptophyta; class Magnoliopsida; order Malvales; family Malvaceae; genus Hibiscus; species Hibiscus mutabilis. The sequence continues at coordinate 78,820,463 of CM033715.1, read as the reverse complement.
ATTACCTAAAGCCCATACAGCCTAAAAGAAAATAGGGTGAGGATAGTACTTAGAAGCAATGAACACAGGTAAAATGAGGATTGACAAAGAAAAGACAAAAAGAGCACACAAGTAAATATAGCATATGGAAATTAATTCCAGCATAAATTACTCTAAGTGGGAGCAAACAAAGCAATATAGGACAGGATCTACATATATGAAGAGACATATAACGTACATCTAGAAAATGTCGAACTAAAAACAGTAATGATCAGAGACTCATCGAAAGTAAGAATTTTTTTCATTCTTCAGTCACAAATACACGAGATATAGATGAGTTATTAAAACAAGAACTGACCTGCTCTCTAACATCATCACTAGCAGAACTAAGCAGCTGCACAAACATTGGGACAGCACCATGTTCAATAACAACCCGTGTGTGCTCAGATGTGCCAGAGGCTACATTGGTCAAAGCCCAGGCAGCCTCGAACTAAAATAAAATGGAAGTTTGCCTCATGTTAATAATAGTCTCAGTAATAATAATATTTCTTATACAAATTATTTCAATTTAAACAAAAGAAACAAAACACTGTACTTGTAATTGCGGCAAATCCTGCCTTCCGAGAAACTCTACAAACCAAGGAACAACTCCAGCTTTAATTACTTCATCAATTGGAGGGCTGCGCTCTACAAGTAAGCAGATGAAAGTTAATAATGTAAATGTGGATTTTCCTTAACAAAGAAACCGCTTTAAGTGTAGGGTTTAGGATATAGAAGTAGAACTAACCTATCGACAACAACTTCCTAAACTGTGTTGTGGCTTCCAACTGCGTGGCTGGATCGTTGGACAACACCCCTTGTACCATCAAAGGAATGCTTTCCAACTGTTAGATATCATCAGGAATACCATGTTCAGGATCCAAATAATAAAAACCTAAAATTCAGAAGATCAGAACCACAACAAATGCCTTCCTACACTTTCTGAACATTTGAGCAGGATTGAAGTTCGGATATCTAACATCGAAAACAGTATATGAATGACAATAAACCTTTTCCATCCCCTGCATGATGAAAGAGATGAGATCTAAAATGCTAAATCCTTTCCTTAACTACATCCATTTTTATCAGGCAACAAAACCAAACAGCCAATCATTATTGGTAGAAAATAATCCTACACATGCTTCACTGAAAAGTAACTAGCTAGATCATAGAATACTTAAATCCATAACCTCAAACCTCCTCTTTCCCCTACTTTAAGTATGCATAAAAATCAAGAACCCAAATCTTGACAAAAGTTGCATTGCAATACACTCGGTTGAATCAAGATCTCAACTTTCACCATCAATCAAAAACTCAAAAAAAAAATCAGAAGGAAATATTTAAAACCCATAACCAATAAAAAGAAAGGGTACCCTTTTTTCAATAGCGGCGGCATTTTGGGTGGTACCGACCAAGGGCGGCTGAGACTGAAGCAGAAGGCCTTCTCTCCGCTTTTTCAGGAGGTTGTCTTCGCGCTTGTTCTTCCGGATCTCAACCAAATTATCCTCTCTCCTCCTCCTGGCCTCCTCCGCATCAACCCCCGTTTTGTAACTCTTCTTCCTCACCTCAGTTCGGGAACCTGGTCGAAGCGACATTCTCTTCTTTTGAATGGTTCCCTTTGTACCTCTGTTTGTAGAAATGGAACAGTACGGGAAATGAAAGGGGGATCGTCCAAGGCGGGGAGTGATGGAGCCGTGGAGGGTAGAGACTGAGAACGATTGTGAAGTGATAAATAGTTGTTTTTTTTTTCCTTTTCTTTTCGTTTCTTTTCTTTTATGATCTAAAAACTAGGCACTGAGATAAATTTCAAAATTTATCTTTTAAATAAAAAATATTAGATATTTTATAAAAAATTTCGTTGTTTTTTTTTAAATTTTTTTTATAAATTTTATGTTTATTTTGTAATTATATTTAATTTTCTTGATAAATTTTTAGTTTGAGCCAAAATATTAAGACTTATAAAATAAATACTAATATTTATGATAAAATTTAAAAATTAATCAAAAATATTATAAAAAAATTTAATATTTTCAATTCAACAATAAATTTTAAAGCTTATCATTTTCTAACCGTACCTTATACGTATACCACGTTATTCTATGCCTATCCCAAAAAGTACAGTAATTAGATTTCGACAGATTTACTGATTGATGGCCAATGAACGTATTTTTTTGGATAAACTACACTTGTGGTCACTACAGTTTAAATATTATTTTTATTTTGGTCACTATAGTTTTGAAAGTTATATTTTAGTCACTAGAGTTATCGATAAACAACAAAATGGTCACTCGGATGATAACTCTGATTAGATTAATGGCGTGGAATGTTAAAAACAATGATTAATATCTAATTTAACAACATTTTCTAACTCTAAAAAATTAAAAATCTCCATATTCCAGTGACCTATCATTAGTCCAAACATTCAGCACCACTATTTATATGTTTTGGGCCTTTATTGATCTCTTTATATGTTGGGCTTCTATTGGGCTCTTTTAATTCAACTGTTTATTGGACCGTGTTGTGAATGAATTTGTTTTCCAGGATTAAAAAATATGGCCTAACAAAAAACGGGGAGTTTTTAAGTACCCTAAACTTCGTCTTCCCCTCGAAATAACCCAACAATTTGTACACAGCTTAACAAAAAACCTAGCCATGGCATTGATGCAGGTTCTTAACAGCACAAAGGCAATTCCTTTTTCAAATCCATATGGGTTCTCGAGGTTCTTCTCCAAGTCAAGTTCATTTATTGGTAAGGTCTTCTCTTTCTTTCTTAAACAATGGCAAGATCATTAAAAGCGAAATATCCCCATAGTTCCTCTTGGTTCCTGGGAAACTAATAGAATCTCATTTGTGTTAGTTTTACTGGTTGTGCTTCTTTAGGCTTTTTTCAGGTTTAATGAGGATTTTAGGGAAAAAGTTCAGATCTTTTTTCTCAGTCCAGTGAATTTGCTTGATTAGCTAAATCATAAATGGTTGCAAAGAAGAGATAGAAAGAAAGACTGGGGTTTTCTATTCATGTTGTTAGATTATTAGGTTAAGAATAGTTACATAGACTCAAAAATGAAGTTTATCCTTTTTCATGTCTACAAACCAAGTATTTTCCCAAAAGTTCATATCTTTTTATAATTGTAATCTTGAAATGATGAAAATTGAATTTGAGAAGTGATCTTGTTATTGTTGCCGAGAAGTTTGGAATACCAGAATTTCTAAATGGAGTAGGGAATGGGGTTGAAACTCATGTAGCAAAGCTAGAATCTGAGATTGCTGACTTTCAGAAACTGCTCGTCACCCGCACTCTTAAGCTCAAGAAACTTGGAATTCCTTGCAAACATGTAACAATTCCCGACTCACTCTAACACACAAATTTTGTGTAATATGCATGCCTACGTTGAGGAACTGCATACTTTTGTGCAGTTATGATTACTAATTATGCAGTATTATTGATAGCTTTTGTGTATACTAATTTTTTAATGCTCCCACTATGTTGCCCCTAGTTTAGGATATAAACTCCTAGCGTAATGTTTATCAAACTGGAATTGCCGCTGACTATAAACAATTACTATTCTGTTTTAGTCTAAAGCTTTGTGTTTATTATTTTGTTTAAATTGGTTTGGCTAGTTCATTAGTCTGTGCTACTTAGGATCTTCCAAAGCTTAAACTTACGAACATGGGAGCTGACAAATTGTTCGAAAGAGTGGGATATAATAGAATGGAAATTATAATTGATTGAATGGTTTTAGCAGCCATAATCTAGGCTTTGCTTGGTATGAAGGAAGGAAATGACCGAGGATGTTTTCTGCTGTTCATAGCAAGCAACGTGTGAAAGTGTATTATTGTCTCTTTCAAAGGACATTAGCATGAGCAGATAATTCTGCACTTTTTAATGTGTTGTACAGAAGAAGCTTCTTGCATTAGTGTAGCGATGTCCCTTTTTTATCGCTAAAAAAAACGTTTTTCGAAGGTGTTTGTGATTTTTTGGATATAAAATATTTATTCCGTGGGGGTTTAAAAAAAACCGTATTTTAAAAAAATTGGAGTCGCCACCGGCCACTTAGGTAGGCCGGACACAATAAAACCAGAGATTCAAAAAATATTGGGTTCAGGAGTCGGTTACGGATGGGGAAGAATTAGCACTCCTACACCGCCCAAAATTGGTACTTTAATAATTACCGCTTTATTAATATTGATTTTTCGGGTTAAAGTGACGATTAGTTTAAAATTCGGTTATAATTGCGAATAAATTTTAATGGCCCCGTTATCCGAGAGTAAACGCCCAACCACTATCACTACGCCTGATACTGGCCCCGTTTACGCTCGGATAAAAGGGCACCGCATTAACAATTTATATCTCGATATGCAATCTTAGAGGCAAAATATAAAATATGGCAAATAATTTAAAGACATTAAATATTCACTTAACAGAGTACTAATCTAACATAAATAAAATACGTAATTAAAACACACATATGCATCAAGCTTAATAGTAGATAAAAGCAAATTTAACATGTCACAATAACAAGACAGGAATAAATACATGTATAGACAAAAACATATATTTCAAGAAGACATACATATTAGAAATAAAACACGTTTCAACACATATAAAGCAATATATTATACATAAAAAGAAAATATACTAGCATGTAACCTAAAAGCCAAGAAAACATACAGTACGTACAAAAATACAAAACATGTTGTGTATGAGCCGACTGGAACATAATATGCGTAATACGAATAACCAAACAAATACATAAAGATACATAATCATCATAAACTTAACACACATATACATGTAAACATAAAAATACAAGGCATATACGAGGGATATATAATAAGGCAAAAGACTACATCAACATATACGATTATAATACGAACATGAATATTTACATGGAAACATGACTGAAATGAAAAGAAATAAAAGTCAGTGGCAGAAATTAAATGACAATAATATGTAATTTAAGGACGAAAATGCAAAATAGACAGAACCTAAAAGGATCAAAACTGTAATTGGACCAAGGGGCAGACCCGAAATGAAAATTTCAAAAATGCGGGATGGTTAAAGGGGTAAATTTACCATTTAAAAATTGATTCGGTGTAACTTAGGGATTGAATTGCAATATTTTGAAACATCAGGGGGACTGGAATTTTAATTATACCATGCGGCGAGACAGAAATGAAAATATTGAAAACGCGGGGGGATTTATTACGTAATTTCCCCATTTCACGAAATAATAACACCTATAAATACCCCTTTTTTTGGCCGGGACCAAATTTTCACCCATTTCTTCATTTCTTCAGTTTTATAACAAAGCTTCCTTCTTCATTTTCTCTCAACCTTCCCTGATGAACCCAGAATCCGGCCGGCGAGCCTCAAAAAACACACCAAAATAACCCCGGCCTTACCCTCGACATGGATCCTAACTTGGATTCAAAGAAAAAGCCTTTATACAGCCTAGATCTAAGAAATATGAAACATAAAAACCCATTTTTTTATTTTCAACCCAAAACGAAACCAAAAGAGGTCTCCCACTCCTTTCAGTTCACCATGTTCGGCTTGGGAAAGCCGAAAAGGCTTATCACTGGTGAGGGGAGATCCACCGACGACGATGGTACGACTTCTAACCCTCTTTTTTTTACTACGTATCTTTTTGTGTATGCATGCAACAAAAAAAAAGAAAAGAGACGAGTATTTACCACTAGACTGTTTTTTTGTATTTTTTCTTTCGATTACAATTTGGCTCTTTCGATTACAACTCGTTGTTTTTACAAAATGTTTGTTTCGTACATATATGTCTGTCTTTGGTTTGGTACAAGTAATATAATATTTTCTTTCAGATCTGGACTGCTAACTGACATAGCATTTCTTTTCTTGCTTTTTTGACATGTCTGAGCGCGGTGGTTGAAGATCGGCATGGTGAAGCATGGCGGCTGTGTGGGGCTCTGTCTTCGGCCAGAGGCGTTCTCGGCCGTTAGATCAGATCTGATCTAACGGTCGGGCTGGCTTGAAGGATAAACGGCCCAGATGAAGCCTCGATTGGTGAAACGGCTCCAGATCGTGACATGTGTGGCTCAGCAGTCGAGGGGTCAGAGCGCGTGGGGCTCACGCACGCGTGGGATATCAAAGAGTCCGCACGTGGACCGCACGCGCGCGTGGCAATCGAACGGTCCAGACGTGTAGTGCACGCGGCTGGCAGATATTTTATCTTGGCTGGATCGTGGCCGTTGGATCATATCTTGATCCAACGGCCCATAGTTATCTGCACACAAAATAATTAGATTAAATAGGGTTTGGGTTTGGGCCAACCGGGCCTTGTAATAATATTAGATTTCAAATTTGTAATGGACTTGGACTGTCCATTTATTCATTTGGGTTTAACATTTTTTTTGGGTTTCATTTTTTCTTAGCCCAATAATATTAACATTAGTTATAATTATAACAGCAATACACATACAACAATACATATGTATATACTTATGCAAACATTAATTATAACATACCAGTATACATACATATATAATCATACACATAATTAACATAACATCTACACACATTATTCGTAAAAACAAATACGCTCGTACTAACCATAGATACATGCGTGACACACATATCGTTAATACGTATACATACATAGTTTATAATATACATGTACACACCACACATTTTTTATATATATTAGTAACACTCATGCACATAATAAACATATAATATAATATAATACAATGTATACATGCAACACTAATATACTAATAATTATACTAATATGTATTTACAGACCAGATAAAAATGAGTGATTACAATTAGCTATATAGCATGCAATGTGCTGGTTTATCATCAACCTGATGGGTTAGGTCCGGCGGCTATGATTACTAATTATCTGATTGTTATACAGAGTAGAATGCTGGCATAGATTCTTGATATCTGCCGAGTTGAATTATCTTTGTGCAGTTTTTCTGTCTTGTGGTAGTTTTATTCGTGATGTTTACCATCATTTGATACACTCTTCTTATCGTATAAAAGTTTTATTTTTTTATTTTTAGGGTGTAAAAAGCTTTGCAATTTAAGTACATATATTTGTAGAATTTTCATTTCATTTCTACTGGGATTGAGTTAGCCACTCATGGTCTTTTTTCGGTCTTGCAGAGAAAGCTGATATTGAAATACACACACAAATATAGGCTGGGTTTGTGGAGGCCGAGGGCTGAACCATCCAAGACCTAATTAATCAGTCTAGTTATTTGGGGGCTATACAAAGATGTTGCTGTTAGATTTCCATTCTTTATCCTTTTCTACTTCGAGATTGAGTACTGAAAATCGGTGTTCTAATCAAATTTCTGAGTATGTAATTGCAGTTTGCAAATTGCAACTCTGGTTTCTTAAGAGATGTAAACTGTTGAATAGTACCGGCTGCCGCGGATAAACTTTCTCAGTATCCAGGACTTTGTGTATCCCATTGCAAAATAAGTCCATTCTTCCATAACTAGTTATATGTACTCACTATAATTCGCTGCCCTCAACATATGCACATTCATGCATGCATACATAGTTTCATTGATGGCATAAAGATAAGAAAAATGAATATAACATGCAAATCAATGGTGGCTGGATTGAGCTTTGTTACCTTGGAAGACTATGACACAGATGAAGAGAATAGTGATGATTGTTGCAAAGACACTGGCCCGTGATGAAGATGCCTTCTCAGCTCTCTTTTTCTTTAATGCCTTGATTCTTTCGTTCCTCACATGCCTCAACCTCGAAAGTTGAGAAATTTCTCTAACCAATTTGATATCAGTCTTGCTCAGCGATCGGCCACCGGGAGGCAGCGGTGGTTTTCGGGGCTTCTTCGATCCCGTGCTCATCTTTCTCTGATCCCCCGATGTTTTCTTCTCAACACTAGCCCTTACCCTTGCATTATCCTCCACGTTAATCATCGTTGCATCCTCTCCTGAAATGAAGGAATTCTTATTGCCGATCGCAGCGGTAAATGCAGATACATTTCGAGTGGCAATCAGCTCATCCAGATCCATACATTGGCGAGCAAGATGTCTAAAATGTTTATCTTTGATTCCATCTCGATAATCACCGATATCACTTGTGGCGGTGGATGTGGTGGTGCCACCACTTTCCAAATCTACAACTTCTTCCCTTGAATCTACTTTATTCATATGAATACAAGAAATATTTCATCACAATCTCTGAAAACCATGAAGGTGCAAACTATATATCTTCATCCTTCAATCCAATGCAGCTCACTTCCCTTGTCATACATCTCTTGGATGTTGTCAACCATACGTACGTTGCACATTATGTTTTGCCGTTTATTTGTTTTCAACAAAATATATTCTAAAATTATGTATAGTTTGGTAATGCTGCGATTCTTGTTTACAACTCAAAGCAGGTATCGAAACGACCCAGATAATCTGTTGGGCCTTTTTCTGATCCCAACACACTAAACCACAATTTGTGTCTTTGGTCATTCTTTTCATTGGCAATTCTTCCCCTAAACCCGAAAAAGAAAGGGCAGACTCAAGATGCGAAGAAGGCATTTGCAAAAGATGAAGGGTAGGGTGTAAACGAGTCAAGTCGAGTTCGAGTATCGTTTAGTCTGATTCAAACTCGAAATGCTTAAGATTAAGCTCGACTCGGTTCGAAAACTCGTAATCTTAAGGTTAATCAAGCTCGAAAATAAAATTTGGAGCTCGAACTCGAAAAGTTCGAATTAAACTCTAATTTGCTAATCCTTACTCTCCAAAAACTTATCATCCATGGTTTACCTAACTTAACCCTAAATCTCAATCAAAATTCGAGTAATTCGCGAATTTTTCGAATTAGATACTGAATAGTTTGTTTTGACTTGTTAAAAATTCGAATTTAACTGAACTTTGATTGAATTAAACCTGAATAACTTAAAATTTATTTCGTCTCGTTTACAACCTAACAAAGGGTCACAATTGAAGCCACCAAGGATCCACGTGTGGGAAGATTGTCCCCAATGGGGGCCCTCAACGGATGTTGAAACTTGAGAGAGTCAAACTGTCTTTTGTCACAAGATAAGGAGTCATAATTAGGACAATGGACTTGTGTGCCTGAGAATGAGGCCACGACTTTTATTTATAGTGCAGCAAATAACACAACGCAGCACCGCCCCTTTTAACTCCGCATGTGGCCAAACTGTCAAGGAACCCACACCTTCTCCTGTTTGTTTGACATGCATTTTGTCCTCTTCCTCCCCGGCTTTGTTGTTTTTAGGGCCCTCCAACCCTATGTGTCCCCCTCTTTGTTGGGGCCTCTCTCCCCTAATCCTTATGGCGGTTGGTCCCTTTGACAACTCAAAAGCATTTTATTGTTTCGTCCTTTATTGCTTCCTTCATCTTTGTTTATTAAACCCCTTTTCTACATCATGGAGCCAAGATACAAGCAAGGAATTCCATGTTTTGATTAAGCAAGTTATGTTTAAACTTTAAAGCCTGTTAATACAAACCAATTGATCCATTCGGTTTAATTGCACCAAACGTCTTTAAACTATAACTTAAATCTTAAATTAGTCTCAAATTTCAGAACTTTTGTTTGTGATCTTCAAGTATCATTTTGTCTCATTGAGTGATCCAAGTGGTAAAGGAAAATTTGTTCCTCCTAAATAATTCGAGTTTGAGCCATTTAATCTATAAATATGTGTGAGTTCCTCTAAATTTAAAACCGGATTAAATACTACCTCATAATAAAATGAAGGGTGAGATGGGCAGCTGTGGTAATGTAGCCATAGCCATTCATATGGAGAATAATGCATTGGGAGGAGAATATACGGTGGTTGATCCAATGAATCATACTATAAATTTTGGGTTTGCTGACATGACAGTAGGTGACACGTGGTACAACTATACGTATATAACGTCACCATCAGGGTACCATCAAGGATAGTGAAATGTGGCATGCCACGCTGGAAGGACATACGCGTCACAAACTTACAACAAGGCAAAGAAAACAACAAGTCAGATAATGGAATTTCTTTGCCCACCACCTGCTCACCTGACCCTCTTCAGCCCTTTTGTTTCTTCCTTTGTTTCTTTTGTAGCTCCATCCATCCATATCTACACGCACGCACGCACGCATATATTATATACCAAGCATATCCTAATAACAACATTTTCAAGTCAAATGGCTTAATTTTTTTTTACATATTAACAGTATAACTTTATTAATAAATAAAATAAAACTAAAATATAATTTAATAGAGATTTTAGTACATAAAAATAAAAAAAATAATGTACCAGTCAGATTATATACTTTTTTTTTGCATCAAATTTTTTTTTTATTGTCTATTGTATGAAGGCTCTTTAGGGAATTGTCAAAAACTAGATGAAACCCCAAAATCGACTCTCACTTTTTACGCCTATTCTCAAAAAGACAATTCTCTGTAGATCGACAAACAACCCAAAAGAGATCAAACTTTATGTGCCATCGACAAACACGAATCAAAACAGTATTGTGAGGGTCACTGTTCGAACACCAAAAACCTGCAAAAATAATCATAGAAGTATACCATAAGACAGAAACGTACCATAAAGCAGAAAAAACGTGCCACAGAAGTAGAGAAAAGTGCAACAAAATATACGAAATAAAATAAATAAAATAAAATATAAATTACTGATAGTCGACAAACAGTACAAAAATACTATCGTCATCTATTAAAAAGATTAAAAAAAATTAATAAAGCGAGAGGCTGAAGTTGAAGGAAAAATAAAAAAGTGGTTTTTAGGGTAATGGCTTGAATTTTTTAGTATTGAAATGAATTTGATTCAGAATTTATGACGAGTAAAGTTCAGATATGATTCCTAAACAACCTCTTACCTTGTCTCCTATTTAGGGGGGGACCTAAGTTCTTTAAGTAAAAGAATAAAATTTAATTGTGAGAGTTTTGATGTGATTAATAATATCAAATCCATTTTGATTTTGGAATTCAATGAGGGTAGATTGTAGTAGGGGCCATTGGTGGGACTTGAAAGGTAAAAAATATGACAAGTTGGTTTAAATTTTGATATATAGTAAGCCTGGGAAAATAAATACCGGCAATTACTTTGCTCACCAAGATGAACTAAAAAGAAAATAGAAGTTTATAAATACCGATAATTAATTGGTTTGACGAGATAAGGTACTAAATTTTTTAAATAAAATTAAGTGTTTAAAATTTGATGCAGTGAATGGAATAATAATATTTGCTTGTTATGGGACTATTATTTTCTTTCCAATATTTCCGTTTTACTTTCTATTGTGGGGTAAATGTCTTTGATCCTTCTTAGGCACATTCTCCCTCACTCAATCTCGTGACGCACTTTTTACGGTTGTCCACCTTGACTACCCTACTCATGGGCGCTCGGCATGAAATCAAATAGTCAAAGGGTCGCTCTAATACCACTTGTCACGGGATTATTATTCTCCTATCAAAAGACATGTCTGATAGGATGTGCAACGTTACTGTTTATATATCTCAAGACCTCACTTTTACTTTCTGATGTGAGATTAATATTTCCCCCTTTTTTGAATGAAAGAGTCATCGAATAATAAATTTTATAATATTTTTATATAAATTAATCGATTAATAAATTAAATACACGTAATTCAAGAATCCAACAGAGTGAGGGCTCCCTCGTGCTCTCTCCCTTCTCATATAATGCAGGTTAGGTCAGCGTCATGTGCACCCACCACAAAATCAACACCTTCACGCAAACCCCAAATTAAAAAGGGAAAGAAAGGGAACAAACCTTAAACATATAAGGCTAACACGATCTCCTTGGAGAATTGGAAACAACTGTAAGGTAGCAAATGGAGAAAAAGTAAGAAGTTCCAGGGCTCCATTGAGATTATATCCCAAAATGTAGTGAATGGATATTCACCTGAATAAAGGTGATGTTGGAGAAAGCCCAATCCATTGTTTCCTTAGAGTACAAGGAGAATGAAGGGACGACGAGACAGCTTTTTGTTTTGTAAAAACCGGTAGTTTTCAATCCATACATGTTAATGTATTCTACCCGTTTGAGTAAATATAAGATATATTTTTGTTATACTTTGCATCTCTACCGTTATTTTTTAATTTTAGATCCTCCGAAAATATACCTTGAAGCCTCTAAAAATCTCATGATGCAATCTGTTAGAGAGTTATAACGTTATATTATAAAAATAATGTACAAAAAAAAACCCACCACAATAGGACAAGGCCATGTGGTCCTTGGATTGATAATTGTTAATATATTATAAAAATTGCAAAATGGGGCTTCCTCCAAACTTCTCTTGACCAGCCATCCCACGTCTCAATCCCAAAATCAGACAGCTTGGCTTTCATGTTTCCACACGTGTTAGCCCTTAAATGTGAAAAAGAGATACCTATCCTTTGGGTTGGATCATTTGCCCCTATTGGTGGGGTTGTAATAGTAATAGTAACACCTTTATTTTAGTTTAAATTTTATTCGAATAATGATAAGTTATGTTATATTATAAATAAAAAATTAAAAATAATATAATTAAAAAGAACAATCACGGTAAAAATGAAGGTAACAAAAATTCTTTTCATCCAACCCTATTTTACAAACATTTTACCCATTGCAATTCAAAAAGCTTTAACCTCCCTTTTTCTTTTCTTTTTCTAGCTTTTGAGTGTCTATCGGCGTCTTGACAACACAAATTTAAAGAGAAATTAACACTAGTTCAAAAATAATTAAGATTTTTTAAAAAAATTAACAATTATCATTTAGTTATAACAGTTAAAATTTTGACACCATAATTTAAACTTTTTAGCTCCGTCTCAATGTGTCTCAAAGAGTAATAAAAAATATTAAAGGTTTTGAAAATTTTTCATTTCATAAATGGAAATTTGAATTTTTGACATTTTTAAGGGGTTAAAGAGGTGAGGAGGCACATGCAAGCCATTTGAAGGGTGGGGCACTTCAAAATGTAGGGCCACGGGGCACATGTGCTGCGGCTGCCAAAGGGCTACTTAATCAAGGACATCTGCTGTGAGGCTGTTTTGCTCATAAAAACACCTCCCATAAAGCCCATCCTATATGAAAAATAAATGGAATTACATTACATGTATTCAAATTCAACAAATCATAGACCGTATTAAATTTGGGTTTTTGTATCTTACAAATATCTCACGCTTAAACTTTACATCTATGTGACAAATCTTTGTCGCGAACTAGATTATTGGCCTGACCCTTTTGCCGACACAATTTTGATGTTTCTTTGGTTCCACTCCAACTAATTAAACCATCAAAATGAGTGCCAAAGAAGTGATTAGTTTAGGCTTGTTTGTAGGGGGAGTTTATAAGCTTGTGAAGTCATGCATTTTGTTCTATTTCTATAAAGTAAAATAATGGAAATCCCAAATCTTGTGGCATATATGTGTACACATATTTATAAATTGAAATCTTTCTAATTTCGAAACGACAGTTTTAAAAATAAAAATTATTTGAACTTAAATAATTTTTTTAAACTATGTTCACTTATGAAATTCATTTTTTTAATATTAAAATTTTTTTCTGTATATACAAGGTCTCAAGTTCGAGATCTATTTAAGTGTATCAAACTACTTATAACTTAAAACGATCCTTCAGTAAGCAATCAAAACATTATTACTCCACCAAATCCGAAAATTAGCTGGCAATGGTAAGTTCTATTTTATTATTAATCAATTAATGAATATAATTAATTAAATGATGCTTTGCTTAGCTTAGCTTAGCTTAGCTTAACAAACAAAATAATAATAAATGAAATAAAATAAACATAGTGGAGCTCAGAAAGAAGAGGAAAAATTCATGTATACACAATAAAATACAGGAATTTAAAAATCTCAATGAAAAAAAAAACAGTTTCCAAAAATAATAATTATTATAATAAAGACCTTTTCAAGAGTTGACATTAAACGCAAGCCGATCAGACGGCGGCTGCGGTCCACCGCCGGCGAGAAACTCGGTGATAGCCGTCATGACTCGAACTTGCATCTCGAGAGCCGCTATGTAATCGCTCGTTTCCTCAAGAAGGTTCGAGAACGAAAGTTTCCGGCAACCGGGAACGAGACGCCCCAAAACCTTCAACTTCCTCTGAACGACAGGCGTTTTTCTCTTCTCCCTGTTAACCGCCGGCTTCCTCAACCTCGTATAGGCGGCGACCTTGGCTTTCTTATGTATGGCCATCTTGCGAGAGGTGAGGATCGCTCTGCTCCAACGCGTAGTTCCCTTGGCCAAAACGGCGAGGACTCGGTCCGCCGTCTCGTGGACTTCCTTGGCGGCGGAGGATGAAGCTGAGGTCCGCCGAGAACGACGGAGGGCCTGGATGAGCTTGGAGGAGTAGATATGCTGCTCGCGTTGCGTTCGCCATCGCTTAATTCTTTGGTTGCGTTGATGCGAGTGAGAAGAAGCAAGGATTTCGTCTGTTAGCCTTCGAATAGTCCGTTTGAACTCGGGACACGTGTCGGGGGCGGGGGCGGGTTCGAGGTTGGGTATAGAGGACGCCATGGAAAGTTGGGAATAATTGCAGAAAGGAGATGAAATGAGTGGAGAATAGAGAGGAAAAACAAAACGCAGCGCTCTTGAATGATATGTGCTTGGTGCTGTGGTTCTGGATTTGGGTTTGAGGAATTGATTGAGGGGCTTCGAATGACTTTATAAATGCAATTCACCCAAAAAAAAAAAACACGCGGGTTCCAGGTTATGTGTTGTGCTGTCCCTCTTTCTTGTTTTTTTTTTTTTAATTTGAAATGCTCAAGTTAATTATATAAATAATACTGCTATTTTTTATTAATTTACAAAATGATATCAAGTTGCACGCACTTTAATTTTGTCATAAAGTTAAAAAAAATATTCTAACGTTTAACTGGATAGTTAATAGTTTTTTTAGACCAATTTAACTTTTAATATTTTATTTTGAGTTAAAATGACCCATTTACGGATGAAAACTGTATGTCAACTGTCAGTAAATGATTTGAAATAGCGTAACAAACATATATGGCAATAAACGGTGACACGATAGTATTATATAAACAAATGTGTTGATTTGAAAAAAATATTACATCAGTCAAAAATAATTTTATAAAATTATATGCAATATAAAATAAATTTTCTGCTGACTTATCATTCTGTCGAGTCATTTCAAATTGTTTATCGTCAGTTTTCTGACAAGTTTTATCCCCAAAGAGGCCATTTTAACTCAAAATAAAATGTTAAGGTTTGAATTGCTCCCGAAAAAATAAGGGTCAAAATAACTATTTAGTCTAACGTTTAAGGTATTTTTTGACTTTATACCATTAGTTTTTACTTTTAAATTTGTCATTTGACAATAATAATCCATTTGTTAAGACTAATTTAATAAAATTTAAATAAATAGATTTAATTTAATAAATATTTTTTGATGTGATATTAAGTTAGATCATTACTTTTTTTAACAATTCTTATTTAGGATAAGAAAATTTTGTTTTTATTGGATTTAGAACCCACAACTTAAGGGAAGAAAATGTGTCAACTGAAAGTTTTTAATCACTCGCTCTAAAAGTTGTTGACAAGTCAGATTATTACTTAAACACACATGAATATGTCATGTTAACATTTTGATCAACCTGGACTTTTCTAATAAGTAAGAAACACTGATTGTTAATTAATTTTTATAAAAAAATTAATAAATTTAATTTTGAAATACATTAAATTTAAAGTATTTTAAAAGATATGAGTTAAAATAACTATACAGTGAAATGTCAAAAGTGAATTTTAATATTTAAAGCTAGAAAGTAACAAAAGGAAGATGAAGGTTGAGCAAACCTTTGCAGGCAAAGAACCATAAATAAATAAATAAGCAGAAACATTCCATTCAATACCAATAACTCCCTAGATCATAATATATATAATTAGCAATACCCATTATCTTTAGGATAGCATGTTATTTCAATCATCTTAACTTCGCTCCGAAGATAATATTAATAAATAACAGTAATTATTTTGATTTCCTTGCAGTTTTAATAAAAATATATTTATTGAGAAATAATAATAATAAGTTAAAACAAAAGGGAAGTTTAAGATTAATTAGGTGAACCAGAATGAATTAAAAGCATTATTAAATTAATAAAATTATGAATAAAGACTTTGAGTTTTATAAAAATATTTTGGTGGATGTTTTACATCGTACGTTACCTGGCACTGTCATTGGCAGCTGAAAGCTTTATTTTCAAACTTTAAATTCAAATGGAAGATAAGAAGTTAATTGTAAGTAAAATATTTTGATATATAAGTTTGTGTAAGTTAGGGTTTTAGGTTAAAGTTTAAGGTTTAGTGTGTAGGGTGTAAAATTAAAGGTTTATGTTGAAGATTTAAAGTTTAAGGTTTAGGATTTAAATTTTATGTTTTAGGGGTGTTAGAGCTAGAGATTTAGGTTTTACATTTTATAGCGTAAATATGAAGGGTTGTGTAATTTTTTTTACACAACTTGTATATCAAAATATAACCTAATTATATTATGAGAAAAACTTCAATACACAAACCGTACAAACTAAAGTTTATATGGTATTTTTTAATTTTAGGGGTTATAATTATAGTTTAGGGGTTTAAATGTGAGGGGTTTAGAGTTTAAGGTTAGGGTTTAGAATTTAAAATTAGTGTTTAAAATTTAGAGTTTTGGGTGTTAGGATTAGAGTTTAAGGTGTTAAGGTTAAAAATTTAAATTTTATATTTTGTAAGATAAAAATACAGACTTGTATAAAATAATTTTATACAAATCGTGTATCAAAATTTTACTCTTATATTATATCATATAAATGCTGTGGTGTTGGGCCCTTATCTCCTTTTTATTTGGTAATTAAAATTAAGAGGGAAAATGGAAATGGTTAATTGGATAACAAAGCAAGTTTTGAGCTTTCCCTTCCCACTCATTGGCCTTTTTTGTGCGTGTGGGGCAATTGCAATTTGTTTTTATTCTCGGCAATGATTAGTGGGTGATCACAAAATAAATTATTATTATTGAATGGATAGACAAAAATAAAAGCCATGTGGTTGTTTTCATGCCACTTTCTTCCTTCTTTTGCTTTTTGGCATTTATTTATTTATTTTCTGAAAATATAATATTTTTAAAGATAATTGCATTAATCAAGTTGATTAAAATCGGAAGTTATTTGATGGTTGTATTGAAGCTTTTTCTGCCAATGCGGTGGATTGTGGGTTGAGGCGGAATTAGAATTAGACAATAAAAAAATAATTTTAAAATTAATAAGGCTTTAATAAATATTTAATTTAAAATTTCAAGAAAATAAAATAAAATTTTATAAATATTAAAACTAAAAAAAGTATCTTCCTATGTGGACAGGTTTGATCCACATAGCCTGCTCAGTGCTCACACACAAAAGCCTGCAATTCTCTTGTCATTTTAATAATTGATACATTTTTTATTTTATTTTTTATTATAAATTCGGATGTGTATAAATACACTTAAAAACAACAAAGCTTTCAAAGATAAATTTAAATTATTTATGGACGATGAAGTTAATTTTGAGGGAAGGTAGTAATAACTAATAATGACAACTTTTGGGAGGTTGGATGATGTGGCAAATATTATTGCAGAATAGGATATCTTAGTACAAGTTAATTGGGTCATAAAAACTAGGGTTTAACAGTGTTTTGGATAATTTTGATTAATTAAGAAAAGATAAACCCAAGAATGAATGAGTTCTTGTTTGTTTGTATCTGATACTGAGATGAGCAGCAGAAAGATTAGATTTTCATGGGTGGGAAAACAGAGAGAAAAAAATCTTGAATAGAATCAGAAGAGGACCATCACCCATTACACCACTTGCCAGACGTCCTGCCTCCTCCTGTGAGACAAACCCCATTTCAGACAAACAAAAGTAAACTCGGTCAGTAATCCAAAATCTCATTTTTAAATTCAACAATTAAATCCTTAACCTCAATTTAAGATTTTTTTATAATCACCATTATATAACTTATTAATTAATTTGAATCAAATTTTGTAAAAGATTAATATTGATGTCAAAATGAGAAGTATCGAACAAGGAAGATAAAGACAACAGACTAAGATAGTTACAACAAATTCATGCATTCACCCCTGTAAATTTAGACGAAGAGCTGCAGACAACACGACGATCTAAACCATAAAATAAACGAAGAAAGATGATAGAAGAGATAAGTATTGCCTTTGAGATCCGACATGCCTTCTCTATTTGTTAGTCCTGATATTTATAGTTCATGACAATATAGATGATTGAACAACATCAAACATATTGACGACCTACGGATGAATCAGTAGAAATAGGTCTAATTTTTGAGTACTTGAGCCTTGTCATATAAGTGTGTCCGGCCATATCCTATTCTTCTGCCATCCTGAGACCTTCGGGATCATTGGTTTTTATAGGGGTCTTTTTTTATAAAGGCAATTATCGTGAATTATTTCCGTTATTTACCAAATGTGGAAGAGTCAGATTGTATTTTTAAAATTGTGTGGAAATGACAAATTTTGGTGTAACATATAGAATATAAGCGGTCTTTACAATTTAACTCTTTTATTTATATTCTCAAAATTTAAACTCTTAATCTTAATTGAAGGATTTAACATCTCGTCCATTATTGGTAAAAAAC
Source organism: Hibiscus mutabilis (assembly GCA_019671005.1). Classification (NCBI taxonomy): domain Eukaryota; kingdom Viridiplantae; phylum Streptophyta; class Magnoliopsida; order Malvales; family Malvaceae; genus Hibiscus; species Hibiscus mutabilis. The sequence continues at coordinate 78,801,824 of CM033715.1, read as the reverse complement.
CAAAAAAATGTAAATAATTGGTGCAAGATGTGAGATTGGCCGAAAACCAAGATCCAATTTGATTCCTTCTTATCCATACAGGAAAGACGAGCCAATCAGGCCACATCTCTGAGTCCTCCGACGATTAACAGAAGTATTTTAATTAAGAATCCCGTGATCTCATGTTAAGACAGCACGCAACACAAGGTTGGGTTAGGTTTTGTTCCATTGCTCACTTCATCCTTATCCCTTACATAACATAACATGGGTTTGGATTTATTAAATCACTAAATGTTTTAGAAATCTCCGTCCGTGAATTAAAATAAAACCAAAACAAGGACCATAAGAAAACAGCTTGAATTAGTCGCAACCAATGTATTATGATTCGCATTATATGATTAGAGCTTTAATTTAATCATAATTTTATGATTTCAATCCGGCTTGATTATGTGGTGACATCCAATCTGTACATCAGCAAACCAGAATTATAATTTAATACTATAAGTTTGCACGAATGTGACTATGCCTTGCTCCCCAATCCATCTTTATTTATTTGGGTTAGTTGTACAAATGTTCCCATATTATCGGTCTAAATTATACACTGGTATATAAAGTTCAAAACATTCGAATTTGACCCTCAAAGTATTCATATTGTACTAGTTTAGTCATTCTATCAACCTATCTGTTGATTTAAACATCAGATGTCAGTTTAATTTTGACGTAAATAATATTTAAAACACGTGTATTTACTATATGTACGTGTGCAATTTGAGTCCGACGTGTTAAAAACGAATAGTATTGATAAATTTTAAAAAGGTTATATTTTTCAACACATCATATCCAAATTTTTGATACAATAGTTATACATATTTCTACAATTTGCTGTGTTATAACTATACTCTACATCAAATTAGAGTAAGCATTTAATGCCAAGGCTGATGACAATATTAGGCGGATATAATGAACAAAAATCTCCTATCTTTATTCGATGTTTTTTTTATATCTCTACATTCAAAATCAAATTATAAGCTCTAATCTTAAATTTTAAATCGTATACTTTAAACCCTAAAATTATACTATGCCTCAAATTCTCTAAACTGTAACCCTAACCCCTAACCTCAAACTTTAATCATAAACTCTAAATATATTTTTTGAGTTTGGGAAAATAAATAGAGGCACCAAAAAAAGGATATAATATTGTTACCTTAAATACTCAATTAAAAAGTTTTGCACTTTATAGTTCAATTTTTAATTTGAAGTATAGTTTGAGGACATATGATGGATTAACTTTTTTTAACCACAATCAATGATCATAACAGCAAGTTATTTTTTTTTTATATATATAGTAGCATGAAGTCATAATAACGGCAGCTGGCTGCTGCCACCACAAAAGGGAGCACAGAATAAAATAAGAGGGAAAGGACTGTGTTGTCATTTACAATGCTATTTATTGCTAAATTTATGTATCAAGTAAAGCTATATGGTTAATTATTTAATCCACTCGCGGACGACGGTGAAAATTAAATTTTTTTACAAGTATTTTAGTTTTAGGGTTTAGAGGTTCGGTTTATGATGTATGTTTTAGAAGTATAGGTTTAATAGTTTAGAATTTAATGATTGTAAATAGAATTTAAGGTTTAGAGTTAGAATTTAGGGTTTATAGATTAAACCCTAAATCCTCATCATATTAAACTAAAACTTAAACCCTAACATTTAAACTCTAAACCCTAAATCCTAACCCCTAAAATTTAACCATTACCCCTAAATTCTAAACCTTAAACTTAAATCCCTAAATCCTACACCCTAAAACTAAGGTGCTTGTGTATTAGATATAAATCCAAACTATATTGGTACGAATACAAAGAAAGAAAATGACTGGGAAGCTCTTCTACACCGAGTACATGCATACATACATATTAGGGGTGTGCAAAATAAACAGTAACCGTTAAATTTTATTCGTTATATAACTTACTGTTAAGGTTAAACGGTTTTGGTTAACTAATCGCTAAAAAAGTATATATATGGGCAACTAACTGCGAACTGTTTGTTGAAGCTTTGAGCTTCACATCATAGGCAAGTTTGATATCTGCAGGCTTAGATTCTGGATCTTCCTCTTGGAAGGGTACCTCAAACAAGAGTGATTGGTACAAGCACACTTCATCTTCTTTACAATAATACACCTGCAAGGTCACGGATCAAACAATTTGACCCAAAATGATTTGATTTTCAAAGTTGTTCTCTGATTTATCTTTAATGTAATCTATAAACATGGTCCAGGGATCTGGGGGCAGACATTGAATAATGAACAACCATTTAGACATCAAAAACACATGCACGCGGCAGCATGCGTGCCGACACATATACATCTCCTAAAACTGTAAAAAAGGAGTACCTTGCAATTAATCAATCCCTGTAAAAGCTGAAGAAGTGGATCTTCTGAAATGAATTGTTGCAGATCCCTTTGGACCAAGCTTTCCATCCAAGGGATCAATAGACACAGCATTTTCGAGTTCTACGACGACAGAGAATTTACTCCGTGCTTCCTGCAATTGGTATTAGGAATGAAAACATTGAGGAATATTCTTAGATGACAATCCCATTATAAGTTCTTTCATTGAGAACTGTTGATGGATATTGTTCAGAAACTGCATATCCTGCACCATCTTATCTGCAATGATATGTTTTTATTAGAACTTTCCTCGTTATTTCATCAAATTCAAGATCAAAATTTGGCAATATGTTAGTGCACAGGGATGGACTTTATCAATAGAATTGAAAACTTTCCAGTACATACGATACGATCCCGTTACAAGAGTGTATACGATACGATCCCGTTACAAGAGAGTGTATCTTGAAAAACAGAACATTAACAAACATCACCATTTTACAATGTTTGATGGTACAAAATGACATTTTTAGCATATTCTCAGGACTACAGACTATAACCACCTGAGCCACCACTGAGAATATCATCAAGCGAAACACTTCCTATATCATTCCTGATAAATGATGGACCAACGGCTTTTAAAGCCTCTTCTGCCAATGTAGTTGTCACAGCTATGCATCTGCAGCCAGTGGAGAATGATTAGAATTGACTATAAAGTTACTCCACTTCTGTATGCTGAGATAAGGAATGGTTGAAAAACACAACCGGAAAGACTAATTTATCGTGTTAAGAAAAGGGAGAGCAGATGATTTTGATATAACATGCTAATCCTGTATGCAAATCATTTCCTTCACCTAAATTGAAAATGTTATAAAGAAGGGCATAAGTATATTGAAACAAGCATGCATATATGATAATTTACCGCATATTTGCTGCATTAGCTGCCTGTACTCCAGCCACAGCATCTTCAATAACAATACACTGGCAAACGATAGGTAGATGTCATATTCCTCAGCAGAAAAACTAAAATGTCACTTTAAAAAACAAAGAGTTCTAACAACTGAAGCTCTGCAGGATTATAACAGCAAGTATATGAAAATCACCAACCAAGTAATAAAGCTGTCAAAATTCTACAGTGGTACCACCCATGAGAGAAACGGGAAGTTGATAAGAGCGTGAAACATGGAAACGCCAGTAAGTTTTTATACTTCTTGGCACATAACGAAGAAAAATACACTCTCTTTCACTGAAATACAAATAAAATTTGCAAAAAGCATACAACGGAATCACCATTCTCATGCAGAGCAACTCTTTGGTAAATGAGAAGAGAATTATGTTACCTCTTCAGGGGAAACATCTAATATCTTTGATGCAGCTAAGAAAATATCTGGAGCAGGCTTCAGATGCTCAAAAGCATCTGCTGACACGATAGCATTGAACCTGGTATGAAAAGGCCAGAACCGTGATGAGAAGAAAAAGCACAAATGAACGATGCTGCCAAGCTAAAAATCGAAAATATACAACCAATATATGCGACTATGCGTCCAAACAACTACATTAAGTTTTCTTACATTGATATTGGCAATCCAGCTGCAGCTAAGTTAGCATCAACCTTGACACGATCAGCACTGGATGCAACAGCGACTTTTAAACCTTTGTTTTTACACTGTCACACAGAAAACTCCATCATATGGCCATAAATCTGAGGTGACATCATTATCTCACTTGTGATAATTGGCTTACGTACCTGAGTAATGAGCTCAAGAGCACCTGGGAATCCTATTCCAGAATTTGGTTTCGCATACTACAAGAAGGAAATAACATTTTGTGTGAAATTTTGTTTATTGAAAAACACTGAAAATCGGCATTGTAAGATTTTCCATTCCAGGGTTACCTAATTTGCCCCCACCCCCACAAATCAATGAGGAAAGAAGATAAATTTAATTTGCAGTGTTGCTCATATTTTCTTTCAATTAAGCAATGGAAGGGAAAAAAGTCCATTCTAATCTATATAATGAATCAATCATCACTAAACGGTAAACGGTAAAACTAACGAATCATGATCATTTCCACGAACCATGATCCCAAAATCCGCTCCAAATAACCGTAAACAGTAAAACTAATGAATTGCGAATTAGGTAACAACGGTAAAAAGTACCTTATCTAGATATATCTCAAAGAATCTCTTTTTTGCCGCGTCGGTGTCAAATTCTTTAATACCCTTAACAGAAGCAACGCCTGCTAAAAAGTATGCTTCACCTAGTATATCAGCAAAGTAGAAAAATGCCGGTAAGACGGCAGATTTACATATTTACAAATAACGTTTTGAAATACATTTACTTTTTTTAATAAGCACAACACAATTAATCACCTACAATCCTCAAAGTTCATACATTTCTTGATCAATCAAATTTAAGGAAGATTATCTATAACAGAAGAAACTTAAATAAATAGCAAGGGATGAAGCAGAAGTTTTTACCCATTCCAGTGAAAGGATCAAAGTCCTCCTCGGTGCAATGGACACCCATTTCTGCAAAAACATCAACAGCTGCCTTCCTAGAAGGGTTCTCACTGTTGCACAACACACCATCCATGTCAAAAAGAACTGCCGACACCTTGCCCCATTCTTGTTTACCAGTTTCTTCCAACTTTACACATGTTGTTACCACCATTTTGCTCGTGAAACCTCTGCACGGTGATCTCCAATGAAAGAAGGAGCTTGTTCTTGAGATGGGTTTTGGCGATGAGATGAATAAGAGCTTTGTTGGGTGACATCACCCGACCAATTCCTACCTAATCCCATTTGATTTTTTTTTTAATATTCGGATTCGGTCTTGAAATCGATTTCAGATTTAATTTGAAAAAATATTTGATCCGATCTAAAATAAAATATCAATATATTTTAAATATTTAGAGATAGTAATTATTATTTTCAAACAAATAGAGATAATTATTTTAATATTTTTATATTCTTTTAATTAAAATTTTATTTTATCTAATAAAAATAAATATATTTTCCAGCATCGACGGTGGAATTAATGGCATATAAAACGGAAGCTTTGCATAAATATTATTGATAACTTTTTTTCTAAAAATATGACCTAAGTAAAATTATTTACATAAATATAGTATTTGTTACAATAAATTTAAAGATGAATATTCTACAAACCATCTTTAAATAATAATAAAAAATCGCATAAAAAGTTCAACGTCGTCCACGTGATATCCATCTATGGAGGTCGCTGGTTTAAAGACGGAATACATACTTATCGTCTTCAGTTTCTGTCTGTAGCAAATGCAACAATCGAGTAACATAAGAGTATTTTTTAATGAAAATAAATAAATTGTTGTTCAAAGTCGGATTCTGAGCATTCTAACTTTAAAAATATTGTAATCGATGCTATATTTTTAAGAAAAATATGAGTTGTGTCATTCGTGTGGAAAAAAGAAAAACAATATTTATGAAATTTCACCTGTAGAAACCCATCTCATTACTAGAAATGCCAGTTTGAATTATCACACTTATCTATGGTCTATGGATAGGCGTAAGGGCATAATTAGGATCTTAGGATTTTAAAATGTACAACGCATCACCTGAAATCTTAAATTCTCAAAAGTAGGATCCTTAGCGAGTTCCAAAATTATATTCTTTTTTTATTCAAACTCTCCTTGAACATGTGATGAGTTTTATTTTTTATTTCTCGGTTTAAACATTTATCACAATATTAACTTAATCTTAAACGAAACTCGTCGTAAGAACACGACGAGTTTCCTCTGGCTTAATGGCCGTTACGGATATTACGGGAAAAAATATGGGATTTTTAAGGTTTTTGCATATTAGGGTTTTTTTATCTTATAAATAGATTGTTTTGGTTAAAGTTTAGAACACACAAAAATTGTTCCACATTCTTTTGTTCGAGCAAAGCAAAATAGTTTGTCAAGCCGTAAAATTTTCTTAGACGACATTGAAAGAAGCAAGCTCACACATAATTTGAACAGGTTTAAGGTAACGTCTGTTTATATTTTTAGAGTACGTTTAATTTTTTTAATATGATTTATTTTGTTCACCCGAATTCTTTTTTATACATGCCTACTTTTTATTTCGAATAGTAAATTATGTTGTTAATATTTTAATCAAAATTATTTTAAAATTCGATTGATTTGTGATGTTTTAGGCATTTAATTGAGCATAACTGTTGAGGAAAAACATAACATTGTTAAAACTGCAAGATTCTCACATCACGAAAAACATGAGAATGTTGGTAAGAATTTTTGTTTTTTTCAACTTTTACTTTATTATTTTTAAATGATAAAGTACTACTTTAATTTAAATATTGTGTTTGTAAAAAGTGGATTCAAAATTTTGGTCTCGCTTGATATGGAGCGATCCACCAAGACAATACATAATGGGAATTCTGGAGAATTTTGATTTTATGTACGCGCCAAAGATTCGCGAGTTTGAAATTGTGCCGCATTTGATTAATAGGTTGGAGACCAGAGACGTATCCTTCCACATTCCATACGGGGAGTGCACAATCACCCACGAAGATGTTGTTATGCATCTCAGTGTCTTAATTTTAGGCAGTTCAATCATTGGTCAGAATAATTATTTTGCTAATGATTACTGCTCCAAGTATTTGGGGAAGACACCAATGGCGCATGCTGTTGATGGTAAACGTGTGAAGCTGACATGGCTGAAAAATGATTTTCAAGTGGATGGAAATTCTATAGTGGCGGAAATTGAGTTTGCTACTCGAGCTTATATATTTCTCCTTATCGGTGGTAAGCTAATGCCGGATAAATCGAGTTCTCACGTGCACATGCAGTACCTTCCATTCTTGGAGACGTCATGGGTAGCAAGAAAATTCTGTTGGGGATCTACAATATTAAGTTTCATGTACCGCGATTTGTGCAAGGCAGCGACACCGACATATGTCAACAAAAGATTCGTGCACGCCGACATAGGTGGGTGTGTGGTGCTGATACAATCATGGGCCTAGTATAGGCTTCCGTTCATAGCTCCTATTTGCGATTCTTCGTTTGAATTCTCACTCACTTCAAGGTAATAATGTTAATTCCCATAAATATTTTAAATGCTATTTACGGAAACCGTGATCTATTTATGTATTTGTATTATGTAAACGAGCCCAAAAATTTAAAAAGAAAGTGTTGAAGGTAAAATTAATTCTTGCAATGAGATTAGAGATTGACATGCATTGCGAATACCAGGTAATGCAAAATTATTTTTAGGTCAAAATTTTAAAATTTGAATTTATTTTGATCCAATTTTCTGGTTATATGCGCATTATTGCAATTTTGATGGATACCGTATGATGAGGATGATGATATTCGCCATGTGATTCCGAACGATGCCTACGAAGATGCCAAAAATTGGTGTTCAGTAATGCAGTTGCTAAATTTTACGATTGTCGAGATGTTTTGCAACAATTGAGTTCTTAGGCAGTTCGAATACCACCAACCTGTGTCATAGACCCGATCAATATGGATGAGTTCAGAAAGGTAGACTTACGGGGTAAGAGCGAAGAGACTTGGCCAAAGAAATATTCGTCATACATAGCATGGTGGCTTGACAGGTCAAGCAGGTTGCCGACTCGTGATCCCATTCCTTGTAATTTCGATTTCTTGAATTTTGAGTACCGTTAGTGGTTTGTGGCAAATGATAAACCGAAGTTGACAACCAAAGCCCAATGACAAGCTTATGTTACTTTGTTTGAAATCCCAGAAGATCATAATTAGGAACATGATCCGGAACCCGAAGCCTAACCCGACATGGGAGCTAGTTCGACAGAATCTAGAGAGGTTTAATTATTTATTTGAGTTGAGTTCACAAATTTTTTTATGTTTATTAATTTTAGATATTTGTCTTTTAATAAATTTCTGATCCAATGCATGTTTTATTTGATTAATAAAATTCTGATTTTAGTTTACAAATAATTGTTATGCTTATTTTTTTTTCACGTAACGAAGTATGTAGAGTGTTGCCATCGATCGAAAATAATGAATTAATACATTTACAACAGTAAGAAATATTTAGAATACAAAAAAAGAAATTGACAACTCTTTGATGGATTACTCTCCGAAATGTAATACATTGAGTACATGTAAATTTCTTTTTATAGTATACAACAAATTCACTCACTACCACAACTCATTGATATGACTGACTGCACAATTGTTTTTTGCTACTACAAGGTTGTTCGAGCAAAAAATATGGTCAGTCAACATGGAATATGGCATGCAGTACCCTGTATATGTCATTATGGACGCATAGGGGTCCTGTATAGAATAAAAATGGGTGCAACATTATGCCCCATAGGCCCGGCGGCGACATTTGGGTTGTATCCCAAATAATGTAGGACCGCGTAGTTTCTCAAAAAAGTAATGTTGTAAGTAGAACTTCGTAATATGATATAATACGACAGCAATTAGAGTTTTTGTTATGATTTTTGGTAGCCTCATTTCGAACAATGTACAACATAATTGATGCACTGGCGTGAAATTTGTAAATTTGGTTCGTATAAAAAATGAGTATGAAAACAAATGCGTTGATTTGGGAGTGCTATATTAATGCTAGGATGAAAATAATGGGTAAAACTCACTGAAGCTTCATGGCGAGTTACCCCTAACTCACCATGCATGTCCGGCGAGTTTTGCCCGTCATTTCTACCTTCTTCTCGTTCATCAGCATATTTGCAAACTACATTTGTTAGGGTTTTCATCGCATGTTTTGGAGCGATTTTTGAATGTTGGACCGAATGACGAACGAGTAGTAGTACAGATAAACACTAGTACTTGATGTCAACATAAAATATTCATCCAAAAAGACATCTGGAGGCGGCGTAAAACGCGCCCAAACACCCATATGAGACTATATTTGCTAGGTTTTTCATCGCATATTTCATAGTGGTTTTTGAATGTTGGACCGAACGACGAACGCGTAGTCGTATAGAGAAACATATGTACTTCATGTTAATGTAAAAAATTCAATTGAAAAAGCATCTGGAGGCGGTGTAAAACGCACCCAAACACCCCTATAGGACTACATTTGCTAGGGTTTTTATCGTATGTTCAAAGCAGTTTCGAATGCTGGATCGAACGACGTACACATAGTCATATAGAGAAACACTTGTACTTCACGATAACGTAAAAAATTTGTCTGAAAAACCTTCCAGAGTTAGCGTAAAACACGTCTAAACCCCCTATGAGAGGTGTTTTGGTAGGTCTTTCAACGCATTTTTAGCGACTTTTGAATATTGTTCGAAACGATGGACGCGTAGTTGTACAGATAAACACTTGTACTTGATGTTAACGTAAAAAATTCAACCAGAAAAACATTCAGAGACGGCGTAAAACACACCTAAACACCCCTATGAGACTACATTTCACATAGTAGGCAACGAGTAAAAAAATTTAATACAATTATAATACATACAAAATGGAGAGATACAATGATCCTAGAAATAACCTTAAGTTATTTACAAAGAGGTATGCATTTTACGAAGAGTGAATGATCACTACTCACTAGATTATGGTAGTAACAAGTAACAAGTTGTTGTTACAAAAGGGATGGGGGAGAATTTGCAGAGCATTAATCGCCCCCTAAACATAGAAAATGAAGAGATACAATGGGTGCTGCACAAAGTTGCTCAACGTGAGATATGCCACTGCCACAGATTTTGCACAATATGAGGTACTAAGTGTGCTCCATGTAAGAAACTGGCTGGCCATTTACACCATGATCTCTCCCTGCTAGGTTACTGTTGTAAGGCAAACTTTGCTCGTGCAACTACACGTCATTTATACATTAAAACGACCTCGATTTTGAATACATTTTCAGACATCATGTTGTAAGAAATTAAATTTTGAAATGAGGGTTTTAAACAATCAAACATCATGTTTCCAGTTATTTATAGTTGGACATTCTAACATAAATTCGCTTTGCATGTAAGCCGAGTTACACCAGTCGTGTCTCCGTGTAATACCAGTTGAGCTGGTAGTTTGACATGACATACAAAACTTGCCGTTCATGCATGGCGAGTTAGGGTGCACTCGCCGTATGGGCATAAAGAGTTTGGCTCATCATGTCAAAACTCTTGATCATCATTAAAATTACGCTGCAGGTTTACATTTCCAATACGAACGTAATTAACAGTGATTACGTCAAGGGAATTTGCCATATATACGTGGCGAGTTTCTAAACTCATTAAGTTCTTACCTGCTAATCTATTTCTCATTTTTTACAACTTTCAGACAAACCCTTACATTTCACCAACAAACCCTAACCCCAAATTCTTTCAATCTCACACAAACATCAATTTACAATGACTCCAACACCAATCTCAGCAATCATATACTACGATGGTAACTATATGAGAGGCGATACTACGGAAAACTTTGAGTCCAAATTTTTTTGGGGATGAAATTCATTCGCGTTGTTCCTTTCCAGGAGCTAGTCAAGAAGATCAAACATCTGGTACCTATAGGGCTTAACAAACCACTAAGGGCTCTCTACTATATGTTTCAGACATCTTTGTTTCCAGTGACATACAGTACAATGAGAATTGATAATAGAAACGATGTTGAAGCAATGGTCGAGACGTATACGGGGTACAAAGATGAATTTTGCTATTTGCATGCAGATTTCAGTAAAAAAGTAGTAGGTGACAATGAAAACTGAGTCGCAACTCAGGCGCGAACATATGATTTCAACTCTTTGCTGGGGGATTACAATTTTGGCGTTCTTATTTATACCCCTACGATTCATGATGAACCTGCATGTTCAACAATATGATACTCGTACTCTAATTTCTTTGACCTAAACGTCGAACAACCATCAAATCAATATTCCACCTTTAACCCATACATTGATGGGCATCAACCGATACTTGGTGGATCAAGTTTTTCAGAGGGCCGACACTCTTGCGTTGCATCATTCGATCTAAATGAGCCAAGCTACGATCTTCCTAATTTTTTTTCCGGGTCTACAACTACGACTTCTGTACATGCCCATGCATCTACGGATGATGATGAATGATACACATCCCCAGAAGAATCGATTTAGGAGCGCGACCCCGATGGTGCTGAGGTTAGGTTGTTCATGGAGCCTGAAGATGTTGTTGCTGATTCTACCTCTGAATTTGAAAGTGACACTGATAATGATGATGGCGGCCATGGAAACTTCAATCAAAATCAATTGGGACATGTTGCAAGCAGTAGTTCCCTAACACCATACGAACCTTCAGCACACATGCACGACATTGACTAGGCAGCAATGGACATGCATGAGTTCCTTGACGTGCCTGACGTGGGTTTTGACGGTTCTTACTTTGCAATAAAAAGATGACTTGTGGGAAGGGATGCAGTTCAGAATGAGTGACGAAGTAAAAGTTGTTAAAAACTACAACATACGTTAGGGTGTGCACTCCAAGGTGCAATACGCGACATCAAAGAAATATGTATGTCTATGTACACAAAAATAGGTACAATGATGCAACTGGAAGGTGTAGGTCAACAAGATGAAAAGAAAAGACAACATCTGGGAGATCACAGTCTACAACGGCCCTCGTACTTGTTGTGTCGTCTGTTATAGGCAGGATTATGCAAACCTAAACTCTAATATCATCGTCGGTAGCATCCAAACAAGCCCCAAAGTCACTATTTCTGCGCTGCAGACGCATGTTAATACAATATACGATTACACATCATCGTACAAAAAGACTTTGAGGGGAAGGAACAAGGTAATCATGAAATTGCATGAGGAATAAGATGCTTCTTACAACGAGCTCCCAGCTTGGATAAACATCATAAAAAATACAACCCCGGAACGATGAACGAAGGCTCATATACGCATGATTACGTTTTAATATTTATTGTATTTGTATTTATCACTACTTTCCCTATATCTCATTTGTACACCCTGTCTTGTCTTAGGTTACGAACTAGTTCAACACAAATTTAAACAAATGCTTGAAGAGTTACGGGGGAGAATGATTTGGACTGCAAGTACATTGCAAAAATTCCCAAAGAAAAATGAAGCAACGCATACGATGACGGTTTTAGATATGGCTACATAACAACCAACCTGGTCGAGGCAATCAACTCTTCCTTGAAGGGGGTTCGAAATTTGCCAGTGATCGCCATCGTGAAAGCTACGTACTTTTATTTGGACAAGTTGTTCGCAACCTTAGGCAAAAAAGCAGTCGGTATGTTGCAAAAACGCCTCACATTCCGCCCGAGGATACGAGATGAAATTCAGAAAATCGTTGTTAAATTGAACTAGTTGCATGTGCTATCGACGTCGCGTAATGACGACTCTTTTCGTGTCTCGGAGATACCACGACCAAAGCAAGATTTTGACCCAACATCGTATAGGGTGGATCTCAAAAAAGGGAGCGCGACTATGACAAATTCCAAGCACTTAAGACCCGTGTGAGCATGTCATCGGTACATGCTCCGCTGCCATGATCAATTTCAAGGAATACGTGGATCCTGTATACTGGCTTCATTTAGTATTTAAGGTCTACGAAATGGAATTCCCACCAATCGGCAGTGAAACTGAATGGAATAGTGTGTAGACATGGACCACAATTTTACCTAACCCAACTCTGCGAATGGAAAAAATAGGACATCCCAGATCCACAAGGATTCAGAATGATATGGACGGCATGCATCAACGCGAGCGCGAACCTACCGGACAACCTAGACTCAGTGGGACTTGTAGACTTCCAGGTCATAGAATGCCAAAGTGTCAATCTCGAAAATAAATCTGTTGTTTTTTTATTATTAAGTAACCATATTTTAACATAAATATTAGTATCAAACTTCACTAGAATTCATTTCGATCTAACTTTTCACCACTGCATAGTTCAACTAAAGGGTTGCAATTTTAAAATTAAAAAAACATTTCAACTTCTACATTATCTTTAAAACATTCTACAACCTATTAATTATACTACTTGTGCATTCAAATAGAATTATAAAATGTTAGATAATTTACAACTTAATCGAACATTTTTTTGACAAAATAACCAAGCCAAACTCGCCGGTATACACGACGAGTTCAATAATTTCAAACACCGTTATGCTTAGACCCAAAACGGCCGTTAAGCCAGAGGGAACTCGCCGTGTTCTTACGGCGAGTTTCGTTTAGGATTAGGTTAATCTCATGATTAATGTTTAAACCGGGAATTAAAAAAATAAAACTCGCTATATGATTAAGGCGAGTTTGAATAAAAAAATATAATTTTAAAACTCGCTGTGATGGTACATCGAGTTTACTATAAGGACCTTACTTTTAAGAATTTAAGATTTCGAGTGGCGCGTTGGACATATTAGGATTCTAAGATCCCAATTATGCCCGAACGCCCTATGGATAACCTTCACCCGTTCCACTAAACAGAACAGTCGTGGGAATGGCTTTCAAGTTCCAACGAGGACAAATAATTGTGATTAGGCTTAAATGAAAAATTAGGTGTTTAAAGTATAAATTTTTTAAATTTTAGGTGTCTAAAGTATTTTTTTTTGTAAAAATATGTTCTAAAGTTTCAACCGTTATAATTTTAGGTGCCTAAAGTTTACAATGCTATAATTTTAGGTGCCTGACCATTAAAGGGGTGTTAAAAAATGTCAACCAACCAATGATCGACGCATGAAACTAATTTTATTTTTTAAATTTTTTAAGGAAAAAACTAAATTTTTAATTTTTCAAAAAAGCTCGAAACTTTGGAAATTACAAAACAGCTCTCAAATCCCTAAAATTACTCAAACTCAAACCCTCAAATTGGCGGCGGAAGGATTTTTTGAAAAATTAAAAATTTTGAATTTTTTCCTTAATTTTAAAAAAAATAAAATTAGTGTCATGTGTTGAGCATTGATTGGTTTAAATTTTTTTAACACCCCTTTAATGGTCAGTTACCTAAAAGTATAACTGTTGAAACTTCGGGCACATATTTTTATAAAAAATACTTTAGACAGCTAAAATTTAAAAAAAGTATACGGTGGACACCTATATTTTATTTAAGCCTTGGGATTACCCTAATGATTGATTTTTAAAATGAGATCTGATTTTAGAAAAAGTGTAAAACTATCTTATTTATAGCTGAGCCAACCTCATTCTCTTCCCGTCTGACTAAACTAAAACTGATCAAACTAATCACAGCAGATTAACAAAGTGCATTTGATTAACTCAACATAACAAGTTTCAATTTCATTTCCTTCACATATAGCATCCCTCGCCTTAAAAGAATTTTTGCCATGTTAAAATAGGACGAGTTTACCACGCTCGACAAGCACCGATGAGCATCACTAACGACGAGTACTGATGAGCACTATTAATTTAATTTATAAATATTTAAAATCTAAAGGACTTACTGTATAATTATAAATTATTTAAAAATCAAAAGATAAATGAATTAAAATATATTATTTTATTTTTAATTTTCTTTTAAATAAAATTAAATCAAAATATCTATCCCTAACTTACAAAACCCTAATTTTTTCCTTTGAAATTATTGCCACCGCTAGCCTCTGCCGCCGACCACTTACTCGCCGCCCTTCCAATTAAAATTAGGGTTTTGTAAGTTAGGGATAGATATTTTAATTATATTTAAAAGAAAATTAAAAATAAAATAATATATTTTAATTAATTTACTTTTTGATTTTTAAATTAATTATACGGTAAGTTCTTTGGATTTTAAATCTTTATAAATTAAATTAATAGTACTCACAAGTGCTCGTCGTTAGTGATGCTCATCGGTGCTCGTCGAGCGTTGTAAAATTTTCCGTTAAAATATCATGCCTCGAGAATAGTTTTAGACATGTTCAATAGGCCCGGCCGTACAAGCCCCTGAAAAGAAGAGGTACAATAAGTTCTTTAATCTATATTCTCAAAAAAATACTGTAAAAAATATATAACAGTTTTTTTTAAACTTAATCTAAATATTAACTGTGATTAGGGATAGTCAATTCCATTAATTTTTTAAATGCAACAATTGCATATAGAGTCTTATTGATTATTCCTATTACTGTTGTTTTTGCATAACGAAATTCTTTAAAATTGAAGTTTATAAAGTCATACATACAGATAAATGCTAAATGCTAAATGGACCTGCTATGCCTCGCCAAGCAATAAACTATAAACAAACTTTGGTGGACTCTTTATCATTGTCATTGAAAATCAATTGGTCTAATAAATAAAACATTAGATCTCTTAATCAGTATATAAACAACAGTTCAGATGAAGAATAAGCCAGAGTTGAATCAGACATACATTTCGGAAGGCAATTAACCTAACCATTAGACAAAAATGTGACTAAAGCTCTTCAATTGATGTAGTATTACTATAGAATATGCCAATCCGGTAGCGAATGGGAATTTTGATTAAAGAAACTGACAATATTATTGATAATCATGCTTATGATCATAATAATATCATGCCAAGTTCCACTATAATTAAAATTAGAAAAGTTGTTTTGAGAAAACATATCACATTCAATCCATTCCTTATCAATAACATGTAGAAGTCTATTGTTGTTGGGAAAGGAGATATCGAAACTCGGTAAAGTTCCAAAAAAGAACCAAGCTTTGTCTTTGTCAAAAAAAAAAAAAACTAAGCTTTGTTAGGTTAAAAAAAATATAATAACAAAAGATTTCCTCAACGTTTGTATGTTTTGTCATTTAATCTTTTATTTTTATGGACTAAATAACTACAATGTTTGTATATTTGTCATTTGATCTCTTAATTTTTTTAACAAACAACCTCCAACGTTTCAATTTGGTCTAAATAGACCCCAGTTGAATGAAAACCGTTAGTCAACTAACGGTCATCGGCTGATGGACTTGCCACGTGTTAAAAACTACCGACGTCAAATTCAACCATTGACACGTGGCTGAACCTGATTGCGACACATGGCGAATATGATACTCACACATCAGCAAAATTTAATACATGACAAGTTCAGTCAACATCAATCGTTGACCGTTAGTTGACTAACATTTTTTATTTAACTGAGATATATTTAGACCAAATTAAAACATTAGAATTTGTTTGCTCTAAAAAAAATAGGGCCAAAAAAAATAAATAATGCAAATATTGAAGGCATTTTTTTTGTCATTTTGCCTTAAAAAAAGAGCTAGCTTTGTAATGGACCCACATACACAAGCCTGGCGCCACCCATCAAATCTGATGGCCACACAATCTTTTCTCCCCTTCCTTCACGCCTCCGCTTACCGCCGGACTCTTGTACAAAAATTCATACCCTCGCAGGATAAGCCTCCACGTTCTTCAATAACTCAGCTTTCCCAAACCCTTCTTTGTGCTTGAATAACAAAGAATCCATCTTTTGCCTCTTTGAATTGAAGGCTGTACCATAACCAGATTGTTTTTGTTATCTATAAACTGATCCCGTTCAATTTCACACACGAAAGCTTCCACTTTTTTCTTTGCGAAAACAAACAATTTGCGATAAACCCATACACCTTTTTTGTATCTCAGAAACTGAACCATTTCATTTTAGCTGTTAAAAAAGATCCAATTTTTGTTTCTTTTTGACTCGTTTGAAGTTCAACCCAGATAGCATTTGCTGTCTAACTGAACCCCAAGTGTGGTGAATTTTGCTACTTGTTGTCATTCTCGATCAGTTTTCTTCAAAGCTGCATGAGTTTAGAAGAAGTCAAAAATGACTATTGGTGCTTCAAATTCTGGAGTGATAAGAAGTTAAATAAGCAACAGCCAAAGCTACCATGGCAATGGCGCCGTTCACAAGCTCTCAGCTCTCTTTCAATTTGTTTAACTTTTCTGTTTCCAGAAGAGAAGCCTTTATATCGAGACAAGCTTCTTGTGGAATTCGCCATCGCTTGGTTTCTAGCCGACGGTTGAATCTCAATTCCCCATCCACTACTACTCATAGGTAACTGTGTAATTTGTTTCTCTAATTTTAATTTGGCAATTGTAATTTTGATGCAATGCCTTATTGCTTGAAGGACTTGTGGTTCAATGTTGAATTAGTCTGCAATTTGTTCTGAAAAAAGCTGTTTTTAGTATTCGATATATCTGGATGAGGTAGCTAACATTTTTTTATTTGGTTTAGTCGTAGTTTTGACAGCTTCAGATCGAGATGTTCATTAATAAATACTGATGTACACTTAAACCATGTGGCTACCGAGGATGAGGATTTATCAGCAATAAACAGTGATTGTTCTTGTACAAGTACGACTCCAATAGTTCAGCTTAAATCTGATGTTCTTCAGACTGAATCTTTGAACATACTAACAGGGGATACTTATGTAGATAGTCTCTTGACAACAATCCCAGTATGTTCCTCTTCGTATATCAATTTATTTTCGACTTGAGTTTAATATCTTCTAACATTTTCCTGTTGTTCTATTCTCTTTCTTGTTTAGGTATTATCAGAGGAGGAGCAGAAAGCTCTTGCTGGAACTCCAGCTCACCCAGAGGCATTATATGGTAGGACATTCTATTTTCATTTTATCAAAGCACAGTAGATTGCGTATCTTCAAGTTCTGTAAATTTGTGTTAAGAAGTTTTGTTGTTGTAGCCCTCTTGTGCTTCAGGGATTGGTTTTCTTCCGAGTTTTCATTTAGAGCATAATTAAACTAATTTTTCCTAGATTGCATATCTTCAAGTTCTGTAAATTTGTTACACTGTGTCATTTCAGCACATTATCTCAAATGAGCCAAATTTGTTTATATCAACTATAATGGTTTGTACTTTTGTATCTTGTTCTATCATTTTACAAAATTGTGGTTTTATCGGCTGCTAACTTTAAAGACATTCCTGTTTCAGCATTTTATGCAAGTTGCCTGGCTGTGAATGTAGTGGAACAACTTTGGAATTTTGCTTGGCCTTCTGCTATCGCGTTGCTTTATCCGAGCCTTCTACCAGTGGCTGTTATGGGATTCTTCACTAAGGTATAGATTAGCCTACCAACATATAAATTCACTACATATAACAAGAAATAATGGAATACTTCCTAACGGAATTTATGTTAATAGCTTGTTATTATCATTGGAGGCCCTTTGGTTGGCAAACTTATGGATCATTCTCCAAGAGTACCTTCATATATCTTTTTGAATGTTGTTCAGGTACTACAAGTAACATCTTTTTTGTTCAAGATTAATGTAAACTTAACACTGTCCTAATTTGTTTTCTAAATTTATTGGCATCTGCAAGTCTTCTGCTCAGTTGTTGTCAGCTGCAATGATAATTCATGCTCATACAGTTTCTTCTACTTCTGTCTCATATATTCTTCTACGCCCTTGGTTTGCTGTGCTAGTGTTAGCAGGAGCTATTGAGAGGCTATCTGGAGTGGCACTGGGGGTTGCTATGGAGCGTGACTGGGTTGTGTTGGTAATACAATTCTGTGCATTTTGGTTGTTTTCTTCTCGGGAAACATTGGTCATCCATCTCTAAGAAAGTGGACTGTAAATTAAACTAGAGTTCTTCTGTTTGCACTTTGCAGTTAGCTGGAATAAATAGACCAATTGCACTGGCACAAGCAAATGCTGTTCTCAATCGAATTGACCTGCTCTGTGAGGTATTTGATAATCTTAAGATCTTTTAATTTTGTTGGCCAGGAGTTATCTTTTTTGGTTCAAGCCATCATAATTCTTTGTTTGCTTGTAATACATAGAGCACGAATCCTAAATAAATGCTGGAAATTTTATAAGCTTGCAGCTATCTTAGCAATCAAGTTATGGAAGAATTTCTGAACGAAAGATTCATTATCATCCATAATTGCAGATAGCTGGTGCTTCATTATTTGGATTTCTTCTCTCTAAATATGATCCAGTAACCTGCTTGAAGTTTGCTGCTGGGTTGATGATGTGGTCATTACCTGTTATGGTAATTGCTTATATTCTTGTTTTGGTTATCTATATCATTTGGAGAAAGGATCTGCTTCATCTTCTAATTTCTAACAACATTCTTCAGATTGCTCTTACATGGTTAACGAACAAACTTTCTACTGGAGTTCTTGACCGTGCTAAGTGTTCACAATCTTGTTGCATATCATCTGATGAGGGGCCTCTTCCAGATTCTGATAACTTTGGTAAAACTTGTTCATCTGATTACTATTCGAATCCCGACTTCCTTCCTGCTCTATTTAGAAATTGCATCTTTTCCAAAAATTGATTTATGCTTGATTTATTAAGTGATTTTGTTTTGTGGATGACCAGTTAATAAAGGTTTGGAAGCTATCAAGCATGGATGGAGAGAATACATACAGCAGCCGGTCCTTCCTGCAAGCCTAGCTTTTGTGCTCCTCTACTTCAATGTTCTCACTCCAGGAAGTTTAATGACGGCATTTTTAACTGAGCGTGGTATTTTTTCTATCTATTTAGATGCAAATCTCCTGATTGTTTATAGTTTGGACCCAGAGAACTTTGGAAAGATCACAAAAATATTATTAGTTTATTACAAGGAAGAGGGCTTACAATAATCATTATTCAGAGGACATGCTAATAGTGTTTGTCTAAATTTGATATTTGAAGCATTGCACGCATTAGTCTTTTTTTCTTCATTTGCTAGATCACTTGAATAGATTTAATATTTAAGCAGAGGAAAATAGCCTTGTATTATTGCAGAAGTTCATTTTTGACTCCAAAGTGCTATCCGGGTTTGTTTAACAGGTTTAAATCCATCTACTATTATTGGTGGGTTTAGTGGATTATGTGCTTTTATGGGTGTTGCAGCAACCTTCATATCTGCAACTTTGGTCAAGAGATGCATTTTAAAGGTTGGTTCTTGTGTTTGGTTTCTTCCGCCGAATTTTCTATTATGGAGCTGATTGGCCATTTTTCCCTTCAAACAGGCGGGAGCAGTTGGATTAATTTTTCAGGCTTCACTTCTCACCATAGCTGTAGCTGTTTACCACAGTGGATCTCTTGCCCACAGGAGTCCCCTTCTTGTCTTCTTATGTTTGATTGTAAGAGAATCTTTACTTTCATGTTTCTTCATGGACTATGCCATTGACTTTTAGCATAACCCGAACTGCCTTGGCAAGCTAGGAATCTAGAAAGCATGACTCAAAGAGTGTACGGGGTTGTCATGGTTGGAGGTCTAACCAAAATTTAGATTCAGTGACAGCCGTTCATATTAGTTATTCACTAATAGCACCAGAAAGAGACTAATAGATTCCCTAAGGCCTGTAACTTTTATTTCAGCAGTATCGGAACTTACTGCAACCATCACGATCCATTTTGATGTCTTTAACAAGTTATTGGCTGCTCTATCGAAGGCAAGGAGACCTAGCATCATCTTAGGAAATTGTTATAGCAATTTATAAAATGGTAGTCTAAAATATATAGTGAAGAAAACACGATGATCAGGCATAACACATGCATGATACCTGAATCATCCTCACCTCTTGTATGCAGGTATTATCAAGGTTGGGACATGTCATATGATATTGTTGTGGCCCAGATTCTGCAAACAGGAATCCCATCATCCAAAGCAAATCTTATTGGAACAACAGAGATTTCTGTTGCAAGTTTAGCCGAGTCACTGATGTTGGGGGTTGCGATAATCGCAAATGATGTTTCGCATTTCGGTTTTCTAGCAATGCTGTCGCTATTATCAGTAGCTGGAGCTGCATGGATATTCTGCCGATGGTTGTTGAATCCTACAGAGGAACAAAGAAGCCTTTTCTCTTTTGATCCACAATTTTAGATATAATGCAAGTGCATAGAGTTTCCATTGTGTATGTGGCTATTCTCCTCGGGTTTATATATCTATTCAATTGTCTTCTCACTTTTTTCTAAAGTTATCAACAGGATGAGATGATATATTACAATCTAAAACACTGGCCATATCCAATTTACAGACTGAGATGCCTGATGTATATAGTTTGATCCAGCATGGTTCTATGATTTTACTGTCAGAAGATGAGCAGCTCTTTCTGATCTTTCAGATTGCCAACGTTAGCTTTTGATCGATTCAAAATTTGGTTCCCGAACATATGACTTTCTCATTAGCCATTGTAATCCATCATTAATGGATAACACCACTAGGAGTTTGAGAAATAAAACGCTGTCACATTAATCAAATGGTAATCAACTTCAAACTCATAAGTTTCAACCAGACATAAAACATGCAATAAATTCTCTTCCATCTCTGTTTAATATTTCCTTGATATGATTGCATAGGAGTTTCTAGAAGGGGTGAAATGTTTGCTACAGCTACCATGATCCTACAGCACCCTGTGTAGGGTTTGCAAAAGCAGAGAATTCCCAGTACGTCTTCAATGAATATGGCTGAGAAATTGTCGTGCCTTCTTCAGTGATCTTAGCTATCTGCAATCAATGAAAATCAAGATTGATAAAATTTTGCCACAGATTGTCAAGTAAATGTCGATCCACAAATAGACATGATTCGGAGCCACCCTGATAAATACATGAACCTAAGTTGCATACATAAAAATCTAACAGATGTAATAAATGCCAGTTAGACTATAATAGTAATATCCATTGGATAGATTGTTGACCAATCATAAAAGCCTGGAAGGCCATGCACACTCTTTTTCTAGAAATTGCTGTCAAATAGCATGGATTAAAAAAACTTATTTTAAATAATGGAGTTGCAACGCTAAAAGAGAAAAGATCAAACCTGAAGCTTGTTAATGGCTGATCTATCACGATAGAGGAGAACACGCATGCACTTCTCCAGTAGTCTAACACCATCTTCGAAGCTCAAGTTCTCATGCCACTCTTGACGAAGAATTGGCCGTGCAAGGTGATTCCCAAACCCAGTGGCAACATGATTGTCCTCAAAGTTAACACCAATCATACTGACCTGACGAATCATAGTTAAAAAAATGGTCGGTTACAATCTTAAAACTGCAAGTAGCTCGTTTCTGAACATTAGGATGATATAACTTCGAACTTACTGTTCCAAGATACTTTTGTCCATTTTTAACTCCACCAAGAACAAGGGAATTCCACAATGGATTGAACTTGTTACGCCTGTTATACATGACTCGAGTCAAGTAATTGTGCACCTCTTTAGGCCCCAAAGAGTTGCCATCATCCCACATATTGTCATACAAGCTACAATAATCAAACATCAAAATGCAACAATTTTATGTTAGAATTTTACAAACAAAACCCATATGAAAGTTCAGGGGGGAATGGAATAAGATAATTCATGAAAGAAAAGGTACTTATAATCTTAGTGACTTGGTCAATCCTTACATAAGCTCATCAAGATAACGCAAAATCTCTTGGAAATCACTGATTTCTCCACTTGCACCCAGAAGAGAATGCTTGCCAATAGGCTTCATTCGCTCCACGCTCTTGTACCTCAGCGTGGACCCATAAGAACCTGCCAATTAACAGGATTCAAGCATAAAACAAGTGCATTCATTGCTTTAATTAAAGTAGGGACCAATCAGTTGGGCAATGAGTATCACATGAGGGCATATTAGCTTTAGAGAACGCTAGGGCACTTGAAACAGCAGACTTCCGACAGAAAACAAGAAAAGCAGCAGGAAGAGGAATGAAACCAAAAGGTAGAACGCAGGCATGGCAAATGAACTATAAGCAAAATGTATTTTCCTATCAAGTGCATAACTTTTTTTAGGGGAAACCACAAATAAGGAATAAGGACTCTAGTGTGGAAGAGCATGACATTGAGAAGTCGCTTCCAACTACATTTCACTCTATAATAATCTAGCCACAATGCAAAGTGCCTCAACAAGATCTCTTAAAACTCCATGAGGATAATTATGTTACTTTGCACAACAGATTTGACAGCAGACAAGAAATCTAAAATGAAGTCCTAATTATACAAATGATGCTACAATTAAACAAACATATGGACCCTATATAAAGTACTGGTCATTTAGAGCATACCATCAAACAAGCATTGTATCAAATGCTGCGTATGTTAAACACTATGCCCAGATTTTGAACAGAAACGTTTTCTGTCACAAGTTACAACCAACGGGTTGAAAAGGGGTTAAATACTTCAGTTGATAAGCTAGTTAGCAATACTCAAATTCTATGTTAAATGCTACAATTCTTTAATCTATTTAGCAATACTCAAATCCTCTAGCCAAACCATCATTATTGTTTTTTTTTTTGAAAGAAAAAAAACATTACATAAAGCATGAAAGGGTTGAAAAAGGACCATTCCACAATTCAAATGTATATCTCAATCCAAAAAATTAAAAGGAAACGACTTTGGATCAAGGTTGCTTCTAGCTAATTGATATCTTTTAAATCCTAAAACACCCAAATGGCCAGAACTTTTTTTTCTTCCACTTGCATGCCTTTTCAAGAGCATTATCTACTTCAAATTACAAAACCAACTGGAACAAATAAAATCCAGAAGAATTGGAAAATTGCTTCTGAAACTGTATGAGCTAACCTCCCATATCAGCAGCCATCAAAATCCCATCTTTATACTTTAAAGCCACAACTGATGTTCCAGTCACGTATGGGTACCTATCAAATAAAAAATAAGGCAAAATCAAGTTTTTAAACAAGGAGAATTTCCAAATACCCAATATCAAAAGAAAACCCTAGTTCAATTGAAAACAGATAAATAACGTACAGAGTCCTTTGAGAGTCAGCTTCGGAACCGAGCAAGCTATTTTCAGGTTGCTTTGAAGCCATGAACTGCATTAGGGGGAGAATCAACAGAGAAGAGGGGGAAAGGTATAAAAAAATCTGTGCTGGACTAAGAAAACAATAGTGGGTATTTAAAGATAATTAACGTGATAACTTACATTCATTCTGATTTAAGGGTATAGATCGATCAATTGAAGAAGAAGAAGAAGAAGAAGAACAAAAAGAGATGATATGACGCTATATAATAATACTAGTTTTCGTTTTCCCTTCTCTCAAGACAGTCCCTTTTACTAAAACGGGTCCTGCTCCATTTGTTACCGGGTTAGGAGTGAATACGTTCTTGAATCTCAGTCTGAACTTTGAAAATGTATGGGTTAAGTCGGACGGAGGCCTATTTTTTAAAACAAATATCCTAGGCCCAATTTCTATTCACCCAAATAATCTATTTTCTTATTAAAAAATAAAATATAGGTGTATTTTAATACTTATATTTTCGCAATTAAACTTAAAATATAAGCATAAAGTCAAAAGTAGCTCTCAATGTTTGATCTTTTGGTCATTTTAGTTTTTATTTTTTTGGTGCAAATAACTATCTAACGTTTTATTTTTGTTCAAATTTTACCCCGTTAAATGGAAACAGTTAGTCAACTGACAGTCAACGCCTGAGGCTGACGTGGCATGTTTGCATGGCACGAGAGATGATGTGGCGATGCCATGTGGCACTTTGCTGACGTGGCATTTTAACAAATTAAAAATATTAAAATTATTTTTTAAATATTTTTAACCAATCGAATGATGTTACATAGCACTTTGTTGATGTAGCATCATCTGATTGGTTAAAATATATTTTTCAAAAAATATTTTTTTTAAAAATAGCCTCAAATTTTCCAGATTTCATAAAATAGCCCCCAAATTTTAAATTCCCTAATCCCCCAGACCCAAATCCCGATTTGAGCCAATTCCGCTGCTGATTGCCACACTGCCGCCCACCATATCGATCGTCGGACCATCACTATCATTTACCCCACTATCCCGTCGTCAGAAGTCGACCGACGTCGTGCGAAACGTCGAACGAAGGCGAAATTGTCGAATGATTCATTTGAAAGATTCGCGACAAACGACGGCAGAACGAACGACGAACGGTGTGTGGGTGGTTCGGCGTGGGGAGGGCGCTTCATTTCTTCGCCAGCAACGCGGCCAACCGACGAGAGTGGCTGAATTTGGGGGTTTAAGGTTTGGGGGACTATTTTAAAAATTTTATGATATTTTATATTTAAATATATATAATAATTATTTTTTGAAAATATTTTTAACCAATCGGATGATGCCACGTCAGTAAAGTGCCACGTGGCATCATCCGGTTGGTTAAAAATTTAAAAATATTTATTTAATTTTTTTAAAATGCCACATCAGCAAAGTGTCACATGGCTTTACCACGTCATCTCCACATGCCATGAAAACATGCCACATCAGCCTCAGGTCCAACGAGGTGAAATTTAAACGAAAATGAAACTTTAAATAGTTGTTTGCACAAAAAAAATATGGGCTAAAGTGACCAAAATGTTAAACGTTGGGGCTTCTTTTGACCTTTTACCTAAAATATATATTAAATTATACTCATATTGATTCAAACCAATTTGAAAATTAAAAATTGAATTAATTTTGAATTTATCACCTACTTCTCAAACTTTACGTCTTGTCCCTAATTCTCTGGTCTAACTTTGACCTTGAACGTACCAAATCCTTCTATATACATGCTGAATAACATGGTTGACTTTCGGCATTAAAGGATAAACAAGCTATCAATAAATAAGTTGTTTTCTAAAATTTCATGATAAATATGAAAAGATTTATGAAGCAATGGAGATGTTGGCTAACTTGCTACCCTAATTTGTTTGTGTTCTATCTGTCATGTCTTTTGTTTATGGGAACTGTATCGATTAAGTGTATGTAACAACACACTACTAAAGTATTGACTACACAGTGTTTGTACGTGCTATCATACACTTTGCTTTGAATTCAATTTTTGTTTATTGATCAAGCCATTATTATAATACATTTTATCCCAAGTAACTGGTGCAACTCGAAACAAAATTCAAACAAAATACAAATACAAATACAAACACCACACAAAGACGATAACAACAACTTTAAAAGAAGCAACAACAATAACATCAAAATCAACACTGAAAAACATAAATGAAAATAAAAAACACAACAAAAGCCAAGATACAATCGAAACAGAACAGTTACCAACAAGAACTGAAGCACAATCAAAATCAGCATCACTATTTTTAACTGCATGTTAATTTAGGACACCGATAATATCTTATGAGGAGAAATACATCAAGAAAGCCATCAAAGAATCTTCGCCTCAAGATTTAAAAATCGTCAATGATAGTTGGGCTGAACAAATGTGGAGGAACCGAAAAATCAAAGCAGCGAAATAGCCATCGAAGAATCATCTTGACACCATCTTTGTAGTTTTCTCAATCTCACAACTTGATTGTCCACAGAAACCAAGACATAATATTAGAATGAACAAGTTGGTAATGGTGTTTTTAGTATTGTAACTGCAGATTCTGCCTAGTCTAGAAGGCTGGAGGCAGCAAACCTTGAGATTCCTAACAATAGCATTAGATTTATAGATCACCAACACTATATGATATGGAAAACTTTCAAACTACAGCTTGCCTTCTTTGCTTTTGTCATGTGTGACCGTGGGACCTCAGTGATCAAACCAATGGCAAAGCTTAGACCATGTGGCTCGGATTCAAACCTTGCATTAAACGGGCCCACCAAACCTAGGACCATTCACCTCATAAAGCCACTTCTCACAGCTTTATGCTTGAAAAAACCCGAATGAAATCAACAGGGTCCACACTCAAAACAAAATAACCAGTGGGGAACTCATTCTGCATTAAAACTTCTCCAGTAAAGAGGTTTCTGATAATCACAAGTAATTAACAGGTTCTAAACCAGTGGGCTACCTGTTCTACCATCAAATTCTAAGCAGGTATATTGCAACCTGCAATTGTAAAACATATGTGATGTATTTAATGCCTGTACTATATGTTCACTCATCTTAATTATGGTTAACGGCAAGTTGTAATAACTACTAAACACTTCCACATCTCTATAACTTTTTTTTTTAATATTCTCTTAATTTCAGTCTTGGTTAATTTTCAATATTTCCACCAACATTTTCTTCTCGTTTTCTTACCTATTGATATTTAAAAAGCAAAACTACTTGGTTTAAAGGACTTGTATTTTATACTAACTATTTAGAGGACTTACATTCAATATACTAACGGTGAAAAAAAATCCCACAAACACCTTAGTTTCAAAAAATTAGTTTAAAGGTTAGGGCTTATGAGTTTAGAATTCAGAGGGCATGGTTAGAATTTAAGATTTAGAGGTTATGGTTTAGGTTTTAGGGTAATATTGTTAGAGGTTTAGGGTTTAACTTATAAACTCTAACTTTTAACTATAAACCCCTAAATCACAAACTAAATTCATAACTGCAAACCCTAAACCAAATTCATAAACCCTAAATCTAAAACGCTAGTAGAAAAAATAAATAATTACCCTTATTTAAAATGTATCTAAAATTTATATTTCATATATCATTAAACTAAGGATTATTATCCCATGCACATGCGGTGGGAATTTTTTGTTTCCACAAGTGCTTTAATTTTAGGATTCAAGGTTTTAGTTTATGGTTTAGAGTTTAGGTATTTCAGTGCATGGTTTTAGAATTTAAGATTTAGGGTTAGAACTTATGGTTTAGGTTTTAGGGTAATATAGTTAGGGATTTAGATTTTAATCTATAACGCCTAAATTTTAACCTTAAACTCAAAATTCTATCAACAACTCATAAATTCAAAATTACTACACTTAAACCCCTAAACCCTAAATAAAGGTCATAACCCCTAAAACAAAGGCATTTGTATAAAAAAAGTTTCCACAAGTACTTGAGCATGAAATAATTAACCTTATACTAATTATATAAATTAATTTAGGATATCTCGTCAAAAATAAATATGTTAACTCTAAACTAGTATTTTTTACAACGGTAATTATATCATGCACTGATGGCGGGAAACATTTTATTTCCACAAGCGGCCTAATTTTATAGGTTAGAGATTCAATTTAGGGTTTATAGTTTAAGGGTTTATGTTTGTGTGCTTAGAATTTAAGGATTGTGGTTTTAATTTAGAGTTTAGGGTTAGAATTTAGGGGTTATTTGTAAAAACCTAAATCTCTACCATATTACCCTAACCTAAATCATATACCCTAACACTAAACCCTAAATTCTAACCACGTGATCTAAATTCTAAACCCCTAAACCTAGACCCCTAAACTATAAATCCTAAATTGGATCCCTAACCTCTGAAATTATGGCGCTTATAGAAACAAAATATTTCTATTGTCAGTGCATCGTATATTCTCTCTTTTTACAATACTACCAAATATTTTAAATTAATAAATTATACTAAATTAAAAAATTACTTTTATCCGAATTCAATCGTTTTGTCTGTAAAATATAATATTTTGTTAAAAACTAAAAGTATGTATAAACAAATACTACGTTATAATATTTTAGATTATTAAAAAAACAAAATTACTTTTTCTTGATTTTCCACAAATACTTTTACACGGTAATATCTTTCTCACAACAATAATAATATTAAACTAACCCCGAGACCCGAGTGAATGAGTACAAACGACTCGTTTACTCTTTAGTAAAAAATAAAACAGGGTAAGTTCATATATAGGATATTTCAATTTTATTACGACCGATGCACCACTCAAAATCGTAAAATGTCATGTATAGGATCTTTACAGTAAACTTGCTGCACTATTGTGGCGAGTTTTTAAAAAATAATTTTTTTATTCAAACTTATTGTACTCCTCAGGCAAGTTTCAATTTTTTTCTCCAAAAATTATAATCTTGTTTTAATCTTAATCAGGTGATTAACCAAATACTAAACCAAACTCGCTATAGGGGTATGACAAGTTTCTAATGGGCTAACGGTCGTCCAGCATCTCAACTAAACATCGTAACTGGGAATTTGACCGTTGGATAACGGATAGAAAATGGAAATCACAGTGGAGCCATGGCGAGTTACCTTTTATACCCGTTGATCAACGACCAAAATTTTGAAGTTAGGGTTTTATGTTGTGTAGTATAAATAGGAAGTTTGGTTTAGAGTGTGGAGCATCTAAATATTCTTCAACATCATTAGCTTGAGCAGAGCAAATGATATCGTTATTAAGCCGTGTGAATTTCATAAAGCCTCGGAATCAAGCACGCAAAAAATTTCAGAAGATTCAAGGTAAACGTTTTTTTATTTTTTATTGTCGTGTTTTCGAGTTTATTCGATAAAAATATTTGTTATTCGATTGTGTTGTTACGGTTTAAAGTTTTTTGGCGAAAAATTATTAATACAAAAATGACATTGTTAAAACGATAAGAGAATAACATCACAGACAATATTGACTATTGGTAATAATTGATTAATTGTTTTTTTATTTTAATTTGTAGTTTCTAAAAGGCATGTTAGTAATCTAAGGATTATAATCTTGTGTTTCTAGAGGGAGGAGAACAAATTTCGACCCCGAATTCTATGGAACGAGCCGCTATGCGCAGAAATTTATGGATTTCTAGAGATAGCCAGATTTAATTATGCAATGAATATTCGTGATTTTGACATTATGCTGCATGTGATTAATGCGTTGGTAGAGCGTTGGATACCGGAGACGCACACCTTCCACATGTCGTGCGTGGAGTGCACAATCACCCTCAAATATGTTGCTATACATCTCGGCGTCCCAATTTTGGGATATCCAGTCATTGCTGCAACAACTATATTTCAGAATCCCTTTGTGTGCAACATTTGGGGAAGGCACCGGTGGGGACGGAAATAGGTGGCAAATGGGCGAGGATGACGTGGCTCAAGAGTAAGTTCAAGTGAATCAAAATTTCATGACGTCCGAAATTGCAAATGGTGCTCGTGCGTATATATTGCGCCTTAACGATGAGATGCTAACGCCAGAAAAATCGACTTCCCACGTGCACACGCAATATCTACAGTTTTTAAATACTAATCACGAAGCAAGAATATTTAATTAGGGATTTACAATATTAGCTTTCCTCTACCGACAGTTGTGTAAGGCAGCGACCAAGACATTCGTCAACAAGAGATTCGTGCATGCCGATATTGGTGGGTGTTTGGTGCTGCTTCAGTCATGGGCTTGGTTCAGGCTTTCATTATTGGCTCAAATTTCCAAACCTCTGTATGAATTCTCACTCGAAACAAGGTAATAATGTTCATTCCCATAATTATTTTTAATATTTTTTAAGGAAACCATGATGTATGTATGTATTTGTATTATGTAGATGGAGACAAAACAAAAAAAGGATGTGTACCATACGAAATTAATCTTCGAAGTGAGAACTAAGATTGTCCTCTACTGCCAAAATTAGGTAATGCAAATTTGTAATTGGAAATTTGTGTCGAATATTTGGTTTTCGTTGGTAGTTGCAAAATTATATTAATTTATATGCGAATGGTTTTCTTTAATGGACAAATTATTACAGTTCATATGGATGGAATATTTAGATGTTGATTCTGAAATCCCGATTCCGAACATTGTGTACGATGATGCTGACAATTGGTTTTTTATAATGTCGTTGCTACATTTCGCGATTGTTGAGATGTTTTATGACAATCGAGTCCTTAGGTAGTTCGGATTCCACCAGTCGATGCCAGTTGATCTGTTCATCTTGAATGAATTAGAAAACTTAGACGGACATGGTAAAAGTAAAAAGGACTAGCCAACCAAACATTCGATGTACATATGAAAGTGGCATGTAAGGGCAAACACGTTGCCTCCTGTCGAATCCATTCGAGCGGATGATTTCAATTTTTTTTATTTCTGAATACCATTAGTGGTTTGCCGCGAACATCAAACTGTACTTGACGACCCAAGCCGAACGGGATGCTGTTGTTTTAATCCGACAAGCCCAAGAAGCGCCAACATCTGGTGCGGGGTCATCTAGAGGTAGACCTAGTAAGAGGAGAGATATATGTAGAGGTAGAAGGGGTACAAGACAGGCTGAACCGGAATCAGAACCTAAACTAGAACCAACATTGCAGCCATTTGATGTCGCCAGTTTTCAACTGTCATACGTGTCCCCAAGTTGGGATCAAGCTGTTTTCATGAAACAATGGTCATGGAATTTGCATATTCCATATGAGATAGGCGCATGGAGAGATATGCCTGCTAATTGGTCGAGTCAAGGAGAATGATCTGCATCACAGGTGCAATGTTCTACATGTAATTTTTCCAAAGTTGTTTGTGTGCCTGAGTTTGTGGCCCCACAAGCTCAGTATCATGAAATGCAGCATCATGATGTGGAGTCAATGATAGCACTATTTGTCGATGATGTCCATCAGGTCCTATATTTTCTGGCGATTTTGGGGGAGCTGGTCCGAGTATGTTTAGTCAACCGCGTCGTATGACTTCAGATCATAAAGATGAGACATACGAGCATAAGAGTGGGGATGTTGATGATAATGATGAAGAAGATGACGAACAAACCTTAATTTAGTCGAGAATTCGACAAACGTCACGTCTCTATGACTAGACGCACTCAGGACACCGGCAAACCCTAAGGCCAAAGAGAGAAAGAGGAAGATAGATTTGTTCTTTTATTTTTAATAAATTAATTTTGCAATACTATTTTTTGTTTAATTAGTTATGGAAAAAAATAATGGATAATTTTTGGATATTGATTCTTATTGTTGTAAGAAGAACTTTAAATTCGATCTAATTTATTTTGCAATTTTGTTGACGACGTTCGAGCTTAACATATATTTATCTTTACATT
Source organism: Hibiscus mutabilis (assembly GCA_019671005.1). NCBI lineage: Eukaryota > Viridiplantae > Streptophyta > Magnoliopsida > Malvales > Malvaceae > Hibiscus > Hibiscus mutabilis. Next base: position 78,769,956 of record CM033715.1, on the reverse strand, counting down.
TAAAATAAAGTTTGTATACTCGAACAATATTTGTCACGAGTACCTATAAGAGATACACGTATTTGTTTGAAAGTTGTAGAAAGTCGCCTTAGTAAGAAATGATAGGTGCAACTTACCTTACGCTCATTCGAGTTCAAACTCGTCGTGAGCGTAAGGTGAGTTGCACCTATCATTTCTTGCTCATTCGAGTATATGGTACGCTTTTTAAGGCAATATTTTGAGCGTTTTTTGAATGCGCAAAAGAAAGACGGTCACACCGTCAAATAGATAAGCATATGTATGTTAGGGTGACGATAAAAATGCGGCAAGCAGTACATTCTAACACGACAAACAAGTTACATAAAGACCCCTATGGAAGTTATCATGGTAGGCTTTGCAAGGCAAGATTCAGAGCTTCGATGGACATATTTTAGGTGAATTTACGAGGTGTTAGGGGATAATATTTCGTATTTCTGAACTTTCACATCATAGTACTGAAACATGTCTTGAAAATGGTGTAAAAATTGGCGCGTATAAAGCATACTAAAGGATGTAAAAATCGCGTTCAAAACTCTAACTAGCCATGTTTTTTAGCGTGTAGAACAAGCAAAAATTAGTCAATAAGCGTGTTTAAATGGATTTTGTGGATTGTTGGGGGAAATGTTTTCTTGTTTTTTTTCACTTTTACGTCGTACTACTAAAACATGTGTTTACAATAGTGCTAAAATTAGCGCGTGTAAGGCATCTTAAATGGGTGTAAAAAACCACGTTAAATATATGCCAAAAAACACTTCGAATATGACATTTAAATTATTTTTGGAAATTACATTTTCAGATAGCTAGTGCTTGTAGAAGTGCTGAAAGTCCAGTTTTAAGTTGTTCACAAGTGTTGATGGACACCAAAAAGGCTTAGACAATTCTGATAGCTAGTGCTTTCAAAAGTGATGGAAGTCCAGTTTTCATTGCGGAAAATCACCCATCATCTGTTCATATACCCACCTGAGCCTTACATGCAGGACCGCAGTGCTCCAAGGTATCAGTCAATTTGCATGGCGTACAGTAATCCTGGAGCCTTATACCATTCTCAAAGCCAATACAACACTGACATTGTTGGTGTCCAACAGTATCGTTGACGCTTTTGGCAAAGATGTTTTAGAAAAAGAAGCCCTAAACGATGTAATTGTACAGCTCACTTTGTAGAATACTTCATGTTGTAAGAAGAACTTCGTAAATGTAAAATGATAGACACATGTGGAAGAAAATTGGCATATGATATATGGTATGTAAAAGAAGATTTAACATTTGTGAGTTATTTTTTCTTACTCGAACATTAGTTGTCAGGGCTATTTATAGGGAAATATGCACTGTGCGAGTTCAATAAAAAATAAGAGATGCATTTATTCGTCTGAAACCTGCATGTGTGGTACTTGTAAAAAATAGAAATGATAAGTGGAACTCGCCCTCAACGCAAGACGAGTTCAATAAAGCTCGTCGTGCCTTTACGACGAGTTACACCCATCATTTCTATTTTTTTGCATGTACCACACATACATATTTCAGACGAATACAACCTTAAACCTTATTTTTTAAAACAAGCAGAGAGTATTTCGAATGCACGGATGAACGATGGACACGTCGTACCAGAGATATAAATTTCCATTATTTATGGTTTTGAACGCAAGATTCGGTGCTTCGATAGGCATGTTTTAAGTGAATTTACAGTTACATAATGGATAATATTTCGTATTTCAGAACTTTCATGTCATAGTATTGAAATATTTGTTGGAAATGGTGCTTCGATACCTATGTTATTACTTGCTATAGTGCTCGTGTTCATTTATTTAATGTACGTGAACGTGTTCGTCTAAGTGTTCGACACTCCGAAGATACATTTAAATCATTGTAGGAAATAACATTTTCAATTCGTTAACATTCACAAAAGATTTAATTAAAAACGTACGAATCACCTAATTACATTGGAAGAACTAGCATGTATGAGGTCCGCCGTATCTTGTTATTAGCCACACATTGTTCACCCTCTTGATTCGTGATACATGGATCCTTCAGTTATATTCATGGTCCTTTTCGACACATTCTACAATATAGTTGTCCGCGTTCGTTTTCTTCACTATCGACACAACTGATCGGCGTATGTTGTAGTTTTTAATTGCATCCTCCGCGATTTTTTTTGTCATGAAAATAATTCCAAGTTGTAGTTCACTGTCAATATCGACTGCAACATCGTATGATTGTCTCCCTATAGATAAGAAATCGTCTGAGTTTCCAGCTATTATAGAGCGAATTAGTACGAAATTGACTAAGACAACTATAAAAGGAATTACCATGAAACCAAAGGAGCGTGTTATTGAGGATGTGGAGGGGGCCTATTTATAACGGTGTAAATGAACGGAGCTTGAACGAACAAGACTATGTTAATAAATTCGAACTATTTTATTACATTTATCGTTAACAAGGTTTATAGGGAAATGTAATACATTCGTAAAATAATGTTGTCAGGATAATTTTGCGTACGTAATTTGTGTTGCACAGTTGTCCGAATGTTCATCACTTGCTACAGTATTGTAAGGAAACGTACAATTAAGCTTGACAATATGTTTTCTTTTAGCCCCATTTAAAAGAGAATGAGATGCTGATGCACGTACGAGAACATCAGTGTACTGCTTCATCCCGATAAGAATGCCATGTCGAGGCTGACATTAAAATCTGTAAGCTGAGACTTACTCAACATACCTAATGTTGTAAGGAGAGTTTTGTTGGTGGAACTCACGATATTGTTGGTTCTAAAGTTTCACAGCTAGAATTCAATATACAAGCTGCAAAAGAAACACTTGTTTTGAATAGTAATGAGAACATGATCAACTTTCTCCATATATTTTTTTGCTCTGTGCGAACAAATTTCTCCTGAATTTACAAAAGGGAATGAGATGCCAATGCACATACGAGAGCATCAATGAACTAATTCATCCCGATAAGAAGACCATGTCGAGGCTGACACGAAACAATCATGTTGTAAGAAAAACTTCCATTACTATTGAGGCTGACATGTTGATATTTGTCAGCCCCATTACGATCAACGCTCTGCTTCCTCATCTGCATTAGTTAGGGATCTGCAATAAAGTTCACATTGATCCTCTTTACTATACCATAATAGAGTACCGAACATTGTATATGCAGCTGTCTAACCCTTCATCACTTGGGAGAGTGTTGTAAATTGGCGTACAAATTGGGCAAAACATATGACTCTTACACAGCCCAGTATGAGAAATGTACGCTCTCCTCTTGTGCCTCAGAATCTGGAGAGATTTAGTTGGCTCCGACCTTCTTCACTTAATCGAAATAGAATATCGGTCCTCTCATTTGCGTACTACACAGAGTAAGCCAACAGGGCATATATAATTGTCAAGAACTAATTGTACAAGTGTATGCTTCAGGTTGGTCCACGTAATACATTTTCAACCTTAACAACTGCACCTACTCCGTGTGCACATCGTGTTGAAAGGATAACTTCGTGCATCAAACTAAGCTTTACCAACACAAGCCACGGCCACTGTTTTGGTCGAATGTATTATGATACAACAAAATTCTAACCGTTTTTTAACTTATATTTTATGCGACCACCCTCTAAGATGTTTACAAGCTGTTTATAGTAGGACTTTTGATTCGAAACTCGCTTTGTATGTAAATCGAGTTACAAACGTTATGTGACTGAACCCTCATAGAGAAATTATGAAGAATATATAGCCTGCAAAAGCATGCAGATGGGGACGACATGATAAGTGAAACTCGCCATGCTGCATGCTTTGCAGGTAAAAATACCTATAAATACCAAGTTTTTGCCTTCACTCTTTTCTTGTCAAACTGACTATGTGGGTGCTTAATTGGAGAACCGTCATTCCGAGGAGATTAGCTTGTTATTCCCGTCAATTTCAAACGAACCAAGAATATTTTACGCACCATGGGTTTGGACAAGTTGCACAAAGTTCTCATTGCACCATGACGTATCATTATTCCTTTTTTCTCGAAGGTATTGCGAAACTTCATGTTTTAAGGAAAATTTTATGTAATGAGTCCAAATCCATGATCTTGATTCATTTGGAATTTATGGGTTTACCAAGCATGACATAATGGTGTATTTACATACACGGGCGTCCGAAATGATCTAACATCAAACCGCGACGACATTGAAATAATTGTAATGACTAGATTATGTATAATGTTTATAAATTTTACTGTTTTTACGTTTGGAATTTATGTTTTTCATAGCAGTTGTATTTTCTATTTTACACATGCGGTGCTAATTCTTCTGCAATAAAATTAAATATGATATATTCTGAAACTCGCCTATAATACTTAGCGAGTTTCGCATGCTTTTCCTTTGCTATAAAACTCACACTCCAATTGTGTCCATTTCACCAAAACATCCAACACTTTGCTCCCCCCATGGTTAAGTTTTTCGCAACATTTTATTTTCTTGGAACCTATTTCGACGCAACAATCACCAACAATATGCCACTCAATGATTTGTTGCAGTTGGTATCAAACAAGGTTAGTAAACGTATATACAAGATCTTTTGCACTTGGAATGTAAAATTCCAACATCGACAGAATCTGAAACGCACTACGTTGCGAGGCTTACCAATGAAAACGACGTACGCAAAATGTATGGCCAACTCAATTATGCAGGAGCCAAAGACATCCACTTAAATGTTAAGTTCGATGAGGTCGAAGCCGGTAAAGGTAGTACGTCTACGCCTAGAGAAGCTGCTCCGTCCACACTCGCAGCGACCACTGAACAAGCTTCATCTTCATCAGATGTTAATGCAGCTGCTGATGCGTTGCAGCTTTTTATGTATAGACGCATACAAGAGAAACAACAGCTGATCGAAGAACTTAACTTAACTTCAGATGTCTCAACTAACTACAATAATACCGAGCCAGAATCCGATTAACCTTCCACTGCTCAAATTATCGTAAAATAATATTTTATGCGTTGTTTTTTCGTCTGATGTTCTAAGTATGTGCAATGCTATAGTTTACCCTCATTTATTTATGTGAAGCGTTGTTCAGTACAAATCATCCTAGAATTATTTTTTCAGCTCATTACGGTAAGGAGATAAAATTTACCACACTATTCTAACAATATTGACTACCATTAACGTACATGTTAATAATACCCTAAACCCAAATCGAACAAATTTTCAAATCAACCATCTTTACGTTAAATAACCCTAAAACTTTACTTAATTTGTCGTACATACACGTCGAGTTATAGATTTCCTAATTACGCCGTTTGGTTGAGACGTTGAACGGGCGTTAGCCTATTAGAAACTCGCCATACACCTTTGGCGAGTTTAGTATTTGGTTAATCACCTGATTAAGATTAAAACAAAATTATAGTTTTTGGAGAAAAAAATAGAACTCGCCTAGAAAATACGGTGAGTTTAAATAAAAAATATTTTTTAAAAACTCGTCGTAGTAGTATGACGAATTTATTGTAAAAGTCCTATACATGGCATTTTTGACCCATACAAAAAAAAATGACTTGAATAGGATTTTTCCGTTGGTTTTCAATTTTCAAACATGGCTAAAAAGAAAGGGAAAAATTACTTGGATATTGTGGTGAGATTTTTTTTCCTAAAATATTACACTGAGTAGATTAATTCTAAAAGTATTGCAGTTCGAATAGTGTATCCAAAGTCGGCACTAGCTGAATCCTATTTTAGAGGAAAAAACCCTAAAATCAAATTCAGTTGGTTCCAATTTTAAGTGCACTGTTCAAATTTTAATACTTTTAAAATTAATCTATTCAGTGTAATACTTAAAAAAAAATCTCACTACAATATATCCAAATATTTTTTTAAAAAAAAAGTTGTTTTTTTTTAGGGTACGACTAAAAAAAAGTAGTAGTGAGTAATTATTATTACAAGAACATTGGAACTGGAATGTTGTCCCTGTGATTTGATTTTCTTTCTTCTTCCTTACTTTATTTCACTTCTTTTGAGCTCGAAGTCTTCAAAGTTCTGACACGAACGCAGAACATTTCACTTTTACCACGAAGAAAAAAAAAACATAAATTAGAAAACCTGACACCCCATCACGTGATGTTGCTTGCACTCTCTCTCCCTCTCATTCATCTGTCTTCGATTGCTTTCTCTTACGCCACGCGCCTTTGCATCACTTTCCCCTGTTAGCCTGGTCGCTTGCATTTGTTTTCTTTCACTTTCTGCCAGGATTCTTGCTCTTGCAGTTGCAGATCTGCAGGGCTGCAAGGTCTGTGCATTTTCTTCTTCTCATTTCCTCTTATCCCATTAATACTTTCAGACAAGGGCATTTTAAATTTGTGGTAGATTTTATTCTAGCTCTTCGTTTGTTTTTCTTTTCTGGGTGGGTGGTATTTTGGCCTCTGCATTTAATTTTGTTCATCGTGGTGTTTGTGTTTTTGCAAAAAAGAAGAAGAAAAAAAAGGAATACACACAGGCTTTATTCGGCTGTTTTAGGTAGAAGTATTAACCTTTGTTCTTGTCTTACCTTAAAAATCTATACTTTAGCTGTTTATGATTTGTTTTTTGGTGCTTTTCTCCATCTACACTTCAATTTCATACTTTTACACTTTTTCACCTTTGGTAGAAGATCTTCCCAGCTTGTGGAAGCATGTGTGTGTGTTGTCCTGCTTTGAGGTCAAGATCTAGACAACCTGTTAAGCGTTACAAGAAATTGTTGTCAGAAATATTCCCCAAGTCCACTGTGAGTAAAGGATTCACTCTTTATGTTCTTTCGGCTTATGAAATTTGGTAATGTGTTGATAGCCACTAGATTCAGTACCTATTGTTTGATGATGAAACTTACGATTATATATTTATATATGTATTTGAGTTTTTGGTGCGGCCGTTTAAGCTAATCCAGTCGCAATTAATTTAGTTTTAAGGTGGGGGGTTGCAAATATAGAATCTTTGATCTTGTAATATGGCTGTAATGGCTGCTAGTGTTATTATGGCTGTCTACTGTTCTTGGGCTTTTTACTTCAATGCCATTTGAGTACACACCTATATAATTGATTGCTTTGGGGTGGTTTATTCTGGATAACATATTTTCATAATTTTAAAAATGATTGATTGATTGGTTGCATCTTGGAATGACCAAGAGAAATATAGCAAAATTCATAGATGCAGATAATTAGCAGTTTAGCTGAAGAGTCGCTTCAATTTGCAATGTATTTAATTTTTTATAAGCTATAATTATAAATTTAAAGCCTCACCATACATTGCAGGATGCTCCTCCCAATGAAAGGAAAATTGTCAAATTATGTGAATATGCTGCCAAAAATCCTTTCCGAATTCCCAAGGTAGTAATGACTATATATCTTATTTGTTTGCAACTTTACAGTAGTGCGCAACCTTTAATATATTATGCACGCACACTTGCGCACACTGATATAGTTGGGGTTACTTTGCTTTTTAATAGATTGCCAAGTATCTTGAAGAAAGATGCTACAAAGAACTGCGCTATGAGCACATCAAATTCATCAATATTGTTACGGAAGTTTACAACAAGTTACTCTGCATGTGCAAGGAACAGATGTAAGTAACCATTTCTAGTTTATTTGTTTTTATTATTCATTATATTGCTTGTGTTGCATGGAACGTTATGTTATTGTATGATAAACTTGCTTTTTTACCTTGTAGGGCATATTTTGCTATTAACTTGCTGAATGTTGTTAGCGAACTGCTCGATAACTCTAAGCAAGATGCTACCCGGATCCTTGGATGCGAAACCTTGACTAGGTTTATCTATAATCAGGTTGATGGTTGCTTCTTTTTTTTTCCTTTTTGAAAAACTAAAAGTACAAAACTGATAGCACCATTATACATAGGTAAATTTACGATCATTTTTAATGGTTATGACTTACCTCTTGATGCACGTTGGAAACTTTCTTAAGAATGCTATAGGTTTGCTATGTGAATGAAATGAGAGGCTTTCTCGTGTCACCAATGTTAGAATACGAGTAACTCAACTAGGCTATGGCATACTGTTTATGTGAAAAGGTTAGGTAGAATTGGATGAGCTAAGATACAAATAAAAGATATACTTTCTTGAGTTTACATGGAAGGGAATGTGCATTATTACTCTTTATGTCACATGTAAAAAAACATAATGTATAACCATTTTATGCTATCTTATATGAAAGTCATTTACTGCTGCAAGTATTCTTCTGAAGAGGGATGCATGTGAAATTTGTTTTTCATTTCCATTTATGGAGAGGATAACTTTTTTCCTTTTCCAAACGAAATTGAATTACTATTAGATATTATTAATGCATTGATCCGTTTCAAAAACAGGCGGATGGAACTTACACACATAGCATTGAGAAATTTGTTCATAAAGTATGTAAGTTGGCACGTGAGGACGGGAATGAACATCAGAGACGTTGCTTGAGAGCGTCTAGCTTGCAGTGTCTTTCTGCTATGGTAGTTCAAAATTTCATTCCCTTTCCATTTCTGTGTTTACAAGGATAATCGTGTAATGAAGTAACTTTCTCAATTTCCGATTTTTTCATCAATAATGAATCTCTTAGAATATGCCTTCTTGTTTACTTTTGCTTCATAGGTTTGGTTCATGGCACAATATTCCTATATTTTTTCTGCTCTCGATGAGGTTAGTGCATTTCATAATTATTTTCTTGTAACTCTCTCATCCCCCCGGGGCTCTCTCTTAATGTGTAGCATTGCATAACTAGCTGGCAGGGGAATAATGGATAACCTTCTCTCGCCAATTTGTTTTAAAAATTTTTATTGTGCTGATTACTGAACTGCAGATGGTATATGCCACTTTGGATAACTATGAGCTAGATACTCGTGTTGAAGACAACAAAGAGAGGGAGTCTCATCATAATTGGGTAGATGAAGTGGTTCGCTGTGAGGGTAGAGGTGCAATTGTTGCCTGTGATGCCAGTTCTAGCAACATGATTATCAGGCCCCAATCAAAGAAAAAGGATCCCTCTCTTTTGACGAGGTAGTGTAATTACCGAGCTGTAAAAGAGAATTTTATATGATGTAACGAACTATATTATGAAACATGGGGATGATAGAATGGTTTTCCACCTTTTTCGGCTCATATCTGTTTTATTAAAATTTGTTTTTTTTTTTTTTTTTTTTTTACAGGGAAGAGATCGAGACACCTAAAGTATGGGCTCAAATTTGTATTCAGAGAATGGTTGAGCTGGCAAAGGAGAGTACAACATTGCGCCAAGTACTTGATCCAGTATTTGTCTACTTTGATTCTCGGCAGCACTGGATTCCTCAGCAGGGATTGGCAATGGTGGTTTTGTCTGACATGTCCTACGGGGAGGCTTCAGGTACATTTGTTTTTTCGTTTTTTATGGGGATCCACCAAATATGTCAATATTCGATGATTTTATGATTCTGCTTGCTGTTATTTTGGGTTTCAGGGAATCACCAACTGATTTTAGCTGCTGTAGTACGTCATCTAGACCACAAAAATGTGGCCCATGATCCTCAACTAAAATCTTATATCGTACAAGTTGCATCTGCTTTAGCTACGCAAGTTAGATCCAGAGGTGTGCTTGCTGAAACTTGGTTTTGTTAGTGACCTATGCAGGCATCTGAGAAAAAGTTTCCAAGCCACTCTTGAATCAGTAGGACAGCAGGAGTCGAACTTAAATATCTTGCTTCAAAATTCCATTGAAGATTGCTTGCTGGAAATAGCAAAAGGGGTAAATTTGAAGTCTTTTTTTGGTACATTCTGCTGTATTTTATCCAATGCTTTTAGTTTACTTGAGTTTCCGTTGGTCTTTTACTAGATTGATAATGCACTACCTCTGTTCAACATGATGGCAATATCACTGGAGAAGTTGCCTTCTTCTGGAGTTGTTGCTCGTGCAGCAATTGGATCGTTGATGGTCGTTGCTCATATGATTTCATTAGCATTAATCTCTTCTCGATCACAACAGGTATGATCCATTTTATGTGCTTTTTCTGCCCCTATTACTTTTATATTTTATGCATTCTTTGCCTTCTCCCCTACTCTGTAGGTTCATGTTTGTTGACATTGCTATTTTTATTTTTTTGTCAAATGGCTAGACATTTGAGCTTATATAAATTATTTTTGTATAGTGATTGAGATTGTTTTTAGTCACATTAACTGAACCTTTTGCTAAAATTCTCGCGTAGGTTTTTCCTGAAGCTCTTCTTGTTCAACTGATGAAAGCAATGCTGCATCCCAATGTCGAGGTCCGTGTTGGAGCACACCAAATATTTTCAGCTCTTCTTATTCCAAGTTCTAATCATCTTCGACATGAAGTTGCATCTTTCCATTCTGGTTTTATCTATGAACCAAGAAGATGGCATTCCAACAATGCTTCTGCATTTGAATCCATATCAGCGTTACTTGAAAAGCTCCGAAGGGAAAAGGATGGCATCCAATTGGAAAAGAATGGTTATAATATTCATGAAGATTTTAAAGGAAAGAACAATATGGAAGAGGATCTGAAAGCAAGGCCTTGTTATGAAGAGTTCCTGTAATATCTATAATATAACCTCCATGATTGACAAAACAGCTGCATCAAGCATGGTTGAGGCAGTAAGCAGTTTCTCAGTTTCATGATTATGTTATATGTGCAATTATCTAGTTTACCTCCTGTGCTTTTGATATGATCAATCCGGTCTATTATTTTTTTTCTCAGGAACCATATATCATTTTCACTTTTCAGACAGAATATCAGATAATGCAGTTTGGCAGTTTTTGTGGTCACGAATTCATTACATCAATAGAATACAAGTCTCACTTATTTACCTCTATTCTCATATCTTTTCAGGCTGATCCTTACCTAGGCATCAATGAAGACATTCAAGTTTTCGCAAGGCCTCAGGCAGATATTAGAGGTTATGGATCCGTTACTGATAACCGACATGCTTCTTCTTTGCTATTGGAGTTGCGTGATACAATATATGAATCCGACAATATTATGATGGATATCTTGGTCCAGAATTTATCTACCATTACTGGGGTATGAACATGTTATTAGCAAGTACCCTATCTGTCTCCCTAAAAATTTCTAACTCTATTCTTTTTGTGCTTGTTAAGCTTGAGATGGATGATCTCAGAAAACAATTGCTTGAACCATTCACGCCCGACGACGCATTCACGTTTGGCCCACAATCTATGCTTGACTTGGAACACAGTCAAATGATTACCCATTCCAAAGAATCGCTTTCCTTTGACGAGGTATGCCAATAAGATTAGCATTTGTTCTTACTGGTCAGCTTATAACCAGAGAAGTTCGTTGCTTGTACATTGTGTTTTTCAAACCTACCTGTAATGGTTTCTGCTAATGTACCAGGATGTTCAAGCAAACTCATTACTCGAGGATGATGCCAGAAGGGAAACGTCCGTTTTTCACCATTCTCGCTTCAATCCCAAAGTGCCTGCATCTCCTGCTGTCTATCAATCTCATGTGCTTAGCATAGGACAGCTGATGGAATCGGTAACCTCTTGTACACCCGTTCTTCCATCCTTCGAAAATCTCCATTTCTCTGTATTTACATGCCGCAGCTTTTCGTATAAACATATTTTTTTTCACTCCACTTGTCTTTTAGGCTCTTGAGGTGGCTGGTCAAGTTGCAGCAACATCTGTCTCGACATCACCTCTCCCGTATGATACCATGGCTAGCCAATGCGAAGCATTTGGGACAGGAACAAGGAAGAAGCTCTCCAACTGGTTGACCCATGAAAATCATCAAAACGGGGCCGTCACAGTTATGGCTGATGGACACACGATGCTCAGCAAGGTAAATAACGAAGCCTATTAATAACATTGCTATATCTCTCAACTCAATCATAATCTATACATCCTTTTTTGATTTGACTTGTCTGATGGTTTTTATACAGATAACAAACGAAGGTGCTTTTGGTGGAGCTGTCTCGCGGCACGACCCCTGTCTGGCTATGAGGTTGCCTCCTGCTAGCCCTTTCGACAACTTCCTTAAAGTAGCAAGGTGTTGAAGAAGCTTGACATTAATATCTCAGTTGTTCATGTTGTAAAATTGTAGGTGGTGAGCTGAGCGTGTTGTAGATTGAAATCCTTAGGTTTGAAATGAAACTGATAAATTCAGACTTGTAGGCTTACGTGCCCCAACTAATCCTTGTATGAAACTTTTCCCTTAAAAAAGCCACTAGTAGTTTTAGACATGGCGTAGGATGCTTGTGCCTTGTTCAAATTATTTATCGTTTATATATATTTCATTCTTCAGTCCATGCACACGTGAAAATGAGATACAGACCGGTCAGGTTTACTTAGGGATCCGTATTTGTTCTTGAAAAAAATCGGATATTTAGATATCCTATTATCCGAATATAAAATCTAGTTCAAATATTTTTTTCCGAACTTAGTGGTCTTATTTAAGAAAATTTACGATAACAAGTAACAAATTGTCAAATATAACAAGATTTGTATTTATGAAAATTTTAATTCTTTGAATTTTCAGATATAACAAGCATCGAATGCTAAAAGTAATAAGGTTAATATCTATGAAAATTTAAATCGGTTTGAAAATTAAAAAATTAAATCAAATATTTAGTCTGAAAATAAAAATCAAATTAAATATCTAAAATTTTAGATCAAATTAATGGATAATGGAATTAAATAGGTTGAATCAAATATTTTTGCACACGCCTAAGTTTACTTCATATCATATGGACTTTTTAGTCATATTGCTTTAGTTGGCAACCAATGGTCATTGTATATCCATCAGATATGATCAAACCCGACAATATAAAACAATTGTAAACTGTAAAAATTGAAGAAATTTTATTTTGATTAGTGTTGTTACTGTATCATTTGAAATATGCGAGTTTAAACGTGTTATAACTTTAAATTTAATATTTGACACACAGGATAATATAAATCGTGTTTAGTAAATGAAAAAAAGATTTAATATATAAGTTGCGTAAAATTTAGACCATAAATTTATATATTTTAATGTATATATTTTATTTCTTATTAGAATTGGGTTTTTTTAAACAAAGAGAAATTACTAAAGACGATCTTTAACTAATACAATTATTATTCCGTGTATCAAATAATTTTTCTTGGAAAATATACTAAAAATGAAAAAAAAAGACTGCAACAAAAAATAAAACCACAGAGTTTCATAATATTTATTTTTTAACCTAAGACTATTGAACTAAAATTTGTGTACACAAATCTAATTATATTTGGATTTGAATCAAATTAAACTAAAATTTAAATATAAGTTAAACTCTTTAAATATTATTATTTTTCTTTCTTTCTTTTTTTGAAAGACTCACTTAAAACTTACTTTAATAAAACATAAAATTATTATCATTTGACTCAACTAACATTGTGTATCTACTTTTAGAGAAATTATATTATGGGTCTGATTTATTATATCAACCAATGTCATATTCAATAAAAATTACTTACTTTATCATTATTTTTTGTCTTTAATCTAATAATATATTAACTTGTAAAAAATTGTTTTTTAAATGACATGACAAAAATTTAGTGAAGATCCATTAGTTGGAATAAATGATGGGAGAAAAAAAGGAGTGAAGTGAGTAATTTTTATTGGACGGAATCATAGCTAATGTGGTAAGCTAGACTCATGATATATATATTTTTTAATTTTGGCATAAAAAATAAACATCATTATTTAATAATACAAACCTTACGAGTGAAGATTTTATGGCCACGTTTGGCAATTAGCGAATAGTTGATAGCGGATTGCATTAGTTGATAGTTGTTTACATTAGCTGATTTGACTAGCAGATTGTATTAGCCGATTGTATAAAAGTGTTTGGTAAAATTAACTGACAACTGATAACTGTTTGATTATTTAAACAAGCAAAATGACATATAAGAACATGGTTATATTTGATACTTGTTTGAATAATTTATTAGTTATTAATATTTTGTATATATTAATATTAATTAGATTATAAAATTTATTTTTAATATAAAATTACTAAGCATATTTGAAGGATTTATATATTAGCTTATTGTTTATATAATTATTTTTAATATAATTTAATTAATTATTAAATTTTAATATAAATATAAGTGTGTGAGAATAAAAAGACAAAATAAAAAATATTAATTTACAAATATCACAATGTAAATACATGGGGTGAAGAATTAAAATAGAAAATGTTAAATTTAAGTTATTTGGAGATTTTTTATAATTGTCAAGGATAAAGGGTCTTTATAACTCTTATGTCAAAACCTCTAATTTCAAAAAGCTCATATTAGCAGTTTTTTTTAAAATGAGAGGTTTCACCTCAATTCGCTATTCACCAAACATCCAAATTAGTGGATTTGACCGGTCAAACCTCTAACATTAGATCAAACCTTTAATTTTAGCTCAAACCGCTATTTATCAAACAAGACCTATATATTATGAATATAAATACTCTACTTTTTGGTGCTTCTATTTATGTCATTACACTAAAAATTAAATTTAGAGTTTATGATTTAAGATTAAGGTATAGAAAATTGGGGGTAGGGTGTATTTTTTAGGGTGTATGATTTAATGTTTAGTATTTAGAATTTAGGGTTATGATTTAGAATTTAGTTTTTAGTGATCTTTAGTGTTGGGGCAGAGGAAAAGGTACCGAAAAGGGGCAGAAAATTTTTGTCTATATATTATTAGGTGTTTATGTTAAAAAATAGAGTATATTATTAGATGTTGAATTATCCTTAGTGCGAAGGTCGTGGAATGATTTTTTTGAATGTTCTGGTGTGATTATATGATAGTATATGTTTATAATTTTTCTTGATTTTTTTGACAATGACAACTAGATTTTATTAATAACCATGAAAGGTATTTCCAATACAACGCATCTAGAAGGGAGAATAATGAGAATAGTCTACCAAAATCCCATACAAAACCCAAAGGTGATAAGAAAAGTAATATTTCTATAGGGATTAAAATACCGAAAAAAACAAGAAGTCTTCCTGAATCTCCTTATCTCTATCCATACGAGACGCTTTACGGGGTGAAAAAGGAGTGGTGAGCGAACCAAACTATCAGGCAGATTGCTCCACTACTTAAGTCTAACTACATCGGCAAACAACCATCAACCGAGTGGGGATCTACCTTTCTATGACCACAGATAGAATCAAAATCAGAAACTAGCACCGTGAAGATCTATATACGTGCATCAAACGACCACTAAAATATGCTAAAATTATGCCAAAATGATAGATAAAACAAATTACAAAAATAAAGAAAAACGTGTCATAAAGACAGAGAATATGTGCCACAAAGACAAAATTTCATATTAAAATATAAAAAAATAATAATAATAAACCCCGATGGTCGGCAACCAATACTAAAACTGATTTCCGGTCATCGGCCAAGGAACCAAATGAAGAAGCGGCACAAAATTGGGCAAAGTTGGACAGAGAAAAAAACCTAGGACAAGGTTGATTTTACCTGTTATAACAATTAATTTGTTATCTTTTAATAATATATGCATATCTTGCACACATAAATACTGATATTTTAATCTTTTAAAATAAATATCATATTTTTTTATTGAAATTACTTATCACGCTGATATCGTAAAATGAAGAGAAAAAAACCTACAAAAGGGGCAGTGTAGAGTCAAATCAATTTTAGGAGTAGGGGAAGGGGTAGGGGTAGGGTATTGGTATGTATGTATAAATTACAAATACATATATAAGGGCCAAACGTATCGTTTCCTTTGAAGAATTGTCTTCAGCTTCGTACGAATAACATGCAGCTCAAAAAAAATATGTAAAACTTATATTTGATTTTGATATAACAAATTGTTTAAGGATCAAATTGTAAATGTAAATAAATTTTTAAGTATTTAAAAGTCTCACAAAATTGACAAGCATTTGAACCAAAATTGTTTCTAAATTAAATAAATGTTTCAAATAATTTTTTCTAAGTGTTTCTAAACTAAATTATACAATTACGCTCAAGCGTATCGATACGAATACGGTTTTAAGCACTGGAATTTTTATCGACAAAAGCGTACTGGTACGGTTATACCCGTATCGATACGGTATTCATACCGGGCTTATTTTTATGCTTTAGCGTACCGATACGGTTGTCCCCGTATCGATACAGTTGGTTAGATTCGAGAAATCTTAGCACTTAATTTTTTGACCGTTGCTTGTCGGTTATTAGAATCAACTTTTTCAAACGACTGTTGAACCGTATCGATACGCCCTTATAGCGTATCGATACCATTTTTGCTAAACTTTCACCAAGGATTTCAGTGAGCCAAATCCGTATCGATATGGTTCCCTTTTTACACTAGAACCATACCGATACGCTACCCTGCGTATCGATACACTCATATTATTTGTACATAACGGCTCTTTCTATTTTGAGATAGGTATCGATACGTCTGTTCGTGTACCGATATGGTAGGTTGCAGAAGTGCAGTTATTGCGGGAAAAATGCAGCCCAACGGCTCTATTGATGATCTCAATCACCCAAACGGTTAGAATTCAATGAAAGGTATAAAAGCAAGCTTCCAAAGCTACAACAACAACTAATGATCAATTGAAAAGCAATCAAGCACAAATCCAATCCTTTGAGTCTTATAGAGTCAAATCTTGTACACCCAACGTGTGTATTTTTCTTGTAATAATTTATTTCAAGTTTGGGCAATGTGTTACTGTAATTGGGGCAAAATATCAACCTATTGAGAGCTTAATTTCTATTTGCCAAACCTTCTTTGTAAAATTGAGTCTTGATTAAGCTTTGGGTAAAAAGCTTAATCGTATTGTAAGGTTGCCTCCTTATCCAAGAAAATAGGAAAAATTTCATAGTGAAATTGACTCAAAATCCTTAGTGGGAGCTAAGGTAGTGGATGTAGAGTTTGTTCGAAGCTTGAACCACCATAAATCGTTTGTTCTTCATTTTTATCTTTTCAATTCTCTCCCTCCAATTTTTAAAAAGCCAATTCACACCCTCTTGGTCATTTATCCATCGATTGATACACACAAAAAGATATATTGTCATATCATTTTACGTTATGATGAAAACGAAAAGAGCAATCATACATTTTTTTACTTAAAAGAGAGAAATTATACCGAAATGTAATTAAGAAATTACGAAATGAAATGTCAGGTCATATTCATAATCTAAAGTCATGAAATTGGACGAGGAATATTCAAAAATTGTAAGGATAGGAACCGGAGGGATATGGAATAGCTGTTATCTTCACCTACGAGGACATTGATTGTTATATTTGAACCGTAACCGTATAAATAATTGTAGGGATCCCCGAAAAATATCCGCAAGGATTGCGATATTTTACAATTTTTTAAAAAATATAATCAACTCTCATTTACATATATACCTACCTATCTTATTATCAATATTTCGATCCATTAAGATATTTGTACCTTTTATTTAAACCTTATTAAGTTTAAGTGACCTCTCTAGTAATTTACCTTTTTTTGTTAATTAAGAATATATAATTTATCTCCCAATTTACCTTATTCCCCTTCGACTACACTTTTTTTAATTGTATGGAATATATGACTTGTAAATTGAAATTGATCACATATTTTGGTTAGTAAAATAGTAAATTTTGTTTACTTTTATTAAGATGAGATTCTCCTAAAACTATGAGGATTCGATTGATATGGGATGAAGAATAAACCCAGAAACATATAATAAATACTCTCCAAAATCGTCCTCGTAAATATTAGGGACAAAATGATAAATACAAAATTGTGCTCGCACCGTTCGATTCCCGCCCCTAGTTGTCATACTACATCTTAATCACACCCTCGTGTAAAGTTATAGACATGTCTACTATTGGATCTGTATTAAAATTATATTTATTACGATAATCGACATTAGATGGGATCTTTCGATTTTTTACTAGAAATCTAATCAATATCGTTTCGATAATTGGTCGCATTTCAACATTCATATAGTTCGTGTTTTTTGATACACTTTCCCATTTCTCGCCTAGAGAGCCCCATGAAAATCATCATTATTTCATTTTCCCGTGTTTTTTGAAAGAAGAGATTTAAAAAATGATTTAACCTCGGACCCGTTTGAATGTAGCAAATAACAGCGGGGCCCGAGAATTGATGAACTTTTATAAATTAATACTTGATAAATTAATAATTTTTTAAAATAATAATAATTTTATTTTAATTTGGGCCCATGTCTAAATTAATAATTTCGATAAATTAATAAGATAATAATTTTTCAGAAGACATTGTATAAAGTTACGATCCCTTCAATATATTATAAATTAATAATTCTATAAAATTACGAATATAACTAAGAGTCTAAGACAACTCAGTAAAATATAATTCTATTGTTGTTTGCTTCTTCTTAAAATTTAAAGGGTAAAGTACACAAATGGTCACTAAACTATCCCAAAAAATACAAAATAGTCACCAAACTTTTAAAAAGTACATAATGGGCATTAAACTTAAGTTTTTGTTACAAAATGGTCACTGAGCCAATAACTGCTATTAAGTGAATGACGTGACAGTTACAAAAATTTGAATAATAACACATTTAATCCTCCATATTTACACATTTCAATCAATTTAGTCCTAATCTAACCCTCATTATTGATGTCTAAATTGATTGAATGTGTAAATATTGAGGATTAAATGTGATGTTATACAAGTTTTCATAACCATCATGTCACCCAGTTAAAAAATTAATGGTTCAGTGACCATTTTGTAACAAAAACTAAAGTTTAATGCCCATTATGTAACTTTTGAAAGTTTGATGACCATTTTGTATTTTTTTGGGATAGTTTAGTGACCATTTGTGTACTTTACCCAAATTTAAATCTAGCTGTATTTCATCTCTAACTTTTCTTACTGCATCCAAAAGTTTCGGTGTTGCGTTCTCATACTGCAACAAAAAATGTGAAGAGTTGTTGCCGCTATGAGTGCTTCCTTTTCCGCGCAATTGGTTGCAAAGGCATTGTATCATCTTCAGTTTCATCCTTAATAGGATTTTCAATAACATTAGCTACAATTTCTTCTAAACTTTTGACCTCTGAACATGTATCATTTTCATCCGGGTAATCCAATTGGTGATTGACATCTATTTTGTTGCGGTACTCAAGGTCATTTGTTTATGAAGAATAATGTAGGTTCGTTGAATCGAAAAAATCTCTTTAAATTAATAAATTATTAATTTATCTATTAATTAATATCTCTGTAAACTAATAAAATTACGCAGTCCCGACATTATTAATTTATAAAGGTTTTACTGTATTTGTATTTACTTAGAGTCTACAAAGGGAAACTAAGTATTTGATGGACTTGAATATGTGACTTATACATACATACATACATACATACATACATACATACATACATACATACATACATACATACATACATACATACATACATACATACATACATACATACATACATATATATATATAGGATTATGATCCACTTACATGGTGTAAAACTAAATTACTTTTACACTATTTTAGACAGTTAAATGATGGTAATTAATGGCTAAGATTGTTTTCTTATCTTTTTTTTCCAAGTGATAATCTTCACATTTTTTACTGTTAATCTTATCCATCCATTTTACTCATCCAATGGCCATGGATTAGTGTAAAACTAAATGAGTTTTACACCATGTAACTGGATCCCTTCCCATATAGGATCCACTTACATTGTGTAAAACTCAATAAGTTTTACACTATTTTTGGACCGTTGGATGATGGAAATAAATGGCTAAGATTCTTTCTTTATCTTTTTTCTCAAGTGATAATCTTCACATTTTTTACTGTTAATCTCATCCATCTATTTCACTCATCCAATGGCCATGAATTAGTGTAAAACTAAATGAGTTTTACACCATGTATCTGGATCCTATCTCTCATATATATATATATATATAAATAAGTGTTCGAATTTAGGTATCCAAAAATAAATATTTTCATCTTTTCTATTAAATTCAATCGTCAGATTCTAGGTCCTATAACTTGTGACTTTTAAGTTTAAAGGTGATTTTATGAAGGGTAATCATTCCATTGTACAAATTTTATTTCTACAAGTATCTTAGTTTTAGGGATTAGGGATTTTATTTAGGGTCTAATGTTTAGAGTTTTTAGTGAACATGTTTTAAATTTAAGGGGAATATTTAAAATTTAAGGTTTATGGTTAAAATTTAGGGTTTATAAGTTAAAACTTAAATCTTTAACTATATAACCCTAAAAATTAAACCATAAACACTAAATTCTAACCACAAATCCTAAAAATTAACCATAAACCCTATATCTAAACTCCTACACCTAAAACCCCAAACCATATCCATAAACCCTAAAACTAAAATACTTGTGAAATTTTTTTGTTTCTATTGCCAATGCATAAGATATTTTCCCCTTTATGAATGCATGGTAAAAATGTAAAATTACGAAATGGAATATAATTGGGTGGGTTTTTCTAAATTGAAACGGCTAAAATGAGGCTATACATAAATGCTTACAAAAATGATAAGAATTTGTGTATCGACAAGTAGGAATTTCTGTATATATCGAAAACTTTTTTTTTATTTCGGTATATACACTTTTATTTCGTATATATACAAAAATCCTTACCAACCAATACACAAATTCTTACAATTTTTATAAAAATATTTGTATACACCAAAATAAAAGTTCATCGCCTCATTTTAACCTCACCCTAAAAAATAACTCTAGTATTCAACTTCACTTTCCCGGCAAACAACCTCTAACCAACGACGTAACGAAACATGGTATAATGTAATGCTGTGTGTGCACAGAAAATTAGATAGATTTTTCTCACTAAGGGGCTGTTAATCAACTTAACATTTAACAATGGTAATCCAAGTTGAAATGATCGTTTAACGTTAAAAAGGAAATAAAGTAGGTTTCTTTTTTGTCAGATCAAATTAAATGAATGAACAATCTTCACTGTTTCAAAGCGTGGGAACACGTGTGGTGAGTGTCGGAGACCTCCCCCTTGTTTCAAGCTTTTATGTTACCCTTTCTGCGATGCGATAAAATACAACCCGCACTCAACATTCGCTCTCTCTCTCTCTCTCTCTCAGGTTTTCTTGGGAAAGAAAGCAAAGGTCTGGTCTTTGTCATCACTTCAACTTCAGCTAAGATGTGAATACCACTTTTTCTGATCTCTCTGCTGTTTTTGCTCCCTAGCTTTCTCTCTCTTCAAAGGGTGTAGCTTTGGTTTCTCCAATGGCTGCCATTTTTTCTTGTTTTCAACCTTGATTCTTCAGCTATAGGCTCCCGAAATAACTTTTTCCTTCTTAAAACGACTGTATTTGTTTTCAAGTACTCAAAAGCTTGCATTTCTAGTGTTAGTCTAAGGTCATTATTTGATATTCTAGGGCAGGTTAGAGATTTTTAGTTAAAACCCAAGTTGCCTTCAAAGGAGTTTAACAGACTAGTATTTGGTTAGGTTTTACTGCACTTTTCCTGTGGAAACACATACATACACCATGGATGATTTGTACAGGCTTGATGATCCTACAATCTCCTGTTCAAATGATACTGTAAGGGCTAATAACTTTGGTGCAGCAAGCTTTGCTGCTACTGTTGCCACTGATTTGCTCGGTCCAGCTGATCATTTACTTCAATTCGATCATCAAGAAGCTGATATAGTCACAGATGCCACTGGATCAGATATGTCTGAGCTGATCAAGTCCCAGATCTCGAATCACCCTCGTTATCCAACCCTAGTGTCTGCTTACATAGAATGCCAGAAGGTGGTTATTTGTTTTTAATCCCATTTCCCCCCTTGTTTTTTTTAATCCTAGAGAAACTATGGTGGAGGACTTGATCTTTGAGTGTTTTTTCCTTATATGTCTTTTATTTTGTATATATAGGTTGGAGCAACGCCGGAGCTGGCGTCGCTTCTTGAAGAAATTGGCAGAGAGAAACGCTTTATAAGTGCTTGTAGTCTGATAGGAGCTGATCCAGAACTTGACGAGTTCATGGTACTCCTATGAAGTTTTATCTTTAATTTTATGCTTTGTTTGGTTCTCGAGAAAGTGACACTTGTTGCATGAATCTCAATATTCCAGGAATAAATAGTTGGATAAAAATAGTTACATTTTTGTTGTCTTGTTTGATTGAAGGAATCATATTGTGAGGTTCTTAATTGCTACAAGGAAGAGTTATCGAAGCCATTCAATGAAGCAACAACGTTCTTAAGCAACATGGAATCACAGCTAAGTAGTCTCTGTGAAGGAGGAGCACTGGCAAAAAACTTGGATAATCCCTTTGGTAAAGTTTTAACTGTGCATTTCCTATGTACTAATATTTACCTGCCATTAAAGTTATACTGTAACTGATAAATGGGCACTGTTGTTTTAACATTAAAAAATCAATGTATGTGACTGTGCATGTAAAAAATAGTTATTTTTTTACCACTATTGACTTGAAATGCAGTATTTACATGGCTTAACGTAAAATAAGTGTTAAACTATATTTTTTTTGCAATAGGTGATTAAAGTATTTTTGGCTAAAATAAGTGCTTAATTTTTGTGTGGTCAAAGTTAGTATCTCAGTTGACTTTAAAGCAAGCCTAAAATAAAACTTTAGACACCTATTTTAGCAAAAAAAAAATTTAGGAACTTATTTCAGCTAAAAAATACTTTAATCACCTGTTGTAAAAAAATAGCTTGGACACTTATTTTATAGTTCATATTTATAATTTTAGTGTTGTTTCCTTTTGTCCACTAACCTATTTTGCTAAGCCAGAATTTTATTAAGAAAATACCAGAGTTCAAGACCATCCTAGAATGGCAAAATCTAAGATCAAGAGAACTCTAACATCAGTGTTTGACATGTAGCATACCCAAACTCAACATTCCTTTGCTCCAGAAAGAGCCAAAAATATGGCTGGGATATCATTTTTATAGATATTTTGTGGATTGACATGTTCTTCATTGCTGAATATTTAGCTGCAGACAATTCATATATTATTTGCTTATCTCTTTTCCAGATGAAGCTGGTGGTACTTCCGAGGAAGAGTTGGGTTATGGTGGGGAGGTGGAAGCTTCTGAAAATCAAGAATCTCAAAGGCAGGACATAAAAGGAATGCTCATGCGCAAGTACAGCGGCTATCTGAGCAGTTTGAGGAAAGAATTTTTGAAGAAAAGAAAGAAGGGTAGCCTACCAAAAGATGCAAGGGTGACACTGCTAGATTGGTGGAACAATCATTATAGATGGCCATATCCTACGGTAAATACAATTTCAACTTAATTTACCTATTGCCTTATCAGTGTTGGAGCATCGAAATCTTTAGTAGAAAGACTATTGCATTGTCCTTGAGTCCTAATTTAGTTATGCATTATAATCATTACCACCAAAAGTATATACTTTAGTATATTTTTCAACCCACCAAGTCCTAAAACAATGACAGTTAACTTGAATGTTTTGATGAACTATCGGTTATTGTTTGCTAACTGAATGAACATCTTGATCTAATGATCTGGCCAAAAAAGATGAATGATCTTGAACTTAAGGTTTAGTCCAAAATTTTTTTATGTATTTCATGTGTTTCTCTAGGGTTTAATGGTTAGGAAGGGTTTATGGTGATTGCAGGAGGAGGATAAATTAAAATTATCAGAGATAACTGGACTAGAGCAGAAGCAAGTCAACAATTGGTTCATCAACCAGAGGAAGCGGCACTGGAAACCATCAGAGGATATGAAATTCGCTCTCATGGAAGGTGTTCCGGGACGCATCGGAGGGCCTATGTACTTCGATCGTGGAGTTGGAACTGAGAGTAATAATATTTGATCAAACAACTGCACTTTTGAAGTTAATTACTAGGAGGTCACACGATAAAGTGTACCAAAAGGGTTATATTGGCACTGATACTTCTCAATGCTACTGATATTTCCATTATTTAATTCAACAAGTTACCTGCTGTGGTACATGCAAAGAGCTTCTGAAAATGTCACAAAAAGAAAAATGCAAAAATATGGACCAGTAAATCCTCTATAGCCATTGGTGTCACTCGAATGTGAAATTTAGTGGTCCGGGGTCGCTGGATCGGCAGTGCCAAACTCCTCAATGTCACAAAATGATACTGAAGAAAGCACCAGTTTCTGGTGTTACCCTTGTTTGATTAATTTGGTATATGGTCCTGATGACTAGCATGGCTAATGGTATTCATGTTGGAATTTAGTGTTTCCATATCTAAAAGCAGCAGCTTTTTCATTAATAACCTTTGAAGTGTGTAGCCTCGTAAGTATGTGTAAGACTAAGACAGTCTCAGATTCTGTGAAGTCATTTCTGCAACCCAAAGCTTTGTATGGTGCATTTTTTTCTGATAAAACATTTATTTGATATGCCTTCCATTCAGAATACATAAAAGTATGTAAACCATGTAATTTGAGCAATAAAATTTGGAAGCAAACACAAAAATATAATGATGGGTCTTTGTCTGAGGCCCAGATGAGGGTCTAACAAGTCTGTGGGATTCAGCATCATTGCCTAAAAGAAAAACTTTGCACTCACTTGAACTTGAACATTATACAATCTTCTGCAGAGCTCAGGTTTTCAGAAGCAATCCATCTTCACTTTCAAAGTCTTAACTCAGAATACATTAATAGACTTGTTCCATGACAACAAAGAAAGCCCGGAAGACAATTTAAGAAGTCTGGACTGAATGCAAATCAAAAGGAAACACATGTTTCGATATATAACATTCTCAAAGTATCAATCTATTTTGCAAGAGTTGGAAATCGGAAGATACTAAGAGAAACAATCATCCTTTCATCTATTTAGAAAGTTAGCAAATCCAGAAGAAATAGGCTTGGTGATATACAGGAAATGCAACTTGGGGACGGGGTCATAAGAACTCTATGGTTCATACTACAAACACATTCATTTGTGGTCTGTTCTAGGCTAACTTAACAATGTTAGGATCTTTTCTGGTCAAAAGATGACCAGATTTGCAACAATGGCGTCTATTGACATAACGGAGCATCTACACGCCAGGTATGGGAGATTATGTATCATCATCGGGTGCAGCCATGGTAATCACTACTTTTGCCAACTTCAGTAGCACTTCCCTCAGCATTCATGTCATTGAAACTCCGTTTCTTTGATTTGGAGTTTGAATTCTCCTTTTCTTTCCCTTTTCTTTTCTCGTCCTCAACTTTCTTTTCAGGCTGATGTTCATCATTTGAATTAGGAAAAAGTGGAGGCTCCCTGCCACTTAGTTTACAAAAGACTCTTTCCACTGTTAATTTATTTCCTCCCCTAGCCCATTGTTGTCCAGAATTAACTCCCAAACTGACTTTGAAGCCCTCTCAAGAACTGGGGTTCTGCCCAATAAGAAGAAAAAGTTTAGTTCTATTGTACATTTAGTGT
This sequence comes from Hibiscus mutabilis, assembly GCA_019671005.1. NCBI lineage: Eukaryota > Viridiplantae > Streptophyta > Magnoliopsida > Malvales > Malvaceae > Hibiscus > Hibiscus mutabilis. The sequence goes on along the minus strand of CM033715.1, from coordinate 78,744,564 downwards.
GAGTGCATAGCATATTGTCCATGTTGACACAGTTTTACAAATCATGCGGATGTAAAAACATAAAAGATCTACATTAGACCATCTAATCATTCTCAAATTCCAGCCGTTCAAAAAACAATGAAGAAAAGCAACAACACTCACTCAAGCTCCTGCCTAAGTGAGTCAAACAATTCCCTTTTCGTCTGTTTCTCTGCACCAGGGGTGTTTAGGACCTTACTCTGCTCTGCCATTTTGATTGTTGTATTCTTCAACTCCTCCTGTAACAGAGAAAAGTTACAGAACCAGAAGGCACATGACGAGTCAACTATTCGACTTCAACGAATGCAAGTTTATAGATTAGTGTAACATTATTTAACTAATTATGTCAGCAATGCACAGTCAAAGGAACCAAGAACTGAGTTCACATAAGAGGCCTTAAAATTTTTTAGTGAACCGACGATCTTCAGTCAAGTTAAAACAACGAAGAACAAACTAGTCACCACAACTTCAAATTTAAATACAATTATTCCAGAATTCTAATTAGTTTCCTTAATCACATAGAAAACTTTATATCTGTAGAGAAAAAAGGTACATCTCTATAGGAACTACACTAACTATGTATCTTTATATCCAGTGCCTGAGAAAGAACACGATTTCTCCTTTATAAAAAATGGTAATCATCAGCAAATTAAAAAAGAGGAAGACACATATAACTTAAACTTCAGAGCTTCATTTATGTCATATATTGACAATTGACTCGGAAATGAACTTTTACAGTATTTAATAATATCAACTAGGGTTTCAACTTCAAGTGCAGCAATACCAAGAGGAAGTAGACCAAAGAACACAAAAGGAGTGATTTGGGGCAAAGGACAAGAAGATGATCAAGAGTTGTAAAATTAGAGATCTCCAAAATATTTGGCCAAAAACGTTCAGTTAAGAACAAAAAATCACATTTAAACTATCAAACAAATTCAAAGAGCACCGCTTAATCTGCAAAATATTCATGATAAAAAACACAAATTTAAGTGGCATTATCCCAAAATATCCTTGAATGAATCATCTTTTTCATCAAAAGTAAAATAACCAGATAAAAAAATCCAACAGTGTATTGAGAAAGAGACTAACATTGGCTTTAAGCTGATTGATAATCTTCAACCTGAGAGCATCAATGGTTCCATCATTCATCAATGACTCCAACACATCTTCTGGGGTTATTACTGATGATGATCCCATCTTTTAATTCCAACCCAAAAACACAAATTTAAGAAAATTTAATTCCTTCGACACTGTGCCTGAAAAAATCGAATCTTATAAGCTCTTCAAGCTTCGGTATAAGAAAAAGTTGGGTACTTTGAAAAGAAAAACAAACAAAACATAAAGGAAGAAGAAGAAGAAACAAATATTAGAAATGGTTTGAGAAATTAGCGTACATTGTCGTCTCTTTGTTGTCAATCCACAAAAATTGTAAACAATTCAATTTGTAGTTCATCCTAGGAAAACACACTGGTAATATAGGTTTGGGCAGAATCCACGTCTGGAAAACGGCGTCGTTTGGAAGTGTTCTTCAGTTATATAGAGAGAAAATTAGGTTTGGGATTGGGATTGGGATTGGGATTGGGATTGGGATTGAGAAAATACTTTGATACATAAGCCTTTTAATTTAAGAGTTTAAAGATTTAGGTTATGATTTAAATGTTTAGTGTATATGGTGTAAAATTTAAGGTTTATTGTTAGAAATTAGAGTTTAAGGGTTATGGTTTAAGGTTTAGGTTTTAAGATATTAGGGTTAGGAATTTAAATTATAAATTTTATAATTTAAATAGAAAGGATTGTATAAAATTTCATCCGATATGTAATCTTTTTATTTGATAATCTTGAAATTGAGATATATATTTTTTCTCTTCCTTGATTTTTCTACAATTCAGATTTGAAAGAAAATATCCTAATGTCAACAGATAAAAATAACTTAAAAAACTAATTCTGAGCGGAAAGTTTTAAATTGAATAGTTTGGTAGTATAATCAGAAAAAAAAATTAAATTAAATGATGATCAAAACAAAAACAAAGACCAAGTTGAGCGACCAAAAATATAATTTACTCAAAACTAATAATCTAGGATATAAAGTTCACAAATGGTTACTGAACTTTGTTTAAAAAAATAAAGCAGTAACTAAACTTTCAAATGTTACAAAATGACAATTAAACTTTATATTTTGTAACAAAATGGTAACTTGACCGTTAAGTACTTAACGCGGCTGTTATAAACTTTTATATAATAGCACATTTAATCTTCTATCTTTACACATTTAATCAATTTAATCCTAATTCAAAAAAGTTTAATAAATTTAACCCTTGTTATTTACACATTTTTTAAATTTGGTTCTTATAAAAATATTATTTATTTATTGTTCGATTTTATTATGAAATTGCTTAATTTTGTAGCTTGAGGATGCCTTTAAGTGTAACAAAATTACAAGATGGCGTTGAGAAGAGGAGCCTCTGTAAAAATAATGCACATCCAGAAATCCTAAAGATCTCTTCACTAACGTTGATACTAAAAAATGGAGCATATAAAAAAATATCTGAATCATACCCATTGATGAACATACAAGACACATGAGAAAGTGAAAGTGAAAGTTAAACATGGAACCTGCTCTTATGTTTACCTCCTCAGGTGAATCATATGTCTGAAAAAAAATAAAGACAACTTAATGGCAGTAACTATCAGGTGCTACACATGAAGATGTTAAAAGTGAAAAGAAAAGGTTAAGAGCTGACAGACAAATAAAGAGAAGATCAATCACGGTGGCTGATGAACTTTGCTTTAGCCTGCAACAAAGGAAACAACAAATTTTGGTCAGCAATGGCAGTGGCGTGGCTAAATTATAAGACTTAATAGCATAGTGGAGCGGGTATAGGGTCATGACCAAAATTCGCATCCTTGTGCTTAGAGAGAGATGTGCAAATTGGGGATCGAGATCTCTACTGTGGGAGAGTTGATGGCTAGATGATGATGATGGCTGCTGCTTTGGATGTTGTTGTTGCTACTGGTACAAGGCTCTAAGCCTACCAATCTCCCTCTCCAAAACTTGATGCTCAACTAGAACAAAATGATTTCCTAATTTAGTGTTCACTAAATGAAATTCTATTTCAACTAAAATGATAATACTCATCACAAGATAAACTGTTTTAGTTTTTATGTGTTTTCATTAGATATTATTTTCATATCTAGTTGGGTCTGCAACATGTATCTGTATTTTCGTGAGGCTATTTTGTAATTTTGTTGCACTTAAAGGCATCGTTAAGCTACAAAATTAAGTAATTTTATAATGAAATCGAATAATAAATAAAAGGATCAAATTGAAAGAATGTATAAATAACAAGAATTAAATTTAATGAAATTTTTTGAATTAATACTAAATTGATTGAATACATAAATATTAAATGTTCTATTATACAAAATTTCATATCAGACACGTTAAATACTTAGCGGCTGAATTATTATTTTATTACAAAATATAAAATTTAATTGTTATTTTATAATATTTAAAAATTTAATTACCGTTTTATTTTTTTAAACAAATTTTAATGACCATTCCTTGATTTCACGATTTTTCTTCTTCAATCTCTTCTTGATTTCTTCTTCTTCTTTTGTGGGCTTGTTCATGGTGGATCTGTTATCGTCTGATCGAAATTTGAAGCTCGAAGGCCTGGGGATTTGGATGGTGCAAGTTTTCCTCCACTGCGAGCTGGGAATCAGGATGTTCCTGTCGAATCTACTACCATGGGAGCTGGGGCTCCTAGTGCTGGTAAGGAGTGGAACCTACTTGATCAATCCTTACCTTTTTTTCCCTCCGGTTGAGCGTGATGGTCGCTTCACGGTGAAGCCTTCCTCGGATATTCTGGCTGATGGTGCACGGCAATGGAAGAATGCTCTTTTCGAGATTTTTTTAGGGAATTCCCCTCCGCTTACGGTGTTTCAGAAAACAATGAACAAATTATGGGGGCGTGAGGGTTCTATTACAATTCGCTTCTTGGCCCCAAGCGTCTATGTTCTGAATTTTCCCTCAACAAAGGTTCGTGATTGGGTCCTTGAATCTGGACCTTGGCATATCCAGCAAAAGGCTCTTGTCTTGCGGAAGTGGGTGCCTGGACTGATTCCAGAAGTTCTTGATATGTGTTCTGCTCCAATCTGGATAAAGCTTTGGCATGTTCCATTGGAGCTTTTCACGCAAAAAGGGCTGGGATGTATTGCTAGTGCTCTAGGTAAGCCCCTATATACTGACCGTGCGACGGTTTTAAACTAGAGTTTAGAATTTGCTAAGATTTGTATGAATGTTGATGCGAAGTTTGATTTGCCTAAGTCTGTCCTTGTTGAGCTTAGTGAAGGGAATTATATTGATGTTGGGGTGGAACTAGTTTGGGCACCTCCTAGATGTGAACATTGTTGTATCTTTGGGCATTTGGGAGAAAAATGCTCTAAGAATGAGAGGTCGAACCTTGCTGTTGATGCTAATATTGTTGATCCTATAGTTATTGATAGTGAGATTGTTGATCCTAATATTGTTGATACTGTAGTTGTTGATAGGGTGATTGATGATACTGTAATTGTTGATTCTGTTGTTGTTGATAATGTGATTGATAATACTGTTGTTGTTGTAATGTTGTTGTTGAAAGTGTAATTGTGGATACTAGGATTGGGAATAGTGTTGTTGGTTTGCAGGGAGTTATGGATGAGGCTAAAGTTGTAAATGCAGTTGTGCTTGAGAATATGGATGCTAGGGAAGAAGCTATAGGGGATCAGGAGATTGTGTCTGGCATTATCCAAGCTACTGATTTGATATAGGATAAGGGGTTGCTTAACTCTAACCAGTTCAGTGTGTTAATTGAGGATCCTGAAATTTCTCCAAGAAAAACTAGAACGGCTGCAAATGGTGTGTATGTGCTCATGAATCAGTTGAAACCAAAAGGGAAGGGTGGTGGTGAAGGTGGAAAAAAGAAGGGTAAAGGTGGTCAAAAGGGCGGTGGCTCCCCCAATGCTAAATGACATTCATGACATGGAACGTTAGAGGTTGTAATGACCCCTCAAAGATCAGGAAAATTCTGAGTTTGGTGAGAAAATTAAAGGTGAAAGTATTGTGTTTGCTTGAAACTCGTGTGAAAGAGGTAAATATGGGTGCTTTATTTCAGAAGTATTTTCAAGGGTGGTCTTGTTATCAGAATTACTCTGTTGCTACAAATGGGAGGATTTGGTTTATGTATAGGGGCTCATGAATTGTGCAAGAAGTTACTACAAGTGATCAGCATATAACATGTCTTTTAGTGAAAGGGGAGGTGAGGTTTTATCTCTCTGCCATATATGGCTCTAATGGTAAAGAAGATAGGATGGGACTTTGGAGTAATCTATCTCAAGACAAGGCTATGGTAGGGAATTATCCTTGGGCACTTGCAAGGGATTTCAATATTATTAAGGATCCCCAGGAAAGCTCAGACTTCGATGGCAACCAGGTTGTTACTGGATCTATGCAGGATTTTTTGGACTGTTTGGAAGAGTTAGATGTCTTGGATCATGCATATAGTGGGACTGTTTTTACTTGGTGTAACAAGAGGGAAGATGTGCCTTTGTCCCGTAAGCTTGATCAAGTTCTTGTGAATCTAAGTTGGCTACAGAAATTTCCAAATGCAACGGTGGAGTTCCTTGGATCTGATTGTTCTGATCACAACCTTAGTTATGTGGTGGTTGATGCTCCCATGATCCGGCCACCTAGGCCTATCAAGTTTTTCCACTTCTGGGCTGATCATCCAGAATTTTATAACATTGTGGAAAATTCATGGAAGCATCATGTTGAAGGGAACCCATTACAGGCTTTGTTTGTCAAATTGAAGAGATTAAAGGAGCCTTTGAAGAAATTGAATAGGCAGTCTTATGGAGGATTACCTGATAGGGTTATTGCTTTGTAGAAGGATCTTGAAGATGTGCAAGTTCAATTACTAACGTGCCCCCCCCCCCCCCTAGTCGTATTGCTCGGGAAAAGCAAATTTCCTTAGGGCTTAATGAGTTGTTACGGGCTGAAGAAAAGTTCTTGAAGCAAAAATCCAGAGTCCAATTCATTAAGAAAGGGAATAATAACACAGCTTATTTTTTCAGGCAAGTCAAAGTTAGGCAGTCCTTAAATAATATCCAGTTTATGCATGATCTGCAAGGGCAAAAGCTGGATACTTTTGAGGGTATTTCGAATGAACTGGTTAGACATTTCACGGAGGCCTTAGGGGGTGTTGATTTGAATGTAACTTCATTTTCAGATGAGTTGCTGAGGGAGATCATGGGAGGGGAAGTTACTAGGGAGGTGTAGAATCATTTGATGGCTCTTGTGACTTCCAAGGAAGTTAAAGATGTGTTGTTTGCTATGAATGGAAACAAGGCCCCAGGGCCTGATGACTATCCTGTCAGCTTCTTTAAGTTGTGTTGGAGGATTATAGGTGAGGATTTCATAAATGCAATTAAGTTCTTTTTTCGTACTAGCTTGTTACCTGCTGGTTTTAATGCTACAATCATCACTTTAGTCCCTAAGGTGGTTGTTCCTTTGCATGCTACTGATTTTAGGCCCATTTCCTATTGCACAACAGTTTATAAGTGTATTATTAAAATTCTAGCTAATCGATTAAAACTGTGGTTGTCTGATTGGATTTTGCCAAATCAGAGTGCGTTCTTGTCTGATAGAGATTTGGTGGAAAATATCATGTTAGCTCAGGAACTTGTTAATAGCTATGGTAGGAAGCATCTCTCTCCTAGGTGTGCCCTAAAGGTTGATCTTAGAAAGGCTTTTGACTCATTGAATTGGAAGTTTATTTTTCAAATTTTCAGAATTCTTAAATTCCCTGATTTGTTTATTGGCTGGGTGCATGCTTGCGTAACTCACTCAAAATTTTCTGTTGGCTTAAATGATGGTTTGGTGGGATTATTTCTGGGGCTAAAGATGTTAGGCAGGGTGACTCATTATCACCTTATATCTTTATCATGGTTATGAATGTACTATCCAAATTATTAAATTTGGCTAGTAAACATGGCGTTTTTGGTTTCCACCCTAAATGTAAAAGGATTGGGCTCACGCATATCTGCTTTGCTGACAACTTTATTGTTTTTACTAAGGGTACCGTTGATGATATGATGGGGGTTAAAAATGTTATGGATCTGTTTTATAGAATGTCTGGATTAAAGATGAACACCTCAAAGAGTGAGCTTTATGGTGCTGGACTTGGAACTGATGACATCAATTTTATTTCTGAGCAAACTGGTTTCAAAGTTGGTTCTCTCTCGGTTAGATATCTGAGCGTTCCATGGTTGCTAAGAATTTGTCTGTAGGAGACTGTGAAGGGCTGGTGGGGAGGATTATGCAGCAGATTCGATGCTGGTCTTCAAAGTGCCTGTCGTTTACTGGCAGGTTACAGCTTATACAAGCTGTATTGTTTAGCATACAAAATTTTTGGTGTAGAGCTTTTATTCTGCTCACTAAAGTATTGAGAAAGATAGAGAGTTTATGCAGTGCTTATCTTTGGAAGGGTTCGGAGGGTCAGCTAAGGGAGCTCGTGTCAGTTGGGATAGGATTTGTCATCCTAAATATGAAGGGGGCCTCGGGGTAAAGAACATTTTTGTGTAGAACCGCGCTTGTATGATGAAATGTTTATAGATACTTTTTGCTCGAACTGGGTCTTTATGGGTAGCATGAGTAGAAAGCTATATCCTTAAAGGGATTTCTATTTGGAATATCATTGAAAATAGTACTTATAGTTGGGCTTGGAAGAAAATTTTGAAACTGCATAATGATTATGCTCTTGTGGAGAATTTGGATGGGAGATTTAAAGCAAGAAAGGTTTGGAATGCTCTTTGACGTAAGAATGAGTGTGTCTCATGGTTTAACGTTATTTGGGAGGGCCATCCATACCTAAGCATTCGTTTGTGGCATGACTTGGGATTCAAGATAGGCTACTTATGAGAGATAGAATGATGCGTTGGGGGTTGCAGACTGAACAACAATGCTTGTTATGTACTGTTGAGTATGAGAGCAGAAATCATTTATTTGATGCTTGTAGTTTCTCTTGGCAAGTATGGTTAGTTATTCTTCAGGCTTGTTGTATGGATGCTCAGTCGGGAAACTAGTCTGATATGGTGCAACGGGTGCTAGTAAATGGAAAAGGAAGATCTCTTCTGGCCATTATTATTAGATTGACATGGTGTGGATTCCTTTATCATATATGGCAAGAGTGCAATGGCAAAGTGCATGGGAGATCATCTAGACAAGTAGATATTATTGTTTCTTTGATAAGGAGGGATGTTCGAATGAAGTTGATTGATTATACAAAGTTTACTCATTCTTTTACTACCCTTGCTGTTGAATGGGAAATTCTGTCATAGTTACTGTGTTTTCATATTGTTAAGCTTTTCTTACATGTATAGTTGGTTGTTGTAGGGGGTTATATTTGGATGGTTCTTTGAATGAATAAGAAATTTTCATTTATCCAAAAAAATAATATCAATAAAATCCCTCGAGGGTCTAATAAATATTATCAAAATTTGATTTTAAAGGGCATAAGTATTCCCAAATCTTCTTCCTCTGAAAGCCCTCACCAATCTTTTATTTCTCCACTATCAAATTCAATATCACATTCGCCTGACGCACTCTCTGCTCTACATCAATAGGAGTGAACCGTTACAAGTCACCAAATCCCATTATATTTCGTAACATTTTCCTAATGCAATTGACGGTTTTCTCATATTCAATGGCGAAATTTAGAGTAAAAATTTTAAAATTAAATTATTTTTTAAAAATTTAAAGGTTTAAACGAAAGTTTTTAAAAATCTAAGAGTTTAACTAGAATTTTTAATAATTTTGAGAGAATTAATCAGAATTTTATAAAATTTTAAGAAAAAATTTAATTAAAAATATCCAAACTTTTGAAGCTTAATATGAATTTTTAAAAATCTTGAGGAACAGCAGTAATTTTCCACATAACATAGCCGCTTTCTCTCTTTAGTATTTTTTAACCTAGCCGCTCTCTTTCAAATTTCTGCCGCCTGCAACTTTGCTTTTCTTCCTTTGATTGGTGGTTGGTAACCAATTTTAATATTAGTCGTCGAACACCGGATCTATTGTGTTTTTTTATTTTATTTTTTTATGTTTTAATAAGAATCTTTTGTCTTTGTGACACGTGTTTCCTTTGTCCATGTGACACGTTTTTCTTTGATTTTTTTGGTTCATTTCATATGTCCTTGTGGCATGATTTTCAGCATACTTTAGCGGCCGGTTGATGCTCGTACAGAGATCTTCACGACGCTAATCTCTTATTATAGTTTTATCGATGGTCTTAAAAAGATGGATCCCCACTCGTTGATGGTTGGTTGCCGTTGTAATCAGACTTGGATAGCGGAGTAATCTACTTGATAGTTTGGTTCACTCATCACTCATTTCTCACACCGTAAAGTGTCTCGTTTGGATAGAGACAATGAGATTCAAGAAGGTTTTTGAATTTTGGCATGCTAATATCGATGGAAGTGTCTGCTTTTCTTTACACCATTATAAAATACTTTTAGTGAACTTGTCCTATTTTTTTAATGTAATATATTATATTATCTTTCGTGGTAATTAATAAAATTTAGACGTTATTGTTTAAAAAAAATTTAAAGAACCAAAATTTTGGGGGCTATAGCCCTCTAATTCAATGGAGGTTCTGCCCCAGCCCGTGCATTGGTGTCAAAAAATTGATACGGTTCATTAATGAGGCTCTTGAGTCTTGAGTCACTGTTTGAGGCTTTGCTCGAAAGGTCGAAAGAATGTTATTTGTGATTGGTATCGTCTCAAGAGGGGTACAACATGAATTCTTGTTCATGATTCTTATTTTTCATCTCTATAATTTTAATAATTTTTTAAGTGACAATCTTATAAATTAATGATTGTATTTGTTATTTTAATTATATTTAAAACATTTTTATAATAAAATAATGTGTTTAACAAAATTTAATTATGTATTTATAATTTATTAGTAAATATTAAATTAATTGTTCAAAGTAATGACATACTATTGTTACATAGAAGCTCACTTTTGAGTTTTCTTTTTTAGTGTTCTTATCTATCTCAAACACTACAAAATTAAATCTTACATTCTTATTTCTAAATTTTAAAAACTAAACCACTCTACACCTTTAATCATAAACCCTATTTTTAATATTGAAGTATAAATAAAAACACTAAAAACAATAGAAAATTTCTATTCGTCTGCTTGAACATCATTGTTGACCTCAAAATGCTATGTGAAATGTCTCCACTCTTGTTTGCACAACAAAGCCTTTTCGTTACCGCTGTTTGCCTAATTGCTGATCCTCCATGCTCTCTGAGAAATTATTAGATAAATCGTCTTACCAAATTATTCATAGTTTATTTAATATATATATTTATCGATTTCATTATAATTTTTAAGTAATTATCTACTCTTTAGTTATATGTAAGAAATAAGTGAAAATTGACCTTAAAAAAAAATGACATGAAAAAATATTATTGGATGTTACCATGAATAACGTTGTGAGTTAGACCCATCTAATAATTTTTCGAAATATTATATCATAGGTCTGACTCGCCACGTCATCCATGGTTCATCCAATAAAAAGCATATGTTTCATATATATTTTTTCATATCATCTTTTTACCGAGTAAATCTTCACTCATATTTACTATAAATTAAATTAAAAAATACTTTTTACCAAGTGTAAAAAGATGACATGAAAAAAATAATAAAATAAATATTTTTTATTAGTTTAGACTATAAATGACGTGGTGAGTCAGACTTATCAAATAATTTGTCTAATTTTTCCTACCCTCTTGGTTTACGAAGCAGCTCACATGCTGATTGGGTATGCGCGGCTGAGATGGCAGCTCACGTGGACAACTTATTCTGATGACACATAGGGTAGCCTTTATTATTATTATTATTATTATTATTATTATTATTCATTTTCATTAAAAAAAAGATTATTCGAAATTTCAACTTTATATTTAACTTATTTATCCACTTCATTAGTCATAAATTTTTTTATTCAAAATTTTACACTTATATAAAAATAATAATTTAAATTTCATATGAGTTAGATTTTAAGTTATCTACAATTGTTTAAATCAATTCAAAGTTCATATATGACCATATTTTTAATTTTTATTTTAATCGATTTTAACCACAGTTTTAAATTAAACACATAAAATTTGTATATAATATAACCAATAGGATTGGTTTAAGTGGTAAGAAATTTAGTATTGCTCAAGTAGATCTCGAGTTCGAGGCGTTGTGTATATAAAAAATTCTTGTTGAGAGACTCGCCTACCAAAGTCAGGTGTGTGACGTGAGACTTAATCCAAATTAAATGTACATAGATATATTATGAGTGCGATCCTCTCAACTCTCAATCCAGTTTGATCTATTCACAACGTCATGATTTGAACTTCTGACATTACTTTAAGACTTACGTCTCATCCTACTTAAACCAACTAATTGATTTTAATGTATTTTATTAATTATAATTTTGAAGTAAATGTGGAATTTGTCAAAACAAGTAGGTTAGTTAGCTAGGTTGTTGAACTTCAAAGCACAATCCCAATATCTTGTAAAAGGGAAACAATGCCGTGGCAGTTTAATTTATTTGAATATATTGCTTAATCATGTTGAAATTCAATGTTTATACAATCAACATTTAAATGTAATCAAAATTGACTTTTTATGATGGCTTGTTGAGTTAAACTATTTAGGGTAAAGTATAAAAATAGTTATTAAATTTTTAGTGCGCTTTCGTTTTAGTTACCGATTTTTTAAAAATTTTATTGAAGTCACCCAACTTTTATTTTACTTTTATTGGGGTCATCCAACTTTTAATAAAATATTATGTTGAAATTCAATGTTTTTATTTTTAATTAGCTGCACATGTATGACATTATATTATTTTAATCAGAAAAATGAAAACTAATAGGCCACATCATTATTTTACAACCGGAGATAACAAGAGGGGCCAAAATAAAAGTTGAGTGACCCAATGAAAGTTTAAGAATTCAGTGACCAAAATGAAAGTGCTCTAAAAGTTTAGTGACCATTTATGTAGTTTACCTAATTATTTAACAAGTCCAACATATAGCTTTTTAAATAATATCACCTTTCCTTTAGTCATGAAATTAAATTCTTTAATGGCTTTCCATGTTCATTATCATATTTTAATTATTTTCTGATGGAAAGTTGCAGTTTAAATTTCCAAATGAATGATAGTCAAACTCAACAGTTGAACAAGTTCAAGCAACGTGAAGCTTCACGCAAAAGGAAAGGAAAGTCTTCTTCTGCATGTGGCCTCATGCATCCATTTTTATTCCAAAATCTAGATGAAGAAATGCAGTTTCCAAAGCATAAATACACCTTTGAAATTAAGCAAAGTAAAAACTTGCAGAGAAAATACATTATTTTTTCAAAGTATGAAATTTGACACTCTTGAGATTGAATTTTTCAGCACATGAATATCTAAATGCGTGCAATTAATTGATAATGATTCAAAATGCAATTATATTGGCAATTTGGCACATTGCTTAGTTGATTTTTCATGTTAAATGATTGTGTTTAACATCCGTAATTCCAAATCAGTTACGAACAAGGATATGACCATTCAAAGATCCTTCGAATATATCGAAAAACTAGATAAAAAAAAATGAACACTCTCTTATAAAATACTCATAGATCTAGGTATCATGGTTCTGGTTTATTGTGAGGTTGAATCAATCAAAACTCATTTATTCAATTCTCCTTAACTCCCAGTTTTAATCCAAGTCTTTGTTCTGACGTACCCATCAAAGTCAGGAAAAAAATATATAATAAAACATTATTTCTTGTCTTTCAAATAACCATCAAAGAAAATGCCATTGATCCATGATTTAATAATCCCAGAATTAAAATATTGAATCTTAATAATATAGGATCAAATAAGCTTATCCAAATCGGTTTCAGCCTATATTTTGCTAGGACGAGCCGGTGATTGAGAGTTTGTGGAAATGGGTGCCTTGAGTGAGACTCTTACCCAGTTTTTGATACCTGTAGCTGCCTTGGTAGGCATTGCTTTTGCTTTGTTTCAATGGTTTTTGGTCTCCAGGGTGAAGGTCTCATCGCACGGTTCGAGTAATGGATATAAAGCGAAGCTGATTGAAGCTGATGAACAAGAAGAGGGTATTGACAATCTTGAGGTTTCAATCAAGTGTGCTGAGATTCAACATGCCATTTCTGTTGGTAAGCTTTGTTTCTTCTCTGTTGACTTGATCTGTCTATAGCTGAATTCTTAGTACCAATCTGTATCATGTTCCCAGGTGCAACCTCTTTCCTTTATACCGAGTACAAGTACCTCGGTATCTTCATGGCCGTATTCGCTGTCATCATCTTCCTCTTCCTTGGTTCAGTTAAGGGGTTCAGCAACAAAAGTGAACCATGCACATATAACCAGGGAAATACTTGCAAACCAGCATTGGCGAATGCCGCCTTTAGCACGATCGCTTTCTTGCTTGGGGCTCTTACTTCGGTCCTTTCAGGTTTTCTTGGGATGAAGATTGCAACATATGCCAATGCTAGGACAACTCTAGAGGCAAGGAGAGGTGTTGGGAAGGCATTTATAATAGCTTTTCGCTCGGGAGCGGTCATGGGATTCCTTCTTGCTGCTAATGGCCTTTTGGTTCTTTATATATCCATCAATTTGTTTAAACTGTACTATGGTGATGACTGGGAGGGACTTTATGAATCTATTACTGGTTATGGTCTTGGTGGTTCTTCTATGGCACTATTTGGAAGAGTTGGAGGAGGAATATATACAAAAGCAGCCGATGTTGGTGCTGATCTTGTCGGTAAAGTCGAGAGAAATATCCCTGAAGACGATCCACGAAACCCTGCTGTAAGTTCCTACAGTTCCTTTTTCATTTTGCTGAACCTATTAGCCTGGCATAAGTTCTGTTTGTTGTTTAGTTTTTTAGATGTCTCCATTTTGGCTAGCTTTGGACAATTGTTTTAGATAGTGTGGCACTTATACAGGTTATTGCCGATAATGTGGGCGATAATGTAGGAGATATTGCGGGGATGGGTTCCGACCTGTTCGGATCTTATGCTGAATCATCATGTGCAGCTCTTTTTGTTGCATCAATATCATCCTTTGGTATAGATCATGACTTTACTGCAATGTCTTACCCCTTGATCATTAGCTCAATGGGGATTGTGGTTTGCTTGATAACTACACTCTTTGCAACTGATATGTTTGAGATTAAGAATGTAAGTGAAATCGAACCATCTTTGAAACGGCAACTCATTATCTCCACTGTCCTGATGACTGCTGGGATTGCCACTGTCAGCTTCTTGGCATTGCCATCGGAATTCACTCTCTTTGATTTCGGAACTGAAAAGCTAGTGAAGAATTGGTATGCAACCTGTACTTCGTTTGAAGGTTCCGACCACCTTTTCTTAAAGTCCTATTGATTTATGCATAATGCAGGCACCTTTTCTTCTGTGTTGCTATTGGTTTGTGGGCTGGACTTGTCATTGGATACATTACAGAATACTATACTAGCAATGCTTACAGGTAAGGACATTAAGATTCAGTATGCCTTCTGGAGTTGTCATTCGCTATATATGATGCTTACCACCTTCTTCAAATACCTGTAGTCCGGTGCAGGATGTGGCAGATTCTTGCAGGACAGGCGCTGCAACGAATGTGATTTTCGGGTTGGCTCTGGGGTACAAATCTGTCATCATTCCCATATTTGCCATTGCCACTTCTATTTATGTCAGCTTTAGACTGGCTGCGATGTACGGAATTGCGATGGCCGCTTTGGGAATGCTCAGTACTATAGCTACCAGCCTTGCGATTGATGCTTATGGTCCCATAAGTGACAATGCTGGTGGTATTGCTGAAATGGCTGGCATGAGCCACTCGATACGCAAAAGAACCGATGCTTTAGACGCGGCAGGAAACACCACTGCTGCTATCGGCAAGGTGAGCGGATTATGTTCATTCCGTGATCCTTTTTTTCCTTCAAATTCATGGTTTGTCCTTAAGAATTCCAGGCATGTTTCTCTCATTGCATTTCAGGGATTTGCAATTGGTTCAGCTGCACTCGTATCTCTTGCTCTATTCGGTGCCTACGTTAGCCGAGCAGGCATCAAGTCAGTCGACGTATTGACACCAAAGGTTTTCATTGGCCTAATAGTTGGAGCCATGCTACCGTACTGGTTTTCAGCCATGACAATGAAGAGCGTCGGGAGCGCGGCTCTCAAAATGGTCGAAGAGGTTCGTCGGCAATTCAATTCGATTCCGGGACTAATGGAAGGCACCACTAAACCGGACAATGCAAATTGTGTCAAGATCTCAACCGACGCCTCACTAAGGGAAATGATACCACCCGGTGCACTTGTCATGCTTACGCCACTCATCGTCGGAACCTTCTTTGGAGTCGAAACTCTCGCTGGTGTTCTAGCCGGCTCACTCGTGTCCGGCGTCCAAGTTGCCATCTCAGCTTCCAACACAGGAGGAGCATGGGACAATGCCAAGAAATATATTGAGGCAGGTGCTAGCGAGCATGCGAAGTCACTGGGTCCAAAGGGTTCAGATTGCCACAAAGCTGCAGTGATCGGCGACACGATCGGAGATCCCCTCAAGGACACTTCTGGTCCGTCACTCAACATCCTCATTAAGCTCATGGCGGTTGAGTCATTGGTGTTTGCTCCTTTCTTTGCCGCCCATGGAGGCTTGCTTTTCAAAGTGCTCTAATGGAAAATCATTTTCAATATCAAGAAATAAATGTAGTATTTTTTAGTACTATATATTTTCCTTTTATCATCAAAATTTGTTCATCATTTATTCCATTGACATAAGACTTGTCACTCTAATGAAACTTTTCTTAATCTAATGATTATGAATTTTAGTAAATTTTTATATCAATCAATAATTAAAGGGAAATAATCCAAGATTTATACTGTTAAAGAAAACTCAGTATACAAACAAAATAGTGTTGATTTAACAAATTAACAAAATTACTAAAATGATGGATTATATTGAGTTTTCTTTAGAAACTGCTCAACAGAGTAGTTCGAACAATGATGAGATTGGGGACATTGTAGATTGGCTTTGTAGCCGGATAAGAGGTATATTGGATGTGCATAATAGAAATAGATTACTCCTCTCGATATTAAAATAAATAAATTTATGATTAAAGTTTAGGTGTAGGGTGTAAAATTTAATTTTTAGGGTTTAAAATTTAATAACAAAGGTTAAAGTATAGGTTTAGAGTTTAAAATTGTGTTTAATTTTTTATTATTCGATATAAATTAGAGCACCAAAAAAATAAAAGATTTTTGTTCGGGTGAGCAATGCTAAAATAAATACAAAGCTTTTCCATGTAATTTTTGTAATCCTAATGGTCAGCCATGTACATCCGATGCTGGTATGGAATCTATGGTTCGTCATCGTTTGAAAATTTTGTTTATTGCTTCTTTATACAGTAATTATGCAACATTTAATAACATGGCTGCTCTTGTGTTTACTGCGGACCATAGTCATTTAACCAGTTTTTCTTTCTTTATTTCTTTTAAAATAATTATTGGAATAAGCCTAATGACTAATTTCCCGTGTTTTATTATATAAAGGGTATACGCTGACTAATCATTTAACAGTTCTTTTTAATAATTAATATACTTCATAAGTTTAAGTTTTGTTAGTCTCGTACATTATTCTTAAGTAAAACAAGAATGTTTTTATTGGTATAATTATCGATATCTAATTTATTAGTTGAATAATTTGAATTAAATATTATAAACGTTTATTATTTATCTACTCCCAAATTAATTTGTTTCAAATTTCAACATTAAATTATAAATCGTCTTATTTTAACAATGCATATGATTTTAATCATTGTTAAATTATAAATCAAGAATCTTATTTTAAAATACAAATGTTTTAATCACATACTTCTTTTGAATGAGTCAAGAAATTCCTCAACTTGTCTGAAAAAAATAATTTGAAATAACTCAAACAATAAATGATTGAAATTCTAATAAATTTAAATAAATAATGATTCCCCATGTAAAAAAAAACTAAAAATCAAACACAGATGACTCAATCTGAATTCTGAACTAACCTAATCCTGAAAATAACTCATCTCATAGCTATCCAAAAATCTAATCCAAAATCAATTCTGTTTGTCCAATTCACAGATAAATAGGAATGGTTGTTAGGAGATGATAATGTTGAAATCCAACGGCTAGTAAAAGACTAGACTTTAATTACTAATTGATAAGATAATTAAATAATAATCTGCTGCAACGCCCCCAAAGTCCAAAAACTAACGTCTAGGTGGAGAGCCCTCTACAGTTATATGGACCACTGCCTGCCTGCCACGTTTTACACAATTACCAAAAAAACCGATACGTAAACCCATTAAACTCTTACCCGAACAAGGCAAAATCCTCCTACGCGTCAGGTGAAATTCCATGCCAATGAGTTTTTGCCACATCAACATAATGACACTAGTGAATGATCTGTCATCAAACGATTGGCTTGCTCATTAACTTCAGTCCACGTCATATTAACAAAGAATAAAACTAACCTCATTTTAACTGAGCCGTGAAAAGCAGTGGGAATTTAAATAAAAAAAAACGAGTATTATAAATTGTACCTACACCCCATCACACTATCAGTATGCAGTTCTACTTTCTCGCTTCGTGGAATTCAGCTATGGCGATTCACAAACGAATCCCTAATTTTATCTCTCTGATCGTCGTCTCTTTTTTCGTCATTGCCTCTGCTGAAGTGTTCTTCGAAGAACGCTTCGATGGTATAATCTCTTTCTCACGCATCTTCCTCCGCTTTCTATTAAGAAATCCACATGCATCATTGCATTGTATCGTAAATTCGTAACTTTTAGATCGGCTTGTTTTTTTTAGTTGGAATCTGTTTTCTTAAGAGTTTTAAGATTTCATTTTGATCTAACATGAACGGATCGGTGGATTTTACAAGTTGGCGATCTGGTTGTTTTCGACGGTTTCTTATCTCGAATGCTTAGTTACGTAAAAAGAATATGATAAGTTCGAATAGATCTGCTCGTAATCTGTTTTCACAGAAGGTTCTATTTTTTAAAATATTTTATTAGAAATGTATCTGAAATCTTTGTGAAATGGCAGTGAATTAGCGTCTTGTGTTTCGATTGATCTGTACATAATCTGATTTCATATAGGGTTCAAAATTTTAAAAGATAATTATTAGAAATGTATTTGATTTCATTAAGAAATGGCTGTGCGATTAGCGTCTTGCGTTTCGGTTGTGCTGTGCATAATCTGTTTTCATATACTTAGAAACGTATTTGAGTTCTTTTAAGAAATGGCAGTGAATTAGTCTCGTGTTTCGATTAATCTGTAACTGTAGAGGATAATAGAATAGAATGATTGTTAATATTATTATTCTGCGTTAATTAATTAATTTATTGTTATTTGATATAGGATAAGGGAATGGAAATAGTTCTTATTAAAAATAAATTTTTAGTTTTAGCATTATATGCCTCGTTCCATTCCTCAGATTCTGCCTTCCTTTTAACAAATGAAATAGAAGCTGATTCTGCTTTTATCGTACGTTTCATTGTTTTCAAACAGTGGAATTTTTACTTTTTTCTTCTTTTTGGCTGATTTTGCATATTGTTGTGAAACCAAAGATGGATGGGAAAGTCGATGGGTAAAATCTGACTGGAAGAAAGATGAGAACTTGGCCGGGGAATGGAATTACACTGCTGGAAAATGGAATGGCAATCTTAATGACAAAGGTAACCTTCTAGATTACTCCTATCTCGGAACTTGATGAACGTAGCTTTTAACTCCTCTGTTTCAATCTTTACTAATGGCTTCATATTTTGTACAGGTATTCAAACCAGTGAAGACAACAGGTTCTACGCTATTTCGGCTAAGTTCCATGAAGTCAACAACAAGGGCAAGACTCTAGTATTCCAATTCTCTGTCAAGCATGAGCAGAAGCTTGATTGTGGTGGTGGTTATATGAAACTAATTAGTGGTGACATTGACCAGAAGAAATTCGGTGGTGAAACCCCATACAGGTTTTATTTTCTTACCCTGTGATCTAATGTCTAAAATATGTTATTATAGATTTACTGATTTTTTGTTATGTTGATTGTGTGCAGCATTATGTTTGGCCCTGATATGTGTGGCCCAAGCAACAAGAAAGTACATGCTATTCTTCACTACAACGGGACAAACCACTTGATCAAAAAGGAGGTTCCCTGTGAGATTGACCAACTCTCTCATGTTTATACATTTATTCTCCATCCGGACGCCACCTATAACATTCTTATTGATAATGTTGAGAAACGAAAGGGTAGCTTGTACACTGATTGGGATCTTCTCCCACTGAAGAGAATCAAGGATCCCAATGCCAAGAAGGTAATTAGTCACAGTTAATGTCTTTTTTGGTTTTTGTTATATGAATATTGGATACAATACAACTATGTCAACTAACTACCTTTCATTATGGCAGCCTGAAGATTGGGATGACAAGGAATACATCCCTGATCCTGAAGACAAGAAACCAGAGGTAACAACCTTCTCATCTTAACCCTTCCTTTGATTTTCTTATACTACATGTGGCAAGTCTAATCTCTGGTGTTTGATTTACCATAGGGCTATGATGACATTCCAAAAGAGATCACTGATCCTGATGCTAAGAAGGTAGTCATATAATTCTTCTGTAATGTCTCTATTATAAAATGGCATGCCTTGATTGTGATGAAGGTTAATGGTTAAAATTATTTGCACCAGCCTGAAGATTGGGATGATGAAGAAGATGATGAATGGACAGCCCCAACGATTCCCAACCCAGATTACAAGGGACCATGGATTCCAAAGGTTTGTGAAACCCTTGTCTAAATTGCAGCATTTAATATGACTTTGTGTTACAATTCTTTCTCTATCTGCAGAAAATCAAGAACCCCGCCTACAAGGGAAAATGGAAGGCACCAAAGATTGACAACCCAGGTTTATTTCTATTTCTTGTGTAGTGTGTTGTTGTTTTTTTCCTTATGAACAACAAAAACCTAAAGTGATTTGTTACTGTGTTTTTATATGGTCCATAGATTTCAAGGATGATCCTGATCTCTATGTTTACCCCAACTTGAAATATGTTGGTATTGAATTGTGGCAGGTATTCTTTTGCCACTTTTTTTTCCTCTTCGACCATCTTATTATCATTCCATGCCATTCTAGACCATAACAAAATAAATGTTTGTTTTGTCAGGTGAAATCTGGAACAATGTTTGATAATATCTTGGTTGCTGACGATGTAGAGTATGCTAAAAAACTAGCTGAAGAAACATGGGGCAAGCACAAGGATGTATGTTCATTTATGTATTTTGAAATGTTCATTTTGACTATTTAATTTTTGAGGGGTTGATTTGGTTGGCTTTTGCAGGCCGAGAAGGCTGCATTTGAGGAGGCAGAGAAACAGAGAAAGGAGGTAAATTCTCGACTTTAAGTATCTTTTCTGCCTTATTTGCCCTCACTGCATCTTTTTTCTAACTGATGCAACATGATCTTCAGGAATCCAAGGACGAGCCTGCAGTTTCAGATGTAAGCCTATAAGATGCCGTCTTAAAGATATAATTGCTTTGTTTGCTCTTTTCACCGTGTTAACGGATTGTGCAGGCCGAGGACGACGATGATGATAGTGATGGAACCGAGTCCGATTCCGAAACCAAATCAGACACAAGCAAAGAGAGTGGTGAGAAAGAGAAAGATGCACATGTGAGTAGTTATTTTCCTTTCTGGCTTTGGTAATCAA